>CM074725.1:111249288-111721686 GCA_037306005.1 Rhinophrynus dorsalis
GAGCTGCCTATAATCTGGTCAGAATTAAAGAAGGTGACGAGTGGAAAACGGCGTTTAATACCAGAACAGGGCATTACGAATATCTGGTGATGCCATTTGGCTTATGTAATGCGCCTGCAGTATTTCAGGAGTTTATTAATGACATCCTACGAGACCTACTCCAGTCCTGTGTAGTCGTATATCTAGATGATATATTAATTCACTCTGCCAACCTCTCACAACATATCAAAGATGTTTCAGAAGTCCTGCTCCGACTTCGCAAGCACAGGCTATTCTGTAAGATAGAGAAATGCGAATTCCATACATCTCAAGTGCCATTCCTGGGTTTCGTTATCTCTAATAATGGCATTGCCATGGATCAGGAGAAGTTGGCAGCAGTTCTGCATTGGCCTCGTCCTAAAGGGTTAAAGGCCATTCAAAGATTCTTAGGTTTTGCGAACTATTATAGGAAGTTCATCCAGAACTTTTCCACGATTGTCAAACCATTGTCAGATTTGACTCATAAGGGCGCTTCTCCCTCTCAGTGGTCCGAGGCGGCGGAGACCACATTTGTTACCCTGAAATCTGCCTTTGCATCTGCTCCAGTGCTGTCCCACCCTAATCATTCTCTGCCCTTCACGTTGGAGGTTGACGCTTCTGAGGTTGGGGTTGGAGCAGTACTCTCCCAACGTCCTGTGGGAGGTGGCGCCTTGAGGCCTTGCGGTTTCTTCTCTAAAAAATTGTCCAGTGCGCAGAGCCATTATGAAATTGGGGACAGGGAGCTGTTGGCCATAATTCTAGCTCTGAAAGAGTGGCGTCACCTTCTGGAGGGTACTCGGACTCCAGTACTAATTCTTACGGATCATAAGAATTTAAGTTATCTCTCCGAAGCCAAAAGACTGTCTTCTCGACAAGCTAGATGGGCACTTTTTTTGTCACGATTTAATTTCCTAGTGTCTTATCTTCCTGGCTCAAAAAATATTAAAGCCGATGCGTTGTCTCGTCAGTTCGCTTCTGACACTGAGAGGGAGGAGGAACCTGTTCCCATCATTCAGCCAGATCGCATTCTGGCCACTATCCGTACCACCATTACCTCGCCTCTGGGGGAGGAGATATTGGCATCACAATCGAGGGCACCCCCTGAGACCCCGTGGGGAAATGTTATGTAGATGTGCCATTCCGTGTCCGTTTGTTGGAAACTTACCACGCTTCTAAAGCGGCTGAGCATATTGGTAGGGACCAACTAGTCTGGTCTCTGTCGCAATTATTTTGGTGGCTTACCTTGAGAGCCGATTGCGCCGCTTTTACTGCAGCCTGTACCACCTGTGCCCGTGCTAAGACCCCTAGGCATCTCCCTGTGGGCTTATTGCAACCTGTGCCCAACGGAGACCGTCCTTGGTCTCATATTTCTATCGACTTTTTGGGAGAATTACCAGCGTCTAGGGGATTTACGTTCATTCTTATGGTGGTCGATAGATTCTCTAAAATGGCACATTTTGTGCCTCTGACTGGCCTTCCATCGGCCCAGGAATTGGCTGTAGTCTTTTCTAGGGAGGTATTCCGCCTGCACGGAGTACCCAGAGTGATTGTATCCGACCGAGGGAGCCAGTTCATTTCTAGGTTTTGGAGGGCATTTTGTGGCCAGATGGGCATTCAATTGTCATTTTCCTCCGCTTACCATCCCCAAACGAATGGGGCCGTTGAACGTGCCAATCAGGGACTGGAGCAGTTCCTGCGTTGCTTTGTCACTGATCATCATGACAATTGGGCTGACCTGTTGCCATGGGCTGAGTTTGCCAGAAACTGTGCGGTTAATTCATCGTCCGGGAGCTCTCCGTTTCTCGTTAATTATGGGTTTCAGCCTTGTCTGCTCCCGGACTCCTTTCAGGCGCAGCAGATCCATGCTCTGGATGAGCATTTGGCACAGCTTCGTTCCACTTGGTCACAGGTTCAGAGGTCCCTCTGTCAGTCATTTCGGCGTCAGCAGAGGCACGCTAATCGCAGACGTCTGCCAGCGGTCTCCTTTCAAGTTGGGGACAGGGTATGGCTGTCATCCAGAAACCTTAATTTACAAGTACCATGTAACAAACTGGCTCCCCGGTTTATCGGTCCACTTACGATTATCCGCAAGATTAATCCGGTTTCTTATGCTTTGGAGCTTCCACCCTCAATGCACATTCACAATGTGTTCCATGTGTCGCTCCTGAAACCCTTGGTGTGTAATCGCTATACTACTATACTACTATCCGGTTTCTTATGCTTTGGAGCTTCCACCCTCAATGCACATTCACAATGTGTTCCATGTGTCGCTCCTGAAACCCTTGGTGTGTAATCGCTATACTACTACGCCAGTGATTCCTGGGCCGGTGGACGTCCAGGGCCAAGAAGAGTATGAGGTGCAGAGCATTATTGATTCTAGGAGATTTAGAGGAAAGCTGCAATACTTGGTTCATTGGAAGGGCTATGGTCCTGAGGAACGTTCTTGGGTTGATCAAGGGGACCTCCACACACCCAGATTACTATGCAGCTTTCACTCTAAATACCCTTCTAAGCCCAGACCTCGAGCAGGGAGAGGGGGTCTTTGAGAGGGGGGTACTATCACAGTGCCTGTGATTCCTGTCAGTCTCATCTATGACAGATACTGATTTGCTGTGTTGGTTTGGCCCGCCCCCTGGTGACCTTTTTATACCTGGCTAGCACAACTGTCAGGCGCCCTTTCGTGGTGTTTCTGTGCCAGTTACTGTTGCTGTGTTCCTGTGTTCCGGATTCCTGTGTACCGACTTGGCTTGTCTTGACTATTCTCCTGTGTTCCTCCTCGTGTATGACCCGGCCCGTCTGACTACCTCCTTTGGATCCTGACCCGGTTTGGCTGACGTTCCTGCTTGTGTATGACCCGGCTTGTATGACTGCCTTCTACGTGCTCCGACCCGGCCTGGCTGACTTCCCGCTCCGAAGAACGACTCCTGCTTTCTACAGTGACCTGTGTTCCAGTTGTCGCCACCGCGACATTTCTATCTGCTGTTCCAGCTTTTGGTGTGACTGCCTTGCCTGGTGTACTCCGATCAGTGCAGTGCATTTTCCTTTGCAGAGTTGTGCGTATACGCGCCTCCCTCAGACTGCAGAGCTTTGCTATACCGCTGAAAAGCCTTGAGTAAATGTGCTAATTAACCCTAGCAGTGCCGCTGGGTTCCACTCTATCGCTACTCCTGTAAGAGTCTCTTTCTCGGTGAATACTACTGCTGAGCTGGCCGCTCTTCGTCGGCAGCTCCACACATCCTTGCAGAGTGTTTACATCCGTTTGGGCCGGTTGGGCGCCTGAGACTCTCCCTCTTGTTCAGTTAGCGATTCCGCTTTACCGAGTGGTGGCAGGCACAGGCATCAGCATTTGTATTCCGGTAATCACGCCCGTGGGGGCTGTCGTCTCTAGCGTGGGCTATCCCGTTGTCCGGTTAAGTCTGAGGAGGCTTGGCAGTTCTCGCATTGAAGGCCGGTTCCAATCACGCCCGTGGGGGCCTTTTGCACTTGCACTTGCAGTTCCAGTAGGTACGCCCGAGGGGGCTACGTGGACTCTTGTGCTTCTTACTGAACACCGTGGCGAGGCAGTCCAGTATCCAGCCGGTGATAGTCTTGGTCTCCAGCACAGCCTTATAACACCCTGGGCGTTCCAAACATCCACATCTGAGACTGACTGTTATCAAGGACTTAACCCCTGAGGGGTATACGCTATTCTATTACTGTGTAATTGTACTTATAAGTCATTTGTGCATTTACCATTGTATCTATATATTACCACTGTGTATATTTACCACCACTAGAGGGCGTGTTATTGCCTTATCTTATTTTAATAAAACTGTGTTCTTATTCACCCAGTGGTCTGAGTGTCTTAAAAAACCGTGACACTTTACCACAGTATAGGCATAGGCCCATTCTTTTACGGTGCTCCCTCTCCTCCTTTGTCAGTCTGGTGAACCCGAGCTGCATTGGTTCACCAGTCTCAGCTGTAAGTTCAGGAGGACAGGGTGGGGAGGGTGGGTTCAAAAGACTGCCATGCCCACAGCTCCTCGATTTCGCCCTCTTCGCCATCCGTCTCTCGCGAATGCGGGAGTCAATGAGCATAACATAATCGATGTACTCATCCAGATCACTAGGCACGTCTCTGGCAGCAATTTAATTCTTTATGGAGTCTGATAGGCCCTGTGCAAATGCTGCCACTAGCACCTCGTTATTCCAGCCCACCTCCGCTGCCAAGGTTCGAAATTCAATAGCGTAATCGCCCAGGGTACGGTCGCCCTGTTGCATCTCCAGCAACCTCTTGGCAGCAGAGGCGGTTCTGCCAGGTATCTCTTACACTCTGCGGAACTGTCTTATGAACTCTTTAAAGTTCAGGGTACAGGGTTTGGCATTCTCCCACAAAGGATTCGCCCAAGATAATGCCTTGCCAGTTAATAGGGAAATCATGAAGCCAACCTTACTTCTGTCGTTAGGAAATGCCTGAGGCGTGAGTTCAAAGAATATCTCCAACTGGTTGACAAAGCCTCGGCATTGGTTAGGCTCGCCATCATATCTTAACGGTAACAGCGCCGCCACCGTGAACCCTCTGGTCATGCGTAGTAGGAACTACAGGCAGGTTCTCCGGTGTCGAGACTGGGGTGACCACCGGATTCTGATTAGGTTTGTCTAGGTGTACCATATGCTCAAGTAAGGTCTGCAAGGCCAGTGCCAACTGGTCGAGGTGCTGCTCGTGAACATCCATTCACCAATGGATATTCTGTGTGCCAGTATCTCCCTTACTGTCTGAGGTCATGGCCCTTTCGTACTGTTACGGTTTTCAGACACTTCAGACAGAGGGTATGGTAAAACGCATTTTATTAAATAAATTAATGAACAATATCGCCCTTTACAGGCACACAGGGTAAACAAGAACAAGTGTCTAGACCTTTACAGGCCAGTATACTGAGAACAGACAGAACAGACAGAGTAGAATATATGTACAAGAAATATATACTAGGACTGGTAACCCAGACAGGAGCACATAATAGTTAACTCAGTCCTCATCAGTCTTTGTTGTGGTGTAGGCACGCCCAAGGTGTAGCTGAAGCTTGTATAAGTATGAGGAGTCAATACCCAGTCTGTAGGAGAGCACTCGACTTGCAGGCAGAACTGACCCAGAACGCTAGAGCAATAATGGATAGCCCCCACGGGCGTAACAAGTGCCACCAGTATTTGGGAACTGTGAGTCTTTAGCCCCCACGGGCATAAACCGGAGACTACAAGCTGCAAGAGCAAGGCACGTTAGCCCCCACGGGCGTACAACGGAGACTGCAAGCTGCAAGTGTAAGGATCAAGCCCCCTCGGGCGTAAACGGAAGCCAACAGCTAGTGCCAGGTAGCCCCCACTGGCGTATAACGATTCTACCAGTGCAAGTGCGTGGGCAAGATGACCACCGGTACGGTACCGGAACAACTACCCTGCATAGATGGACTATGAGCCGCCGTCTCTCAGGCCCAAGCGGCCGGCTCAGCAGTAGTAGCGTAGCACTGAACGGGTTAACTAAGCACTTGGTAGGAGGAGAGGCACAGCAAGGAATCAGCTCAGCAATCGGAATCGTCCTGATAATATTGCTCTGCAAGCTTAAGGAGACTCAGCAGTAGTATAGCTCAGTAGCGTTTGACAGTGAACAGTGACTTAAGGGTTAAGGTCAGTCTCGAGCACGAGCGCGACTCCAGGAGTAAGAATGTCGCCCAGGAGTCAGCAGCAGGAACGTAGATAGACTGGAACCAGGAGCTGTGGAGAATCGTAGACACGCCGGATCAGCAACAAGCAGGAACGTCAGCCAGGCCGGGTCGGATACCAGAGCGGGTTCGTAGACAAGCCGGATCAGCAACAAGCAAGAACGTCAGCCAGGCCGGGTCGGATACCAGAGCGGGTTCGTAGACAAGCCGGATCAGCAACGGGCAGGAACACAGGAGAGTCTCAAGCAGGCCAAGTCGGTACACGGAAATCCGGAACGCAGAGAACAGCAGCAAGGCTCAGGAACACCACGAAAGGGCACCAGACTGGTGCCAGCGGCCAGTATAAAAAGGGTAACCAGGGGCGGGCCAACACAGCTCAGCCAATCAGGGAGCAGCACAGCAAAGAGTGACACACAGGATCACGGGGACCGTGATAGCCAAGCCTTGTACTCAGGACTTCAGGGAGTTTGTACGAATGTTCCGGAGAGTATTTGAAGTCCCTGGTAGAGCTGCCTCTGCTGCCAAAAGATTGATGGAGGCACAACAGGGTGATCGTACCGTGGGCGATTATGCTATAGAATTTCATATATTGGCAGCAGAGGTAGGATGGAATAACGAGGCGTTAGTGGCAGCTTTTGCTCAAGGTTCCTAGAGTCGTGGTGTCTGACCGGGGGAGCCAATTCGTGTCTAGATTTTGGAGGGCATTCTGTAGCCAGATGGGCATCCAAGTGTCCTTTTCCTCCTCCTACCATCCCCAGACCAGTGGGGCCGCTGAGCGTGCCAATCAGGGACTGGAGCAGTTCCTGCGCTGTTTTGTGACCGATCATCACGACAATTGGGCTGACCTGTTGCTGTGGGCAGAGTTCGCCAGGAATTGTGCAGTTAATTCATTGTCTGGGAGCTCCCCGTTCCTCATCGACTACGGGTTTCAGCCATGCCTGCTCCCGGACTCATTCTAGTCGCAGCAGATTCCAGCTCTGGATGAGCATATTGAGCAGCTCCGCTCCCCTTGGGCACAGGTTCAATGGACCCTCAGACAGTCATTTCAGCGTCATCAGCGACATGCCAACCGTAGACGGCTGCCAGTGGTCTCCTTCCAGGTTGGGGACAGGGTATGGCTCTCCTCCAGACACCTTAATCTGCAAGTTCCATCCAATAAGCTGGCTCCCCGGTTCATTGGTTCCTTCAGGGTGATCCGTAAAGTTAATCCTGTCTCATACGCCTTGGAACTCCCAGCATCTATGCGCATACATAATGTGTTCCATGTGTCCCTGTTAAAACCTCTGGTATGCAACCGCTACACTACCACTCCGGTGGTTCCTGGTCCTATGGATGTTCAGGGCCAAGAGGAGTACGAAGTTCAAAGCATAATCGATTCAAGGAGATTTAGAGGAAAATTGAAATATTTGGTCCATTGGAAGGGCTATGGCCCTGAAGAGCGTTCATGGGTTGATCAGAAGGACCTCCATGCCCCTAGGTTATTGCGCAGTTTTCATTCAAATATCCCCAGAAACCAGGACCCTCTTCCAGGGGAGGGGGTCTTTGAGCGGAGGGTACTATCACGGTGCCCGTGCTTTCTGTCAGTCTCTGGGTGTTGCGCTCCTATTGGCTGAGCTATGTTTGGCCCGCCCAGTATGGCTTTTTTATACTGGGCCCTGGCACCTGTCTGGTGCCCTTTCATGGTGTTCCTGTACCAGTGCTGACTTGAGTTGCTGTGTTCCCGTGTACCGACTTGGCCCGTCTGACTACTCTGCTTCTGGTTCCTGCTCCGTTATTCGACCCGACCCGGCTGACGTTTCTGCTCCGTGACCTGACCCGGCTTGTCTGACATTCCTGCTCCGTGTTCCGGCCCGGCTCTCCAGTCCCTTCTCCGTTGTTGTCACTTGGGCGACATTCTGACTTCCGCTTGTCTGGGCCTACCAGACAGTGTTTTGTGCTGCCTCCGTTACTGCTCCAGCAGTATACCTATCGTTGAGCATCCCGTTAACTCTTGCAGAGCTACTGTTGCCTCCGTTAATGCTACGGCAGTGTACCTATTGCTGAGCCTTCCGTTAACTCTTGCAGAGCTACTGTTGCCTCCGTTACTGCTATGGCAGTGTACCGATTACTGAGCCTTCCGTTAACTCTTGCAGAGCTTACTGTTGCCTCCATTACTGTTGTGGCAGTGTGCCATTGGTTGCGTTTCTGTTCTGCTCGTGCAGAGTACTGTTGCCTCCGTTATTGCACCAGCAGGGTGCAAGTTACAGTAGGGGTCCGTTACAGGCTGACTTGTTGCCGTGGGCTGAGTTTGCCAGGAATTTTGTGCCATAAGCTCTTCATCCGGGATCTCTCCCTTCCTAATCAACTATGGGTTCCAACCATCCCTGCTCCCGGACTCCTTTCGGGCTCAAGACATTCCGGCTCTGGACAAGCATATTGGGCAAAGCCGCTCCACATGGGCACAGATTCAGAATGCCTTATGAAGGTCCTCACAGCACTATCAGAGACATGCAGACCGCAGAAGGCGTCCTTCTCCTGTTTTCCAGGTTGGGGATAGAGTGTGGCTGTCTTCCAGGAACCTGAACCTTCAGGTACCTTGTAATAAGCTGAACCCTGTCACTTATGCCTTGGACCTTCCTGTTGGTATGCGCATTCACAACGTGTTCAATGTATTCTTATTGAAGCCTTTGGTCTGTAACGGTACACTACTACTCCAGTGGTGCCAGGACCTGTGTGCATTCAAGACCATGAGGAGTATGAGATTCAAAGCATTCTGGACTCCTGTAGAGTCCGTGGGCACATTCAGTATTTAGTGCATTGGAAGGGCTATGGCCTTGAGGAACATTCCTGGGTAGATTAGTCTGATATTCATGCTCCTGTTCTGTTGTGCAGATTATATGCTAAATTCCTGAATAAAGCTGGGCCTCTTCCATGGGGAGAGATCGTTGAGGGGGGTAATATTATGGTGCCCGTGATTCCCCTCTGGGAGTACTGTTGCAATGCGCTGACGACTTTGTACTATCCCTTCCAGAGTGTTGCGCTAATGTGCATTCGCTTTTCTTATAGGCCTATGGTAGTTGCCAGAGTGAGTCTCCGCCTACTTGCTAGGCCTTATAGGCTTCAGTCTGACAGTTCTCCTTTGCCCTTTCGTGGTGTACCTATGCTCTGATCCGTGTATGACCTCTGGCTGCATTTGACTCCTGCTACGTTTGATCCCTGACTTGTTGCCTTCCGCTCCGGTCTGACCCTTGGCTCCATCTGACTACCTGCTCTGTGCTGTCCCCGGCTCAAGCTAACTATCCGATATGGTACTGACCTTGGCTTGGCTGACTAACTGCTCTGTGCTGACTCCGGCTCCAGCTGACTATCTGATACGTTTCCAAACCTTGGCCTGACTGACTCCGCTCTTATGCTAGACAGTGCTCTAGCTGATCTCTCTGGTACTAGCTGTGCTCAGTATCCTCCTGCTGTGCCAGACATTGTCTCTGGCTATCCTATACTGCTTGATAGTGCCTTTGGGTGCACCCTAGTGTTCTAGGGATTTGAGTCACCGTTGCCTGTAGCTACCCTAGCGTTCTGGGGAAACTTTAGTCGCCATTGCCTGTAGGTTTACCCTAGCATTCTAGGGGAGCATCTCTCATTTTTGTTTTGGCCATTTCTGCTTCACCTGCACTGGTAGCTACTGCTATCCTTGCTACCTTTGCATTCCATAATCAGATTGGGATCAGCTTCTGTTCAGTCAATGGATCGTGTGTTGTCTCCATACCTGGCTAGTGTGAGTTGGGGAAGTGCTTGTGCACTGCCTCCACACCTGGTCCTGTGAGGGTTGGGGAAGTGCTTTGCACATTTATTTCTGATCTTGTTTTAATAGATATTGATTTTACTGTATCTGTATTTGTCAGTGTCGTTATTCCATAGTCACTCCGTGACACAGTCTCTTTAACCATTTCCTTCCAGCAAAGAGCGGACTCTCTGACAATACAAGGAATCCAAGAATTTCCTAGATAAACCAGCACAAAGGATTTAGAAACGCATTGGTCTTATTGTAACCTTAGGACCACGCAGAGCACTGAAATACTTGTGGTCTAGATTATATAGTCCTTATATTGCTGCTAGATCTTACTCAATCTCCGTGATGGGCTGGCCCGGGAGGTAGGGGGGCAATTGCTTCCCGGGCAGAGGGACCAATCACTTGAATGGGCTTGTGCCGTAAGTTGCTTCATTTTATAGTTTGGTCTGGTGCCTGATGATCTTCGTGGCAGCTTCCTTAATGCTGTTTATTATATATGCAGAGGCTGTCCAGGCCCTTATATTTTGCTTGGTTTGAAATGAGCACATCTTTGGTCCTAAGTAGTTACTAACTACTTAGGACCAGAGGTGTGCGTGTTGTGAAGAGATACGCCTGCACCTGTTGTCCTCTAGTGCTTTTGAGCCACTAAGGATGACAATATGTGTGACATGCTTCTGAGCAATGACTTATCCAAACAAACACCATCCTGTATCTCTAGGTTGTGGACTCTCAGAGTTTCATTGTAGTAATGATGAGTCATGTACAGAGACAGGCAGATGATGTGTTGTGTGCATCATTGCACTGTGAGGAAGCGGATCCTAAGTGCAGGCTCATAATTAGCTGGTGCTGTGTAAGCTCGCCCAACTTGAATTTTGTTCCATCTGGAAGCTCTGTGGTATCACTATTGTAGCACCATTTCAATTATAATATCCAGTATACCATTAGTGTAACTCCATTTCAGATATATAAGCTCTGTGGTATTACTAGTGTTGCACCATTTCAATCTCTGCGGTATCACTTGCCTATCTTCTCTACATGCCAATTATAAAATTAACAAAAAGGGGTTGGCAAGGGCAGTGACCTGGAGCATTAGTACAAATGAGCTACTTCATTGTACTTGCACCCCAGGCCACTGCTTGCCAGCCCTCCCCTGCTCAAAATAGATAAAAGCAATGGTTATTAGTGATAGTTAAACCTACTTGCAAGTAATGCAGTAAGCTTATGAGAAATCACATTTTACTAATTTGCAATAAAGTCTCTTGTCCATTGATATTTAAAAAAATAAACTAGCTGCTCATTATCAGAAACTGCAGGGTTAAAGGACAATTTTCAAAGTTAGTGGAAATTTTCACCACAAGATGTCATACATATACAAATCTATTTATGTTTTTTTATATATGACAAAAATACTTCTCTAAATAATAATCGCTGCATAAAGTTACTTATCTGTGGTCTTACTATATGTTTCTGTATTATAATATTATGGAGAAAATCAGTATAACCACAAATCTGTTGTAATAAAACATGTTATCATTGCTTTTCTATTTTCCTGAATATGAGAATCCATTATGTGTTAGGGTTATTTTAATTGAATGTGTGTAAATTACATGTGTATGTGGTCACATAATTACATCAGTACGGCTGTGGTTTGTTGTCTATTTTCTTGTCTCAAGGATTTTCCTTCTACCTTTTAAACTCCTGATGAATGAATGGAGTAGGACACCTAGAAATGTTGTGCTGCTTTTGCTGGTTATTGATAGTATGTGTATATATATATATATATATATATATATATATATATATATATATATATATATATATATATATATACTATCACTATAGATATAACCCCTTTAATGCTAGAGGGGTATCAAATCAGTATATCAATAGCCAGGTTTCAGTCATCCTTCACTAGTGCTAAAATCTGTGGGGAGGGAACAGGCATTATGTCTGATGTACAGTGCATCTCTGCACCAGTCACAAGTTTGTTGTGTATGCCACTTGGTAGTAAAATTAGCAGGTTTCTCTCTTGACTTGTTCATAAGCATCTTGGCATGGATCACCTAAACATATTGTGCTTGCTTTTTTTTTTGCTTTTTTTTGTGCATTCTGCACTCTGGCATTCCTTCTTGTTCCAGATTGGAAAACATTTTCATAATATAAATATCACGGTCTCCGTGATCCTGTGTGTCACTCTTTGCTGTGCTGCTCCCTGATTGGCTGAGCTGTGTTGGCCCGCCCCTGGTTACCCTTTTTATACTGGCCGCTGGCACCAGTGTGGTGCCCTTTCGTGGTGTTCCTGAGCCTTGCTGCTATTCTCTGCGTTCCTGGTTTCCGTGTACCGACTTGGCCTGCTTGAGACTCTCCTGTGTTCCTACCCGTTGCTGATCCGGCTTGTCTACAAACCCGCTCTGGTATCCGACCCGGCCTGGCTAACGTTCCTGCTTGTTGCTGATCCGGCTTGTCTACGAACCCGCTCTGGTATCCGACCCGGCCTGGCTGACGTTCCTGCTTGTTGCTGATCCGGCGTGTCTACGATTCTCCACAGTTCCCGGTTCCAGTCTATCTACGTTCCTGCTGCTGACTACTGGGTGACATTCTTACTCCTGGAGTCACTTAGTTAGTGCTTAGTTAACCCGTTCAGTGCTACGCTACTACTGCTGAGCCGGCCGCTTGGGCCTGGGTGACGGCGGCTCATAGTCCATCTATGCAGGGTAGTTGTTCCGGTACCGTACCGGTGGTCATCTTGCCCACGCACTTGCACTGGTAGAGTCGTTATACGCCCGTGGGGGCTACCTGGCACTAGCTATTGGCTTCCGTTTACGCCCGAGGGGGCTTGAGCCTTACACTTGCAGCTTGCAGTCTCCGTTGTACGCCCGTGGGGGCTAACGTGCCTTACTCTTGCAGCTTGTAGTCTCCGGTTTACGCCCATGGGGGCTAACGACTCACAGTTCCCAAATACTGGTGGCACTTGTTACGCCCGTGGGGGCTATCCATTATTGCTCTAGCGTTCTGGGTCAGTTCTGCCTGCAAGTCGAGTGCTCTCCTATAGACTGGGTATTGACTCCTCATACTTATACAAGCTTCAGCTACACCTTGGGCGTGCCTACACCACAACAAAGACTGATGAGGACTGAGTTAACTATTATGTGCTCCTGTCTGGGTTACCAGTCCTAGTATATATTTCTTGTACATATATTCTACTCTGTCTGTTCTGTCTGTTCTCAGTATACTGGCCTGTAAAGGTCTAGACACTTGTTCTTGTTTACCCTGTGTGCCTGTAGAGGGCGATATTGTTCATTAATTTATTAAATAAAACTGCGTTTTACTATACCCTCTGTCTGAAGTGTCTGAAAACCATAACAGTACGAAAGGGCCATGACCTCAGACAGTAAGGGAGATACTGGCACACAGAATATCCATTGGCGAATGGATGTTCACGAGCAGCGCCTCGACCAGTTGGCACTGGCCTTGCAGACCTTACTTGAGCGTATGGTACACCTAGACAAGCCTAATCAGAATCCGGTGGTCACCCCAGTGTCAACACCGGGGAACCTGCCTGTAGTTCCTGCTACGCAGACCAGAGGGTTCACGGTGGCGGCGCCGTTACCGTTAAGATATGATGGCGAGCCTAACCAATGCCGAGGCTTTGTCAACCAGTTGGAGATATTCTTTGAACTCACGCCTCAGGCATTTCCTAACGACAGAAGTAAGGTTGGCTTCATGATTTCCCTATTAACTGGCAAGGCATTATCTTGGGCGAATCCTTTGTGGGAGAATGCTAAACCCTGTACCCTGAACTTTAAAGAGTTCATAAGACAGTTCCGCAGAGTGTTCGAGATACCTGGCAGAACCGCCTCTGCTGCCAAGTGGTTGCTGGAGATGCAACAGGGCGACCGTACCCTGGGCGATTACGCTATTGAATTTCGAACCTTGGCAGCAGAGGTGGGCTGCAGTAACGAGGCGCTAGTGGCAGCGTTTGCACAGGGCCTATCAGACTCCATAAAGGATGAAATTGCTGCCAGAGACGTGCCTAGTGATCTGGATGAGTACATCGATTATGTTATGCTCATTGACTTCCGCATTCGCGAGAGACGGATGGCGAAGAGGGCGAAATCGAGGAGCTGTGGGCATGGCAGTCTTTTGAACCCACCCTCGCCACCCTGTCCTCCTGAACTTACAGCTGAGACTGGTGAACCAATGCAGCTCGGGTTCACCAGACTGACAAAGGAGGAGAGGGCGCACCGTAAAAGAATGGGCCTATGCCTATACTGTGGTAAAGCTGGGCCCCAATTACGCAATTGCCCGGTACGGCCGGGAAACGAACGCACCTAGGGTACCTTGGGGGACAGGCCCTAGGTGGTATACAACAATCCCTGGATACCAATACATTGAGACCCACCATTCAGGTGGTTGTTACATGGGCAGACTCTTCTGTATCAGTTTTGGCTCTGGTAGACTCAGGTGCAGCCGGCTATTTCATGGATCACTCCTTTGCTGAGTTACACAAGATTCTGGTAGTCAAAAGGGAGTCCCCTCTAGCTATTGAGGCCATCGATGGCAGGCCGTTAGAACCGGCATTTATCACTATAGAAACAATTCCTATTGCCATGGCTATTGGGGCTCTTCACAACGAAGAGGTGCGTTTTCAAATAATTAATTCTCCTCACCATGCAGTCATCCTGGGGTTTCCATGGCTATCATTACACAACCCCCAGTTTGACTGGCAAAAATGTGAAATACTGTCCTGGTCGGAATACTGTGCGGATAATTGCCTCTCACACCCTGTCAGGTTCTTGTGTACCTCTCCCTCCGTGCCAGCTGAATACCAAGAATTCAGTGACGTATTCAGTAAGGGGGAGGCTGGCGCTCTGCCTCAGCACAGACCTTATGATTGTGCCATTGATTTGCCCCCGGGAGTGGTGCCTCCTAGGGGTCGCACTTATCCGCTGTCTGTGGAGGAGAATAGGACAATGGAGGAATATATTGGGGATGCCCTCAAGAGGGGAATTATCCGCAAGTCCACTTCACCGGCAGGTGCCGGGTTCTTCTTCGTAAAGAAGAAAAATGGCGAACTCAGACCTTGTATCGATTACAGGGGTTTAAATAAATGAATGTCTAGAAGTGCCTACCCCATTCCACTCATTACCGAATTATTTGACAGGTTAAAGGGCTCCTCCATCTTTACTAAACTCGATCTCCGGGCTGCATATAACCTGATCAGAATTAAAGCTGGAGATGAGTGGAAAACGGCATTTAATACCAGATCAGGGCACTATGAATATCTGGTAATGCCATTTTGACTTTGTAATGCTCCTGCGGTATTTCAAGAGTTTATCAATGACATCCTTCGGGACATACTACAGTCCTGTGTTGTGGTATATCTTGATGACATATTAATTCACTCTAATAACCTTACCCAACACATCAAGGATGTCTCTGAGGTCTTGACTAGACTACGTAAAAATAAATTGTTTTGTAAAATTGAGAAGTGCGAATTTCACAGGACCCAGGTACCCTTCCTGGGATTCGTGATTTCTGTAGATGGCATTGCTATGGACCAGGAGAAGTTGGCAGCAGTACTACAGTGGCCTCGTCCCAAAGGACTAAAGGCTATTCAGCGCTTTCTGTGCTTTGCCAACTATTATAGGAAATTTATTCAGAACTTCTCCACTATTGTGAAACCCTTGTCTGACTTAACTCATAAGGGTGCCACTCCTTCTCAATGGTCTGAGGCAGCTGAGAACGCATTTGAAACACTGAAATCTGCATTTGCTTCTGCTCCAGTGCTGTCCCACCCTAACCCAGCCCTGCCATTTACCCTAGAAGTTGATGCCTCTGAGGTTGGGGTTGGGGCAGTACTCTCCCAACGCCCGGTGGGAGGTGGTACATTGAGACCCTGTGGGTTCTTCTCTAAAAAACTGTCCAGCGCCCAGAGCCATTATGAGATTGGTGACAGGGAACTCTTGGCTATCATTCTGGCACTGAAGGAGTGGCGCCACCTATTGGAAGGCACTAAGACACCAGTACTAATTCTGACAGACCACAAGAACTTGACATATCTTTCAGAGGCCAAGAGACTCTCCTCACGTCAGGCCAGATGGGCGCTCTTTTTGTCCAGGTTCAGTTTTGTGGTTTCCTACCTGCCGGGTTCCAAGAATGTCAGGGCAGACGCCTTGTCCAGACAGTTTGTGTCAGACACTGAGAAGGAGGAGGAGCCAGTACCTATCATTCAGCCAGATCGTATTCTGGCCACTATTTGCACTAGTATCACTTTGCCACTGGGGGAAGAAATGTTGGCCTCACAGGGTAGGGCTCCTCCTGAAACCCCAGTAGGCAAGTGTTTTGTTGATGAGCCATTTCGTACCCGTCTATTAGAAACCTACCACTCATCTAAGGCGGCTGGGCACATCGGACGGGATCAGCTGTATTGGTCCATGTCCCAGTTGTTTTGGTGGCCGTCCCTTAGGGCTGATTGCTCCGCATTTACTGCAGCCTGTGCCACCTGTGCCCGTGCCAAGACACCCAGGCATCTCTTTGTAGGCTTGCTCCAGCCTGTCCCTAATGGCGATCGACCATGATCCCATATTTCCATCGACTTTCTGGGAGAATTGCCAGCATCTAAGGGGTACACATTCATCCTTATGGTGGTTGATAGGTTCTCATTTCGTGCCTCTCCCTGGTCTTCCATCGGCTCAGGAGCTGGCTATGATATTTGCTAAGGAGGTGTTTTGGCTGCACGGGGTACCCAGAGTGGTGGTGTCTGACCGAGGGAGCCAGTTCGTGTCCAGATTCTGGAGGGCATTTTGTGGGCAGATGGGCATCCAGTTGTCATTTTCTTCTGCCTATCATCCCCAGACAAATGGAGCCACGGAGTGTGCCAATCAAGGACTGGAACAGTTCTTGCACTGTTTTGTAACAGATCATCATGACAATTGGGCCGACCTGTTGCCTTGGGCGGAGTTTGCCAGGAATTGTGCAGTTAATTCATCGTCCGGAAGTTCCCCATTTCTCATTAATTATGGGTTCCAGCCCTGTCTACTCCCGGACTCATTCCAGGCACAACAGATTCCAGCTCTGGATGAACATATCGAGCAGCTTCGCTCCACTTGGGCACAGGTGCAGAGGACCCTCAGCCAGTCATTTCAGCACTACCAGAGGCATGCCAATTGTAGATGGCTACCAGCGGTCTCCTTTCAGGTGGGGGACAGAGTATGGCTTTCCTCCAGGAATCTCAAGTTGCAAGTGCCCTCCAATAAACTGGCACCTCGGTTCATTGGCCCATTCAAAGTTATCCGTAAGCTGAACCCTGTCTCCTATGCATTGGAACTTCCAGCTTCTATGCACATACATAATGTGTTCCATGTATCTCTGTTGAAACCGTTGGTGTGCAACCGCTACACTACCACTCCAGTAATTCCTGGGCCGGTGGATGTTCAGGGCCAGGAGGAATATGAGGTATAGAGTATCATTGATTTTAGGAGATTTAGAGGAAAGTTGCAATACTTGGTCCACTGGAAGGGATATGGCCCTGAGGAACGTTCCTGGGTAGATCAGAGGGACCTCCACGCGCCCAGGCTCTTGCGCAACTTTCACTCTAAATACCCTCAGAATCCAAGACCTCCGGCAGGGAGAGGGGGTCTTTGAGAGGGGGGTACTATCACGGTCCCCGTGATCCTGTGTGTCACTCTTTGCTGTGCTGCTCCCTGATTGGCTGAGCTGTGTTGGCCCGCCCCTGGTTACCCTTTTTATACTGGCCGCTGGCACCAGTCTGGTGCCCTTTCGTGGTGTTCCTGAGCCTTGCTGCTGTTCTCTGCGTTCCTGGTTTCCGTGTACCGATTTGGCCTGCTTGAGACTCTCCTGTGTTCCTGCCCGTTGCTCATCCGGCTTGTCTACGAACCCGCTCTGGTATCCGACCCGGCCTGGCTGACGTTCCTGCTTGTTGCTGATCCGGCTTGTCTACGAACCCGCTCTGGTATCCGACCCGGCTTGGCTGACGTTCCTGCTTGTTGCTGATCCGGCGTGTCTACGATTCTCCACAGTTCTCGGTTCCAGTCTATCTACGTTCCTGCTGCTGACTACTGGGCAACATTCTTACTCCTGGAGTCACTTAGTTAGTGCTTAGTTAACCCGTTCAGTGCTACGCTACTACTGCTGAGCCGGCCGCTTGGGCCTGGGAGACGGCGGCTCATAGTCCATCTATGCAGGGTAGTTGTTCCGGTACCGTACCGGTGGTCATCTTGCCCACGCACTTGCACTGGTAGAGTCGTTATACGCCCGTGGGGGCTACCTGGCACTAGCTATTGGCTTCCGTTTACGCCCGAGGGGGCTTGAGCCTTACACTTGCAGCTTGCAGTCTCCGTTGTACGCCCGTGGGGGCTAACGTGCCTTACTCTTGCAGCTTGTAGTCTCCGGTTTACGCCCATGGGGGCTAACGACTCACAGTTCCCAAATACTGGTGGCACTTGTTACGCCCGTGGGGGCTATCCATTATTGCTCTAGCGTTCTGGGTCAGTTCTGCCTGCAAGTCGAGTGCTCTCCTATAGACTGGGTATTGACTCCTCATACTTATACAAGCTTCAGCTACACCTTGGGCGTGCCTACACCACAACAAAGACTGATGAGGACTGAGTTAACTATTATGTGCTCCTGTCTGGGTTACCAGTCCTAGTATTTATTTCTTGTACATATATTCTACTCTGTCTGTTCTCAGTATACTGGCCTGTAAAGGTCTAGACACTTGTTCTTGTTTATCCTGTGTGCCTGTAGAGGACGATATTTTCCATTAATTTATTTAATAAAACTGCGTTTTACCATACCCTCTGTCTGAAGTGTCTGAAAACCGTAACAATAAAGTATAAAGCAGTCGCTATTTTTATTACAGACTAGCAATGTGGGACGGCGTTGCCCGTCAGGATATATAGGGAATTAATGCACGCACACGGATGCAAGAAATACACAGAGACACACACGCAAATGCACACGCATGCACTGAGATGCATAAAGAGAGACAGTCATACACACATACATGCAGACACATAGAGTGTGATACAGACATACAACACACACAGTGAGGAACACACAGGCACACACAGAGACACACACACACAGAAGTGAGTCATAAGGGGGTGAGTTATGTGTCATTGTAATGAGTTTGTGTTTGTACTTATGCCTCAACTGTAGCATTCATTCATATAGTTGAAATGCATGTGGTAATTGCACATACTATGGTGGAAGGTGGATCGTGCTGGCTCCTGGGGTGTGAGTGTGTGGCATTCATTCATGTAGTTGAAATGCATGTGGTAATTGCACATGCTATGGTGGAAGGTGGATCGTGCTGGCTCCCGGGGTGTGAGTGAGTGTGAGACTATGGTGGAAGGTGGATCGTGCTTGCTCCCGGGGTGTGATTGAGTTTGAGTGATTGCGTTTGTGTGCGAGATGGTGTGTGAGTGATTGCATGTGAGTGTATTAGTGAGTGTGTGTGATTGAGTGAGAGTGTGTGTGATTGAGTGAGAGTGTGTGTGATTGAGTGAGAGTGTGTGAGTGAGAGTGAGAAGGTGTGAGTGAGAGTGAGAAGGTGTGAGTGAGAGGGTGAGAGTGTGATTGAGTGTGTGATTGTGAGACTGTAAGAGTGTGATTGAGTGTTACTGTGAGAGTGTGAGAGTGTGAGACTGTGAGTGTGTGATTGAGTGTGAGACTGTGAGAGTGTGAGAGAGTGAGTGTGAGACTGTGAGAGTGTGTGTGTGATTGAGTGTGACACTGAGAGTGTCCGTGTGAGACTGTGATTGTGTGAGACTGTGATTGTGTGAGAGTGTGAGACAGTGTGAGACTCCGTGAGAGTGTGAGAGAGTGAGAGTGTGAGAGAGAGTGTGTGTTTGAGTGTGAGACTGTGTGAGAGTGTGATTGAGTGTGAGACTGTGTGAGAGTGTGAGACTGTGTGACACTGTGAGAGTGAGACAGTGTGAGAGAGTGAGACTGAGTGTGTGTGAGTGTGTGAGACTGAGTGTGTGAGACTGAGATTGAGTGTGTGAGAGTGTGATTGAGTGTGTGAGTGTGAGAAAGTGTGAGACTGAGTGTGATTGTGAGTGTGAGAGTATGATTGAGTGAGTGAGTGAGACTGAGAGTGTGAGACTGAGTGAGAGAGTGTGATTGAATTTGAGAGTGTGATTGAGTGATTAAGTGAGTGTGAGACTGAGAGTGAGTGTGAGTGTGATTGAGTGTGGTTGAGTGATTGTGAGACTGAGTGTGAGAGCGTGATTGAGTGTGACTGTGAGACTGTGTGAGTGTGATTGAGTGTGAGAGTGTGTGTGAGAGTGTGTGAGACTGAGAGTGAAAGTGTGATTGATTGTGAGAGTGTGATTGAGTGATTAAGTGAGTGTGAGACAGAGTGAGTGTGAGACTGAGAGTGAGTGTGAGAGTGTGATTGAGTGTGAGACTGTGAGTGTGAGACTGAGAGTGTGAGTGAGAGTGTGAGAGTGAGTGTGATTGAGTGTGAGACTGTGAGATTGTGATTGAGTGATTAAGTGAGAGTGAGAGTGTGATTGAGTGTGAGAGTGTGAGTGTGATTGAGTGTGAGAGTGTGAGTGTGATTGAGTGTGAGTGTGACTGTGAGAGTGTGATTGAGTGTGATTGAGAGTATGAGACTGAGAGTGTGATTGAGTGTGAGAGTGTGATTGAGTGTGAGTGTGATTGAGTGTGAGACTGTGATTGAGTGTGAGAGTATGATTGAGTGTGAGACTGAGAGAGTGTGTTTGAGAGTGTGATTGAGTGTGAGACTGTGAGAGTGTGATTGAGTGTGTGTGAGTGTGTGTGTGAGTGAGAGTGTGAGAGTGTAAGAGTGAAAGTGTGATTGAGTGTGAGACTGTGAGAGTATGATTGAGTGAGTGAGTGCGACTGAGAGTGTGAGACTGAGTGTGAGAGTGTGAGACTGAGAGTGTGAGTGAGTGTGAGAGAGTGTGATTGAGTTTGAGACTGTGAGAGTGTGATTGAGTGATTGAGTGTGAGACTAAGAGTGAGTGTGAGTGTGATTGAGTGTGATTGAGTGATTGTGAGACTGAGTGTGAGAGCGTGATTGAGTGTGACTGTGAGAGTGTGTGTGAGAGTGTGTGAGACTGGGAGTGAAAGTGTGATTGATTGTGAGAGTGTGAGTGATTAAGTGAGTGTGAAACAGAGTGAGTGTGAGACTGAGAGAGTGTGAGACTGAGTGTGATTGAGTGTGAGTGTGATTGAGTGTGAGACTGTGAGAGTGAGTGAGTGAGTGTGAGAGTGAGTGTGATTGAGTGTGAGATTGTGATTGAGTGATTGAGTGTGAGAGTGTGATTGAGTGTGACTGTGAGAGTGTGATTGAGTGTGATTGAGAGTATGAGACTGAGAGTGTGATTGAGTGTGAGACTGTGATTGAGTGTGAGAGTATGATTGAGTGTGAGACTGAGAGAGTGTGTTTGAGAGTGTGATTGAGTGTGAGACTGTGAGAGTGTGATTGAGTGTGAGAGTGTGTGTGAGTGTGTGTGAGTGAGAGTGTGAGTGTGAGAGTGTAAGAGTGAAAGTGTGATTGAGTGTGAGACTGTGAGAGTATGAGTGAGTGCGACTGAGAGTGTGAGACTGAGTGTGAGACAGTGAGTGAGTGTGAGTGGGAGAGTGTGATTGAGTTTGAGACTGTGAGACTGAGAGTGAGTGTGAGAGTGTGATTGAGTGTGACTGTGAGACTGTGTGAGTGTGATTGAGTGTGAGAGTGTGTGTGAGTGTGTAAGTGTGTGAGACTGAGAGTGAAAGTGTGATTGATTGTGAGAGTGTGATTGAGTGATTAAGTGAGTGTGAGACTGAGAGTGAGTGTGAGTCTGAGAGTGTGAGTGTGATTGAGTGTGAGAGTATGATTGAGTGTGAGACTGTGAGAGTGTGATTGAGTGTGAGACTGTGAGAGTGTGGTTGAGTGTGAGACTGAGTGTGAGACTGTGAGAGTGAGTGTGATTGAGTGTGAGACTGTGAGATTGTGATTAAGTGATTGTGAGTGTGAGACTGAGAGTGTGATTGAGTGTGAGAGTGTGAGTGTGACTGAGAGTGTGATTGAGTGTGAGTGAGAGTATGAGACTGAGAGTGTGATTGAGTGTGAGACTGTGAGTGTGAGACTGTGAGTGT
Organism: Rhinophrynus dorsalis; assembly: GCA_037306005.1. Classification (NCBI taxonomy): domain Eukaryota; kingdom Metazoa; phylum Chordata; class Amphibia; order Anura; family Rhinophrynidae; genus Rhinophrynus; species Rhinophrynus dorsalis. Next base: position 111,270,904 of record CM074725.1, read on the forward strand.
GAGAGTATGATTGAGTGTGAGACTGTGATTGAGTGTGAGAGTATGATTGAGTGTGAGACTGAGAGAGTGTGTTTGAGAGTGTGTTTGAGAGTGTGATTGAGTGTGAGAGTGTGAGTGTGAGAGTGTAAGAGTGAAAGTGTGATTGAGTGTGAGACTGAGAGTGTGAGACTGTGAGTGTGAGAGTGTGATTGAGTGTGAGAGTGTGATTGAGTGTGTGTGAGTGAGACTGTGAGTGTGAGAGTGTTTGAGTGTGAGTGATTGAGTGTGTGTGTGTTTTTTGTCTGTGTTTGTGTCTGTGGTGTAGGAGCGAGTGGCAGCCATTTTGTTTTTTCAGTTACTTGGATAGTGGTGGGCGGGCTGGATAGTGGGGGCAGGCCAACTGCCTGCATGATTTAAATCACTCCCCCACTGAATCACCCAATGGGAGCAGTAACTCCTCCTTACTTAACCCTTTGAGTGCCAGAGGGGTACAAAGCAATGCGTTGCGTATCCCTCTGGCACTCAAAGGGTTAAGTTGAGCTAACATAGCAATATAACACGGTGGCTCTTCAGTTGAGGCAGCATAGCAATATGCTGAGGGAACAAATAGAAAGTGGTGTTTGAGGCTTGCCCTCTGTAACATACAGAAAAGCATCTCTCTCCCTTTAAGGAGAAAGGGCGGGAAGCAGGAAGTGGAGGAGTGACAGCTGAAAACAGAGAGTTAGTGAGGTGACTGAAGAGATGAAGAGTTAAATAAAAGAGTTGCTATTAAGTTTATCCCTGAGTTTGTATTTTATGGAAACATTACACCCTCATACTGAAACAGAGTGTATGGAGGGTTACAGTTATCTGTGGGAGGTGACCATACCTGGGCACTCTCCGGTTTTGCCCCGGAGACTCCAAATTTCAAACTGAATTACCGGGTCTCCGGGGCAGTGTGTGAATCACCGGGTGGGCAGAGTTTAAGTAGAAACTTTGCCCACTTGTGCTCCATCCTGCCCGGTTCCTCCCACTCCCCGCCCTCTTATCTTCATTTTGCAGGGTTTTTTTTTGTCCCGCCCCCGTGACGAAGCCCCACCCCTTTTATGACGTGAATCACATCATTTTCGGCACTGACAGGGTTACCCTCCGGGTAGCCCTGCATGAAAAGTTCCCAGGTATGGAGGTGACACAGAGTGTATGGAGGGTTACAATTATCTGTGGGAGGTAACACACAGTGTATGGAGGGTTACAGTTATCTGTGGGAGGTGACACAGAGTGTATGGAGGGTTACAGTTATCTGTGGAAGGTGACAGAGTGTATGGAGGGTTACAATTATCTGTGGGAGGTGAAACAGTGTGTTTGTGGGGTCATGATCCTGAGTGAGAGTGTGTGTGGACCAGGAGAAGTTACTGATATCCCCTACTTCAGGAGCAAGTGGCAGCTATATATTTTTTTTTGGTCAGTTGGATACTGGTGGGCGGGCTAACTCCCTGTATGATAAACATGCCCCCAATGAATCACCCAATGGGAGCAGTAAAGTCCCCATTGAATCACCCAATAGGAGTTGTGTCTCCTAATGAGACATAAATTATGTAATGAGACATTCTGTTCAATGCGAGTTTCTTTTCCGAGAAGACATAAATTATGTTCTGTGTGTGGGGGTACCATAAATTATGCAATGAGGCTTATTCTTTTATATATATATATATATATATATATATATATATATATATATATATATATATATAGATAGATTTGAAATTGTCAAAAACACTTTTTTGTTGTAACTTTCAAATGAGTTTTGCTAATCTGATTCTCTTTTTCAGACCCACAACATTTACAACAGACAGCAGACTACGCCCACACAGATTACTGACTGAAGCTCTGTTCTTTGCTTTTATTTGTTGGAGGATGTGTGGAGCCTTTTCTCTTTTACTTGTTTTTCTTCATTACTTGCTTAAGGTAAAATTTAAATTGATAATTTCTGTATGTGCAAATATTTTTCCTTGTTGAGTTCTTGTTTTTACAAAACTCTGAAGTGTTTACTTCTTAATGTATTTGCTTTATCTATAATACACTTGTCATGCCAAGGCATGCTTTGGTCTTTGCAGGGCCTCTGGTTTGTATAGTTCATTGTTTATTTTGTAATGTATGTTGTTCAAAGTGCACCAGTCCTAGGCCATAAAACTAAATGAGCAGATAGCAATCAACAACAGAGCAGGATGTAACTTCCATAAAAGGATCTTGGGTCCTCTGCTTTGATGGGGGGGTTATCCAGAGAACATGTGTAAACTGTCAGGCCAGTCAGGTAACACCCAGGGGGTTTGGCCTCTTAGAAGGTAACGTGCAAAGTATTTAATGTAGGTTTTTGGATAAAAAAAGTGAATTTCTTTGCAACAACTGGAAGGAGAGCCTTTACCATCTGAAATTCCCACGAGGACTCCTAATATAACGCTAATTGTATATAGGGATCTCTTGTGTTTCTCCCATTTTATTTTATGGACTGTTTTGCTTAGGTGTAATCTATATTTCTGTATGTCCTTTATTTCTGCATTTTTGTAACCAGCACTGTGAAGCCTTTTTTCAGATTAAATGTTCAATTAATCAGCGCTTGTCTCTGTTCTCTAATATGAGCTCACTACTCTGAAGGAAGCTCAGGCAGCCCACATTACTAAAGGGTTAATTATATATGTCTGATTATTAAGGTGATTTTATACTGTGTTCTGTTGTGTTTGGAGTAACCTAAGATGATGGTGGCAGCAAATTGTAGTACTGGGGTGATAGTGCAGGAAGGATTTCCAGGGTTAATTTGGTGGTTGCTAGGAATAGTAACAGGTAACCAGGGGTCTGCTATTATTAACCCTTTCACTCCCACACTCTCCCCACTGTCTCAGCAGGGCCTATAGCCTTCGCTTGTGATAACATTTTACATAGAATTTACAGGCAGGCTATGCCTTTGAATATCACTATTAGTAAAAATTAAGTTGGTGGAGGCATTTGCTGAGAGAGGCACAGGCATTAGGTAGTGGTAAGTGAAGTATATTTATGTAATATGAGGTACTGGGTGAGTAGATAAGTAGATTAAGGGCTAAAAGAAGGGGCTGGATATATGGGGATTTATATGGTGGATGAGAGAAAAGACAAAATGAAGAAATGATGGTTGTAAGTAGGAAGCGCATAGGCTTCATAATCAGGAGGCTGGACATGTGTTTTATGACCCTTATTACCTCTAAGCCGCTGTATCTTTTAATAAATACCTGTTCTTGAACACAAGGAAGAAACATTAGTGTACATTGAATGTAAGAAGGTTTAATATTGAGTGAGGTTGTTTGGTATGTTTTCCACTCTCCTAACCAAATTGCCTTTCCTTAGCCTCTGGAAATGAATGTTGTCTCATGGATATTCTCTTATAGATTTCCTACTTGAAATAACAGGTGACACACTAAGGATTTCTCTGTATGGAAGAATAACAAAGAGATAGGAGCCCAGAAGTACAGCTCTGATTAGGTCACCATCCAAAATGTCTAAGCCAAAAGTGGCAAGTAACCTTGTAGTCTGGAAAAGCCAAAGGTCAGGGCAGGTAGCAATTGTTCTTAAATGGAGGGCAGGCCAAAGGTAAGGGCAGGGGGTTATGTTTCTCAAACGAATGGCAGGCCATAGATGAAATCAGATAAAGAGAACGAGAAAGCAATGCAAAGAATGGCAAGTAATACTGGAAGCACAAGTATAACTGAGCACAGTGAAGTAAGACGACTGTGCATTTATTGGGTAGATGTACCAATGTCATTGCGTGGACACCATATGCGATGATGTGATGGACAACCACTTGTGAAAAGAAGACTGGAGACAACTCATGCATAAAGAGATCTGTCATTGGGACGAGGCAGACACATGAGAACCACCAGCCACAAATAGGGCCTGGACGGCAAGGTGAAATACCTTGAATCAAGCAGGGTTATAAATATGAGCAAAGGGTTCCAAGGATCGTTCTTTAGGTCCATAGCAGTTCCAGTGAATTAAGTACTCCAGTCGTCCTTGGGGAATGTGATAATCCAAAATGTCTTGAACCCCATATTCTTATCATCCGCTAACTGGAGGTGGATGCTGAAAGGTAGTAGCATTGGATGCTCAGGATTCTAGCTGAGACACATGAAAATTTGGAAGTATTTTAATGTAAACGACAAGAGTAAATGATAAGTAATTGGACTTATCACTTGAACAACCGGAAACTGTCCTATGAACTGAGTACCCAATTTCTTGGTTGGGCAGGTGAGGTGGAGGTAAGTAGTCAAGAGCCATAGCTTGTCTTCAACCTGATATTGTGGGGAAGACTTACGATTGTCCACTTGTTTCTTATAGACTGATTGACCCTGGGTTAAAATCTGTTGTAGCGTCTTGTAGCAGGATTGAAGATAATTAACTTGGTGTGTCACATCCGGAACAAATATGTAGAAAGAAGCCAGGCAAGATGTGGGGGTTATACCAGTAGGTGGCCAGGAATGGAGACATTTTGATGGACTGGTGTAAGTGATTGTTATAGGCGAACTTTGACATGAGTAGTAGAGAAAAATAGTCATTTTGTAAATGGTTAGTATAACAATGTAAATAATGTTAGAGTGTCTGATTGGTGCTTTCAGTTTGACCATTGGTTTGGTGGTAATACCCTGAGGAGAGATTGCGGTCAATGCATAAATCGGCAAAAAGACCTCCAGAATCTAGACATAAATTGAGGACACTAGGTAATCTGTGTAGATGGAAATTTATTTCACAAACAGAGAAGCCATCTGTACAGTCCTTGGAAGTCTCTTTAAGGATGAGATGAGGATGAAATGTGCCATCTTCATAAGCCTGTCCACTACAACAAAAATGGTAGTATGTTGGTTAGACATAGATAGATCCTTAATATAATTGATTTAATCAGGTATCACGCACTACCACGAATGAATCCAGCTAAGCCCATATGAAAAATCATCAAATACATAAAGTATTTGTCAGTAAAACAGTACCTCCAAAAATCATGCTGGCCATGTGTAAGCTTGTCAAACACAAAATGTGTGGATCTATTTGACATGACATTGTATTACATCGAATGTCCCGCTTGAGATAACATGTGAGTCTCTCCAAACAAATACTCTTGGCCAGCATGATTTTTGGAGGGACTGTTTTACTGACAAGAATATAGAATAAAGTATTTGATGTTTTTACATATGTGCTTAGTTGGATTCATTTGTGGTAGTGTGTGATACCTGGTTACATCTATTTTACTGCTGATTTAAGAGTCACTGAAGGAAACATTTTCACTGCACCCACTGTTGCTTTTAACCCCTATCACTTTATATCCATAAAGTATTATTTGTGTGATGAATGTGTAACATAAGTGTACAAGGCATAAGCTATGAATGTTTGGTAAAACCTTGTGGAAGTTATGGGAGCTGCTGAAATTCTGTGCACATGTTTAGATCCATAATATAAGCCATGTGTTACGGTTTTCTGACACTCAGACCAGGGTATGAAGTAAAAACACTGTTTTATTGAAAATAAAACAATGCCCCTAGAGGCCAGTACAGGAATAGAAGTAATGGCAATACTGACAAGGTGAATGCACACAATGATAGTAATAGGTGCTATGAATGGATAGGGAATATTCCCCCAAAGGGTTAACAAATGCAATGGGGGAGATATAAACAAGATTGGCCAACGCCCGGGATAAATAGCAGTCTCTGGAACACAGTCTCTCAATAGCTGGATAGAAATAAGTAACTGCACTGAATTCACTCTCAAGTTGGTATAGTAGCGCCTCAAAGTCCAGAGCTGCGCTGATACCACCACCGTGGGCTACAGAGGAATGCTATTGCCATGCTGTAGTGATCAGAACCAAAATCGCCCTTAACTGGAAAAGTAGTAACCCTGCATGTGCCACTTGGATTGTGCCCTGACACCCCTTGGGTGCTATACTGATGGTGACTGCCCAAGCTGTAGTAGAGCCGGCGCCCTCTGAAGTGCAATGGGAAATGTAACTTCAGCGTCTGTGAGCCGGAGCCCAAACACCCCTCTGGTGCCGTACCAAATGATCACAGTGGTAGCGAACAGGCTACCAGAATACGAGCACGGAGCAAAGGCTCTGAGGGTGAATGAGAGACACACAGAAGCACTCAGAGTAAAGGCTCAAGTCAGAAAACGTATGCTTGGCAAGCTATATCGGAGGCACTAGACCGGAGACAACAGGCACTGCAAGGGTTAAGTGGTTCTGCACAGGAGCGAGCACCTTGGCAACCAGCAGAAGGCAAATCAACCTCAGGCTACAGCTACTGACTAGTGAGAGGAACAGTGAGTCGCTTAAACAGTTCAGAATGTCGCCGGAGCAACCGGAATGATGCAGGAACACTGGAACAGCAGGCAGACCGGAACGGCAACCGGAACAGAAGGCAGAACCGGAACAGCAGGCAGAACCGGAACAGCAACCGGAACAGCAGGCAGAACCGGAACGGTAACTGGAACAGCAGGCAGGCCGGAATGAATCACAGAGCAGGGTCATCAGCCAGAACCGGGACGAGTCACGGAGCACGGTCGTCATCCAGAGCCGGGTCAATTCACGGAGCAGGATAGTCAGCCAGAGCCAGGTCAAATCACGGAGCAGGGTCGTCAGCCAGAACCGGGTCAGATCACGGAGCAGAAGCAGGAGTAGAGTCAGACTAGCCGGGTCGGTACACAGGAGACACAGGAATATGGCAACAAGGCGCAGCAACAGGAACACCACGAAAGGGCAACTGTACAGTGCCCAAGCTCCAGCATATAACGGCACATCCTGGGCGGGCCAATCAGTCTCCACCAATGCACAGGCAAATCAGGTCAGATTGACAGAAAGTCACGGGGTTATATGGTTATATCTCTCCAAGGTGAAGACGGCACAGGCAAGGAGGCCAGCTGTCTTGACATGCCTATCTTTTGCTGTTGCGCAGATGTCACAAGAAGATGATTATTTGTGCACATCCTGATTTACACGTGGCCACCAAAACTCCCTTTCTATCTAGGGATACCGAACCCGTTGAAGGAGAGGTGGTGGTATGAAAACTTGATTGCTATGATACAATAATGCATTAGTTAAGGACAAGGAATGCTGTTGTATGTTGTCTAATTAGATCCAGGAAGGATGTGTTTTGAGGATTTTTTTTTTTTTTTTTTTTTTTTTTAAGAAAAAGTGGCCAGACCAGAGAATATCCTGAGGTGTAGCAGATTCTTTAGGTAGCATTGTACCTTCAAAATAAGGCATCTCTTATTATGTTCTTAGATACTGGTCGATAGGTTATGCATAATTGAAATTAGTAGAAGAAAAGACCTCAACTAGCCTGAAGAGAACAAAGTCTTCAAGCTGATTAGAAATAATCTAGATTTTGGTAATCAGTAAAAATTTTAATTGGGTACAGATCCCCTTCCAGCAAGTGGTTTCCAATGTGCACTTAATGACTAAAAGTGTGTTATCTCAAACATCATAATTACATTCAGCTGATGTAAGGCTTCTATAGAAGAATGTGATGAGATGCATTCTATTTAGACTACCTAGTTTTGGGATAAAACAACTCCTAAGGTGAAGTCAGGAATTTACTTCAACAAAAAGGATTTCTGCAGGTTAAGCAAGTATGGGAGCTTGTGTGAATAAGGTCTTGAGTTTTTCAAAAGCTGATTGAGCCTTGCAGGTCCATTGAAAGTAATTGGGACAATGACTTTAGAGAAGTCGCATGTAAAATGCCTGTAGAAATTGACAAGGCCTACTAACCTCTGAATGTCTTTGTCAAGGTTTGGCTGAGCTGCTCTTACTCTGCTGATTGATTCTACTGTCTGTGCTTATCCATTACTGCTGCCTTCCCTTTTGCTGAATCAGGCTGAATCAGCTTACCTCTCTTTGTTTGCTCACCTGACTGCTATCAGCCAACCCTCCCAGGGTATTTAAAGCAGCTTTGCTTACTACCTGATTGCCCTTGTGTTTTCTTCTGGCTGCAAGAGTGTTCTACTGTGTTCCGGATTTCCTGTGCATGACCTGGCTTCTTCTGACAATCCCTTCTGGTTCCTGACTCCTGGCTTGTTCCTGACATCACTGATCTCCATATTCCTGACCACAGCTTGGCTGAGTACCTGTCTTGGTTCTTGACCCCTGCTTGTCTTTTGGTTTACGCTTTTGGATAACGATTTTGCTTTGTTTGCTTTTGTTATTTTAATAAAAGTGTTTTAAACTTTACACTCTTTTGTCTGTCTGGTTCCTGGTCCCCAACAGTACACAAGGACCATTAATTCAGAAGGCACAGGCAATCCACCAAATGTATTTTTCAGGCTGGACCAGGTAGACCAGCGCATGGACTAGTTTGCATTAGCCGTCCAGACTTTGTTGCTCTGTACTGCGCATCTGGCTCCATCACTTCAGCAACCCCCGGCGCAGGCTGCCCCTATAGCTGCTGCTGCTCCTACTATCAATAGGTCGGTATCTATCTGGAGATGGTACCACAGTCCTTTCCGTCTGATAGGAGTAAGGTGGGCCTTGTGATTTCCTTACTCTCTGACAGGGCCTTGGCATGGGCCTTTGGGAGATGCAGAAACCTATAGTGTACAATTACCCTGAGTTTGTGGCATCCTTTAAAAGAGTATTTGATGTACCGGGCTGCTCCATCTCTGCTGCCAAGCAACTAATGTCCATCCAGCAGGGTACAAGGATGGTTTCGGATTATGCCATAGAGTTTCATACCCTGGCATCTGAGGTTGGTTGGAATAATGAGACTCTAGTGGCTGCTTTCTCTAATGGGCTTTTAGATACAGTTAAAGATGAGATTGCAGCCTGGGACCTCCCCAGAAATTTAGAGGAACTTGACTCATGTTGCATTTTGATTGACTCCTGTATCCGTGAGAGACCTTCCTTCAGGGAGCACCTGTGGAGGCACCCCATCCATTTAGCCCCAAGCTTTTGTCCCCACCCATGCCTCCCTCTCCTCCCGCGCCTCCCCACCCATGCCTCCCTCTCCTCCCACGCCTCCTAGTCTCGAGACCTCAGGCGATGTGGAGCACAAGCGGCTTGGGTTCACTCACCTTTCATTTGCTGAAAGGGACTTTAGGAGGAGGGAGGGCCTGTGCCTTTACTGCGGTAAGGCAGGGCATATGCTGCAAACTTACCCCACACGTCCGGGAAAATGCCCGCACCTAAGGTCCTATAGGGGACAGACCTTAGGTGTTGTCTAAGCATCCCCGCCTATCCAGAAAGATAAACTCTAGTCTCTGCTGGGCTCTCTTGGGGCGAGTGTTTCATTATTACACAGGCGCTTATCGACTCCGGTGCAGCGGGCCTCTTTATCGATAGTGCCTTCGTCCAGAAGCACTCTATTCCATTGCAGCTCCATACCACTCCACTTTCCATTGAGGTGATTGATGGCAGACCCCTACAGCTGCTGCAGGTCACCCATGAAACCGTTCCTTTGTCTATGGCTGTAGGAGCTCTCCATCACGAAACCTTACAATTCCAAGTGATCCACTCTTCTCAATATCTTGTGGTCCTGGGTTATCCATGGTTGCACAGACACAATCCCACATTCGATTGGGTAAGGGCATGGTCACCATGGCATGGTCACCTAACTGTTCCAAGACACGCTTAGCAACAGTAGTGAAGGTGCTAACCACATCCCCTGTCTCTTCTCTGTCTGAAGAGTACCTGCTCTTTGAGACTACATTTCTTGAGACTGCAGACAAGGGAAGAGGAGTTAGAAAAAAATCTGGAGTTGGAATAGAATCAGAAGTTGGAAACCAGCAGAGCACTGAGGTGACAATAATTTCAAGGGAGTTGCTGCATTCACATTGAAAGTTGGTTACTTACTTTAGAGTGAGCTTTAGAGGACAGTATAAATCTTTTTGAATTGTAAAACCAAGCATGAGTGATAGCTAATTAGACAATCTCAGGCAATACACTTCTTGTCACATGTTTGAACACTTGGAGCAATCGTTTCAGGGGTCATACCGCTGTGCCAAATGTGAGCATATTTTCTTTTTAGAATCTAAGATACTGGATTTGGAAAGAAATATTGCAACATTGCGAGACATTGGAAACCTGGAAAGGAGTTTAGAACTCACAGAACAGGTAGTATGTGGGGTTAGTGGTGAAGAGGGTGGAGATGTAGAAGAGGAGCAATAGGCAGCTGGGTAACAGTAAGGAGGGGAGGTAGTGGGCAGAGGAAGAGGAAGGCCAGTTCTGAATTGACTCAGTCCAACAGATTTGCAAGATTGTGTGAAGATGTGGATGAGGATAGCTCAGAATTGGCAACACTGGAGAGGGCTAATTCCTCAAGCAGCCAGGGAAACAGTCCTCCTTCCAGGCTAGATGGGATGCAGAGTAGGCAGAAACCAAGGCAGGTGGTGGTAATAGGGGACTTTATTAGGAGGGTAGATAGGGTAATCTGCTGCCAGGAACGTGAATGCCGAACAGTATGCTGTCTCTCGGATGCTTGGGCTCAGCATGTTACGGACAGGACTGACAGATTGTTGGGAGGCGCTGGAAGTGATCCAGCTGTCTTGGTGCATATTAGTACCAATAACAAAATTGGAGGAAGATGGAGGTCCCTAAAGAATGATTTCAGGGACTTAGGGTGCAAGCTCAAGGCAAGGACCTCTAAGGTAGTATTTTCTGAAATACTACCTGTGCCATGAGCCAGTGCAGGTAGACAGGGAGCTCAGGGAGCTAAATGCATGGCTCAAGCAATGGTGTAGGAAAGAGGGTTTTGTGTTCTTAGAGCACTGGGCTGACTTTACTCTTGGGTACAATCTATATGGAAGTGATGGATTGCACCTAAATGGTAGAGGAGCCTCTGTGCTAGGCGAGCGAATGCTAAGAAGCTTGGAGGAGCTTTTAAACTAGGAAAGGGGGGTATAGATAGCAAAAATTGGATGGATAGAACATATAGGAAATGGGTCCATCCAAGTAAATGATGAGGGGGGTGGAGAAAGGGGTGGTAAATATAGAAAATAGGGAGGAATTCCTAGTAAATAAAGATGTAGGTAAAAGTCATGTAGGGAGTGATATATGTAATGTTAATTTTATGCTATCAAATGCAAGAAGTATGGTAGATACTAGAAGAACTAGAATTGCTGGTGGTTAATGACATAATTGGTATAACAGAAACATGGTGGAATGATGCACATGACTGGGCTGTAAATATAGAGGGCTATTCCCTGTTTAGGAGATACAGGATTAATAGAAAAGGGGGAGGTGTGTGCTTATATTGTAACCAGAGTTAAATCCAGTTTTGAGAGGTGATATTAGTGAGGAAAAAGGCCAAAATGTGGAGTCCTTGTGGGTAGAAATTGAGACTAAATGTGCTGTAAAAGGTAAAAAAATAAAGGTGTTGGTGGGTATATGCTACAAACCACCAAATATTGATGACAATGATGAGGACCAACTGCTATTGCAAATGAGAATGCCCAGCTTGGGCATACTGTAATTATGGGAGATTTTAATTATCCAGAAATCAAATGGAAAAATGAGACCTGTCAGAGTGCTAAGGGTAGCAGGTTTGTGAGCATACTTCGTGAAAGCTACATATCAAAAATGGTGAAAGTGCCGACAAGAAATAACAATATATTGGACCTAATTATAACGAATAACACAGAAATGGTATCCAATATTAAGGTAAGTGAACATTTGGGAAACAGTGATCACAAAATGGTTACATTTCAGATCAGATTGGCAAAGCAAAACTGTATAGGTTCAACCAAAACTCTTAATTTTAAAAAAGTAACTTCAAATTATTAAGGGCTTCAATGCAACACATAGACTGGGATACATTGTTTTAAGACTAAAATACTGAGGATAAATGGTCAGAATTAAAATTTAGGTTGCAGAAATGTACCCAATAGTATATACCAGTGCAAATGCGAAAGAAGTAAGTCACAGCCAATGTGGTTAAGTGCACATGTAAAGGAGGAAATGGCAAAGAAAAAAAGCATTCAAACTATATAAGTCTGCAGGAACTGAACATTCTTTCTTAAAATACAGGGAGTACAGCAAAGATTGCAAAATGGCAATTAGGGTAGCAAAAATAGAAAATGAAACTAGAATTGCAAGGGAAAGTAAGACTAATCCAAAAAAGTTTTTCAAATATATAAATAGCAAAAAACTTAAGAGGGAGTACATTGGACCATTCAAAAATGAGATGGGTGAGTTGATTAGTGAGGATAAGGAAAAGGCTGATGTTCAAAACACTTTCTTTGTATCAGTATTTACAAGGGAGCAAGGAATGGTAGAAGAGCCTCAACAAGTAACTAATAAAACAATACAATTATCAGATATTGGGTTAACTCAAGAAGATGTCATGGGTAACAAAATTAAGACTGACAAAGCACCGGGTCCTGATGGGATACATCCAAGGGTTCTTAAGGAACTCAGTGCAGTGTTGGCAAAACCCCTATATTTACTCTTTAAAGATTCTCTCACCACAGGCTCAGTGCCACAAGACTGGCGAAAAGCCAATGTAGGGCCTTTATTTAAGAAGGGAACTAAAACAGAACCTGGAAATTATAGACCTGTGAGTTTGACCTCTGCAGTGGGAAAACTGCTAGAAGGGATAATAAGGAACTGTATTCAGGATTACAACACAAAAAATAAGATCATTAGCAGGAATCAACATGGTTTTATGAAGAATAGATCATGCCAAACTAACCTTTTCAGCTTCTATGAGGAAGTAAGCAGCAACCTTGATAATGGCAAGGCATGTGATGTAGTATATCTAGACTTTGCAAAGGCATTTGATACAGTGCCACACAGAAGGCTGGAGTATAAAATAAGGAAATTGGGGCTAGGAGATGACCTTTACAATTGGATATAAAACTGGTTGAAGGATAGGGAACAGTGTGTGGTTGTAAATGGACAATTCTCCAATACAGTTAAAGTGGAGAGTGGAGTACCTCAGGGTTCAGTATTAGGTCCGCTGCTTTTTAACATGTTTATAAATTACCTAGAAATAGATATAGAAAGCAAATTATCAATATTTGCAAATGACACTAAATTATGCAGGGTAGTTAATTCAGAACAGGATAATTGCTCTCTACAGAGGGATTTATATAAAATGGCAGACTGGGCAAACAAATGGAATATGAAGTTTAATGTGGGGAAGTGTAAAGTCAAGCATTTGGGAGGAAATAATCCCAAGGCTACTTATAAACTTAATGAAATCATTTTAGGGCACTCGTTGCTAGAGAGAGACCTCTGTATCCTTGTCAGCTACAAACGTGGAAACAGTGACCAGTGTCAAACAGCAGTAGCAAAGGGAAACAAAATCCTGTCTTGCATAAAAAGAGGTATTGAAGCAAGAGTGAATAACATTATTTTGCCATTGTACAAATCATTGGTAAGACCTCACCTTGAGTATGCAATGCAGTTTTGGGCACCAGTTCTGAAAAAGGATATACTAGAACTAGAGAGGGTACACCGAAGAGCAGGGAATGGAGGACTTAACATATGAGGAACAACTAGACAAACTTGGTTTATTTACTCTAGAGAAAAGACCACTAAGAGGAGACCTTATCACATTGTACAAATATATGAGAGGTCCATACAAGGATCTCTGCTGTGAGCTATTAATTCCAAGGCCTGATCAGATGACCAGGGGGCACCCCTTGAGATTAGAGGAAAGGAGGTTTAGACTTCAGCAGAGGAAGGGTTTTTTTACAGTGAGGTCTTTTAAATTGTGGAATTCTTTGCCCAAGGAGGTGGTTATGGCAGATACAATGGATACATTCAAGAGAAGATTAGATATATTTCTTTCCAAAGGGAACATACAGCGTTATACTGTTTGTTAGTAGGCACATCAGGAAGGTCTGATAAAGATTAACTTATTTGGTAGCAGGAAAGCTATAAAATTACTGTGGTATGAGGAGAAGTTTGAACTTGTTGGACTTGTGTCTTTATTCAACCTAATTTACTATGTTACTATGTAAGAGTTCCGGGATGTATTTGATTAGGGCTGGGCTGGTGAGCTCCCGCCTTACCACACATACGATTGTTCCATTGAGTTGCAACAGGATGCCATACCTCCTCGAGGTTGAGTCTACCCTCTTTCTGTCACTGAGAATACGGCCATGGAGGAGGAGTATGTCGTGGATGCGCTGTCCTGGGGGTACATCCGCAAATCCTCCTCTCCCACTGGGACCAGATTCTTCTTTGTGAAGAAAAAAAAGTGGAGAATTGAGACCCTGTATTGATTACAAAGGGCTCAGCCATATCACGGTCAAAAACGTCTACCCTATTCATCTTATTACTGAGCTATTCGATTGATTAAAGGGGTCCAAGGTGTTCACCAAGCTCGACCTGCGAGGGGCATACAATTTGGTACGCATGAAGGAGGGCCATGAATGGAAAACCACGTTTAACACCAGGAGCAGGAATTACAAATACTTTGTAATGCCCTTCGGTCAATGCAATGATCCTGTGGTTTTCCAGGAATTCTTAAATTCCGTCCTCCGGGACATGCTCCAGCAATGCATGGTGGTATATTCAGATGACATTCTGATCCATTCCGCCTCCATGGAAAGCCATCATGCAGATGTAGCCCGAGTTCTGCAAAAATGAAGAGATAATAATCTATTTTGCAAATCAGAATAATGTGAGTTCCACCACAAACAGGTCACCTTTTTGGGGTACGTAATCTCAGAGGTCGGTTTCACCATGGACCCTGATAAACTTTCATCTGTTCTTGATGGCTGCGACCTGTTGGTCTCCGCTTCCTTCAACGCTTCCTCTGGTTTGCTAATTACTACAGGAAATTTATCCTCAATTTTTCCGCGATTGTAAAACCTTTTACCGACATGACCAAAAAAGACGGTATCTCCACGCACTGGTCTTCGCAGGCCATCAAAGCATTTGAGGCATTAAAAGTCGCCTTTCAAGCAGAAACCATTTTGGCACACCAAAGCCCGAGCTTCCATTCATACTTGAGATTGCTGCATCTGAGACAGGAGTAGGCATCCTCCTATTTCAACTTCCTACTCCTAAGAGCCAGTCGCACCCGTGTGGGTATTTCTCGAAGAAGTGAAGTCCTGCGGTGACCGCGAGTTGCTGTCTATAATACTTCCTCTTGAAGAATGGAAGCATTTGCTTGAAGGAACTTCAGTGCCAATCCTAGTCCTCAATCACATACCTGTCTGATCCTAAGCGCTTGACTCCAAGACAGGCCCGATGGGCTTTATTTCTGTCCCATTTTAATTATGTGTTCTCGTACCTGCCTGCCACCAAAAATGTCCGGGCTGATGCCCTATCCAGACGGTTCTCAGGCACTAAGGAGGAGAGCCCTCCTAGTCCTATTATCCCTCCGGACCAGGTACTGACCATCATATGTACAAGCATTACATCTCCCCTCGGGGAGAGAATATGGGCCACTCAAGTAGATACACCTGCTGAGACCCCTTCTGGGTGCTATTTCATACCTGGTAACCTCCGTACCAAGGTACTTTCCACATACCATAATACAAAGTCAGCAGGGCATCCTGGTAAGAACTAGCTCTTCTGGTCAGTTTCCTGTCTTTTCTGGTGGCCAGAACTTAACTAAGATATTGCTGCCTTTGTCAATTCCTGTCCAGTCTGTGCGCAGACCAAATCACCCCATCACCTTTCAGTGGGCCTTCTCCAACCCATACTCAGTGGGTAGAAGCCATGGTCACACCTTGCCATGGACTTCACAGTCGAACTCCCTTTATATAATGGTAACACACTCATCCTCATGGTCATTGACCGATTTTCTAAAATGATTCACTGCATATCTTTAAAAAAAACTCCCATCCGCTAAAGAGTTGCCTACGGTCTTTGTCAAAGAGCTCTATCAGCTACACGGGGTTCCCAAAGTCATTGTTTCCGACTGAGGTAGCCAGTTTGTCTCAAGATTGTGGAGGGCCTTCTGTGTGCAACTAGGTATCCAACTCTCCTTCTCCTCAGCCTATCACCCGCAATTGAATGGGGCCTCAGAAAGGGCTAATCAGGCCTTGGAGCAATTCCTGTGGTGCTACATCTCAGACCATCAGAATAATTGGTTGGACCTGCTACCTTGGGCGGAGTTTGCTCATAATAGTGCTGTCTCAGCTTCTACCTGGCTCTCCCCCTTCATGGTGAATTATGGGTATCAACCCTCCATGATTCCAGATTTGTTCTCTCCCCAGGGGATTCTGGCATTGGAGGATCATCTCCAGCGAATCCATTCCACATGGGTGCAGGTCCAAGAGTCTTTGCGACTCTCACAACAATCCCCGGAGCTCCAGGCCAATCACAAACACTTACCCACACCCTCCTGCCGGGTTGGGGAGAGGGTCTGTCTTTCAGAAATCGCCACCTCTGAGTGCCCTATCAGAAACTAGCTCCCCACTTTGTTGGGCCTTTCTGTATCCTCTGACGTGTGAACCATGTGGCCTATGCCCTAGACCTCCCTCCCAATGTGCGGATACACAATGTGTCCCATGTCTTGCTGCTGAAATCCCTGGTATACGATTGTTTCACTACAGTCACTCCTCGACCCTATTTGGTGCCCGTTGACAGCCTCGAGGAGTTCGAAGTCTGCTCCATAGTCGAATCTCGTAGGTTCTGAGCGAGTCTGCAATATATGGTTCATTGGAAGGGGTACGGTCCAGAAGAGCGCTCATGGGTTCCAGCCGCAGACGTGCATGCCCCCACCCTCCTCCATACTTTCTATGCATGCTTTCCCCCATAAACCTGGACCTGCCCCATGGGGGGGGTCATTGAGGGGGGTTACTGTCAAGGTTTGGCTGGGCTGCTCTTACTCTACTGCTTGATTCTACTGTCTGAGCTTATCCAGTGCTCTGCTTTCCATTACTGCTGCCTCCCCTTTGCTGAATCAGCTGATCTCTCTGTGTTTGCTCACCTGACTGCTATCAGCCAACCCTCTCAGGGTATTTAAAGCAGCTCGGCTCACTAACTGATTGCCCTTGTGTTTGCTTCTGGCTGCAAGTGTTCTACTGCGTTCCTGATTTCCTGTGCATGACCTGGCTTCATCTGATATCCTTTCTGGTTCCTGACTCCTGGCTTGTTCTTGACATCACTGATCTCCTGTCACAGTACCTTGTAGCGCTGCCGCTTCTGGCAATGCTCACTGTGACGCTCTGGCGTCATTTCCAAGAGCAGTTGGACGCAGCAATGCTAGATGCGTCATCTGCAGGCGTGAGTTTTCAGCATGCTACAGGCCTCTATTTTATGTGTTTGAGGCCTGTAGTCTCATCCTACCTACTTCCTTCCTCTGAGCTGCTCCTCCTACCTACTTCCTGAGGAGGGGTTTAAAGGGCAGACTGAGACCTGACTCAGTTACCCTTACGTTGGTGTTCTGAGCAGTTCATTATCTAGTATTCCTGATTCCTGTGTATGATCCGGCTTGTCTGTCCATCCATTCTGGTGTTGACTAGTGATGAAGCTCGGTTCGGCTCGAGCATCGCTCTGCTCGGCACATGGCGGTACTCGTACGAGTACCGCATGTGCTCGCCCGCCATGTTCGGGTCTCCTCCCCGCACGTTTCGCAGCTGCTGCGCAGCCAATAAACGTGCGGGGAGGCTCTGACACCAGTGTAATGCCAGCAGCCATGTTGGCTGCTGGCATTACACTGATTGGCTGGCCAGAACCTGTGATCGGGTGCTGTATAGCACCCGACGCGCGAGTTCGGCTCATTCTTAGCCAGGGAGAGATGCGCTTAGGCAGGGAAAGTCAGTGTAGGGAGAATAAAATTGTTGAAACTCTTTCAAGACCCAAAAGTCCTTTTTAGGACTGTTGTGTGTGGGGGCAGCATTTATATTTTGTTTGGGGGGGCACAATTTCCTTTTTTTTGTGGGGGGGATATTTGTAAGGTGACATATAATACTAGATGCACAGGAAGTCAGTGTAGGGAGAAAAAAATTGTTGAAACTCTTTCAAGACCCAAAAGTCCTTTTTAGGACTGTTGTGTGTGGGGGCAGCATTTAATTTTTTTTGGGGGTGGCAGAATTTCATTTTTTTGTGGGGGGGGACATGTTCTAAGGTGACATTGTACTAGGTGCACAGGGACAAATATTTCACAGTGCAGTGACAAGCTGACATATTCTGTTAGGTGCACAGGGCCAATGATTTTACAACGCAGCGACAAAAAGGGCCATTTTAAACGTGTGCCTAGCCATAGATTATTGTCACATTCTGTTTAGTGTGCAAATTCACAAATTAACGTCACATATTCCGTTCACTGTGCCTAGCCGCAGATTAGCGTCACATTCTGTTTCGTGTGCCTAGCCGCAGATTAGCGTCACATTCTGTTTCGTGTGCCTAGCCGCAGATTAGCGTCACATATTGTTTAGTGTGCCTAGCCGCAGATTAACGTCACATATTGTTTAGTGTGCCTAGCCGCAGATTAGCGTCACATATTGTTTAGTGTGCCTAGCCGCAGATTAGCGTCACATTCTGTTTCATGTGCCTAGCCGCAGATTACCGGCATATATTCCGTTTAATATGAAGAAGGCGGGTAAAAAGGGACGGGAAGTGGACGTGATCCTGATAGTTCAGGGCGCGGGTCAGGACGCGTAGAAACTGTGCCTGGTGCCAGAGCACAAGAAAGAAAGACATCCACCATACCTAGCTTCATGTCTCAGTTTACAGGGCGTCGCAGGACATCACTCTCGAGGTCAGACCACTGCGAACAGGTGGTCGGTTGGATTTCAGCTGATACTGCTTCCAGTCGGTTAAGCACCACCCTGTCTTCCACCAAGTCCACTCTCACTAGCCAAGAGTCTGGTCAACATAATCCTCACCCTGATCATGCTTCCTCCCACCATAGAGGGTCTGGCCAAAGAAGTGATCCCACACTGGGATATAGTGAGGAGCTCTTCTCATCACCAATCCTTGATTTGAACCTCTCTCCAAGCACGCTTGCAGAGGAACATGAGATCTTGTGCCCTGATTCACAACCTCTAGAGGGTACCCAATCACAAGAAGATGACAGAGGGGAACGGCGTTTAAGGTCAAAGGAAGTGGATGATGATGATGAGACACAGTTGCCATCAAATCAACCACAATTACTGTCTCAAGACCTTGATGAGGAGGATGATACACAGTTGTCAATGACTGAGGATGTGGTGGGATCAAGAAATGAGGAGGATGATCAGAGTGAGGAAGTGGAGGAGGACTTGGTGGACGATGAGGTCACTGACCCCACCTGGGAAGGTGGAAAGCCGAGCGATGACAGCAGTCCTGAGGGTGAGCCATCTGCAGCACCGCAACAGGCTGGAAGAGGCAGTGGTGTGGCTAAAGAAAGAAGGCGGACCGCACCAAACCGGCCCGCAAATGTTCCACGGAGCACCCCCTTGCGTAAATCTCCCTTGCCAAGGGCTAGGTGTTCCGCGGTATGGTGTTTTTTTAAGGAAAGTGCGGACGACAAAAGAATTGTAGTTTGCAACCTGTGCCACACCAGAATGAGCCGAGGCAGGAACACTAGCAACCTCACCACCACCAGCATGATCCGACACATGGCATCCAAGCACCGTAATAAGTGGGAGGAACGCCCGGATCGCCAATCTGTGTCTGCAGGCCACACCACTGCCTCCTCTTCCCCTGTTTTCGGTGCCGGCCAATCGCCTGTCGAAGGCCCGCATACCTCCCACCCTGCACCTGTACCATCTGAAGCACCATCAGCGACCACATCCACTTCCCTGTCCCAGCGCAGCGTCCAAATGTCGTTACCCCAGGCATTTGAGCGCAAGCGAAAATACCCAGCCACCCACCCACAGGCCATAGCACTAACCTCACACCTTTCCAAATTACTGGCCATCGAAATGCTGCCATTTAGGCTTGTGGACACTGAGTCCTTCCGCAGCCTGATGGCAGCAGCTGTCCCTCGGTACGCAGTCCCCAGCCGCCACTACTTTTCCCGGTGTGCCGTCCCCGCCTTACACCACCATGTGTCCCTTAACATCACCCGTGCCCTGACCAACGCAGTTACTGGGAAGGTCCACTTAACGACTGACACATGGACAAGTGCTTGTGGCCAGGGACGCTACATTTCCCTGACGGCACACTGGGTGAATGTCGTGGAGGCTGGGAGCGACTCGGACCCTGGGATGGCACAGGTGCTACCCACGCCGAGGATTGCGGGCCCTACCTCCATCAGGGTTTCCTCCAGCACCTACGTTATTGGCTCCTCCTCCTCCTCCTCCGTTTCCACCTCCGAATTCTCTGCGCGCAGCGCCACTCACCCATCAGCCGGTAGCTGGAAGCAGTGTAGCACTGCAGTGGGGAAGCGTCAACAGGCCGTGCTGAAGCTGATCTGCCTTGGGGACAAACAGCACACGGCCTCAGAGCTGTTGCAGGGGATTAGTCACCAGACCGAGCAGTGGCTCTCGCCACTCAACCTGCAACCAGGCATGGTTGTGTGTGATAATGGGCGTAACTTGGTGGCGGCTTTGGAGCTCGGCAAGCTCACACACGTACCATGCCTAGCGCATGTATTTAATTTAGTGGTTCAGCGATTTCTAAAAACCTACCCCAATTTGCATGATCTCTTGACGAAGGTGCACATTTCCGTAAGTCATCTACAGCTTCAGCCGGCCTGTTGACGCTTCAGCAGCGCTTACAATTGCCAGCTCACCGGCTGCTGTGTGACGTGAGCACGCGCTGGAACTCCACCTTCCACATGTTGGCCCGGCTTTGTGAGCAGCAGAGGGCAGTAGTGGAGTACCAGCTGTTACACGGTCGTCGCCTCTCCGTTCAACTTCCTCTAATCAGAAGTGAGGAGTGGGAATGGATGTCAGACCTCTGTGAGGTTTTACGCAATTTTGAGGAATCGACACAGATGGTGAGCGGTGATAACGCTATTATCAGTGTAACCATCCCACTTCTGTGTCTACTGAAACGCTCGCTGCTCACAATTAAAACCGACGCTTTGCATGTGAAAGAGGTGGAAATGGGGGAGGAAGAGCTTACACAAGGTGATAGCCAGAGCACCCTCACTTCGTCTTCTCAGCGACAATTGGAGGAGGCGGAGGAGGAGGAGGAAGACACGGTTGCCTCCGCTACAGTGGGTAGCCATGGAACTTTATTTCCATCTCTTCAGTGTGGGTGGGCAGAAGAGGAGGAAGAGGATGAGGAGATTGAGAGTCATCCTCCTGGTGAGGACAGCGAAATCTTGCCTGTTGGTACTCTGGCACACATGGCTGACTTTATGTTAGGCTGCTTTTCCCGTGACCCACGCGTTATACGCATTTTAGACAACACGGATTACTGGGTGTTCACCCTTCTGGACCCCCGCTACAAAGAGAATTTCTCATCTCTCATTCCTCCGGTGGAGAGGACAAGCAAAATGGTGCAATACCAGAAGGTTCTTGTCGAAAAATTGCTCCAAAATTTTCCATCTGACAACGCTGGCGGCAGAGTACGTGCTACCTTGGCCAACCGAGAAGGGGAGAAAAGGGGAGCACAAAGCAGTTCCGACAAAGGCAGGGCAACACTCTCCAAGGCGTGGGACACCTTCATGACACCCCGCCAGCACCCTCACCCTGATGCGCGGCCTAGTGTCACAAGGAGGGAAAAGTTTTGGAAGATGGTGAAGGAGTACGTAGCAGACCGTGTCAGCGTCCTCACTGATCCCTCTGTGCCTTACAACTACTGGGTGTCCAAGCTGGACAAGTGGTATGAGCTGGCACTCTACGCCTTGGAGGTGCTGGCCTGCCCTGCCGCCAGCGTTCTGTCTGAGCGGGTATTTAGTGCTGCTGGTGGCATCATAACAGATAAGCGTATCCGCCTTTCCACCGAAAATGCTGATAGGTTGACACTTATGAAAATGAACAAGGCCTGGATTTCCCCTGACTTCTCCACTCCACTGGAGGAAAGCCCCGGGTGAACATAAAGTCACTTTAGATATGTTATTTACAATCATGGGAATACTCTGTATTCCCATTCACCCCTTCCACCCAAAAAACGGGTATATGGTTGACTCTTAATCTTCTCATCCTCCTCCTCCTCTTCCATATGCCCTTTGATATAATTTTTATATAGGGCCAGCTCACCAGCGGGCCCTGTGATATAATTTTTATATAGGGCCAGCTCACCAGCGGGCCCTGTTTGACAATTTTTGTATAGGTCAGCTCACCAGCGGGCCTTCTCATATAATGTTTTATTGGGTCAGCTCTCTAGCGGGCCCTCTCATATAATGTTTTATAGCGTCAGCTCACTAGCGGGCCTTCGCATATAATGTTTAGGATGGTCAGCTCCGCAGCAGACCCTCACCCATATTGTTTTAGATGGTCGGCTCAGCAGCAGACCCTCATTCCTAATGTTTTAGATGGTCAGCTTAGCAGCATGCCCTCGCCCCTAATGTTTTAGAGGGTCACCAGCAGGCCATTAATCCTAATTTTTCAAGGGTGTGTATGATGCCCTCCTTTATGTGTAATAAAGGGTGTATTGGAGTGACATTTCAGTCTAATTTTTGGCAGCCCTTTCACTTAGTGCATAGGCTTTATGAGTGTTGGACCACTACCTGAACTATTGTACCACAATGTGAATGAGGCCCTCCATTTTGTGATATACAGGTTGTATCGGAGTGCCTCAGGTCCTCCCATTGAATTAAATAGGGCTGGGGTGTTCGACAGAGCAGAAGGTAGTTCTTGGCTTCATCCACTAAGTCACTTCGTCACTTTTACTCAATGGATCAGACCCCACTGTTCCGACTATAAATTTTGGACTTAACAAGGGCAAACGGACATGTTGTAAAACCTGTGGTAGCTGCGGCCTCCGTTCCTGAATGCTGTACCTTACCCGGGCCATAACCACGTTGAACACCTGCTTTACGCTGCGCACGTTTCCCTCTTAATCATGGCCCCAGTTCCGAAAAATCAATGAAATTTTTTGCAGAATTTGCAGAAGATATACAAGTAAATATACAGCAAATACTGTTTGGTAACAATTTTTCGCCTAAAATCGTTTTTATCTTCCTTTTTGTGTGTTTTACGGTCAGTCTGTAAAAATGGCGTACTACGGGCGAAACATCGTTCCCAGCAGCGACGTTGGAGTCCAAGATGCATCCAGACATCCTCCCTATGCTGTCCCTGAACCATTTCTGTGGTGTTTCCATCATTTTCTGCCCTTTTCCTATGAACCAGGCACCCTCCCCTCATCAGAGCAGGGGGTGCCTGGTGTAATGCTCGAGTCCTCCCATTGACTTCAATGGGGCTCGGGTGCTCGGCCGAGCACTCGAGCCTCCGGGGGCGCTCGGCCAGAGCATCGGGGTGCTCGATCATCACTAAGTGTTGACCTGTGGCTCTGTCTGACTTTTCTCCTTGTGCATTCCGATTTGGCTCAGATATCCTTTCTGGTGCAAACCTTTGACTCTGGCTGATTACCCAGTCGTGTATGACCTAGGCTTGTCTGACTACCCACTCTGGTGTTGTCCTGGGGCTCTGTCCACTGCACATCCAGCATCCCATCGCTTCAGTAGATATCCTGTCTGGTGCAAACCTGTGGCTCTGGCTGACTACCTGCTTCATGTATGACCTAGGCTTGTCTGACTACCCACTCTGCTGTTGACCTGGGGCTCTGTCCACTGCGCATCCAGAATTCCATTGCTTCAGTGGATGTCATTTCTGGTGCAAACCTGTGGCTCTGGCTGACTACCCGCTCCATGTATGACCTTGGCTCGTCTGACTATCCTATCTGGTGCTTACTAGAAGGCCCTGTCTGTTCGCTCCTTTTGTTGGTTCCGTTATTGTCATCCTTCCTAGTATTGACCTGGGGCTCTAACAGACTCCCAGCTACTGACAGCAGGCTGAGTCAGTATCACCCTTGGGCATTACCTTACCGCAAGACTCCAGCAGGCTGCGGCCTAGTCTCAGACAGTGTGGTGGTAATATTGTGAGACTGCTATTCCTGATACAGTACTCGCCTTTTCGATCACCCACTGTGTGTATATATTTATATTGCATTGCTGTTATTATTCTCATAATACAGGTTATATTAACTATACCGTCTGACTCCTGGTTTTGCTTGCCTACCGTAACATCTACGTATTCCTGCCCCCGGCTTGGCTGAGTACCTGTCTTGGTTCCTGACCCCGGCTTGTCTTTTGGTTTACGCTTTTGGATCACAATTTTGCTTTGTTTGCTTTTGTTATTTTAATAAAGGTGTTTTACGCTTTACATTTTTGTGTCTGTCTGGTTCCTGGTCCCTAACAGTCTTTTATAATCGCATGGACTGACCAGTCCAATATTGTGGACACCTTACAAGGATCGATTGTGACAGATCCTGGGGAATTGAGGGATCCCAAAAACTCAATCTCTGTGGCTTCAAAGGTGCATTTTTCTACTTTGGCATATAAGGAGTGCGATTTTCCAAAATCCTAGACTAGAATGATCCTAAATGTTTCTCCCCTGATAAGTATTGGTTTTCCTTATCTGTACCTTATTGTTGGGGCCCTGTTTGTTTTGCATTGCTGTATTTATTTATTTATTTATTTACTTTATGGTATGGTCAGGATATCATAGTATACTTTATTGTTTGGGATCTTCATTTGATACTAGTTATTTTGACTCTGAACAATACAGGTGTGATTTGACTTTTTTGATCACAATACATTCAATTTGTATTTGTATTTTGTCATATATATTTTATGAAACAAAATAAAGACTTTTTTTCTCACATTATTTTGTTTAATGGCAATGTGTGCCTCATTAATGGGCCTTTTGATTTGATGGAACATTCTGTTTCTCTGTCTCTTTAACTGATTGTTCAGTCCCTGAGAGAACCTAATTACACTGATAGTATTTTGGGCTATTGTTTTTTCGTGACTTGTGCTAGCCATTTTCTGTTGTATAATGAGAATATCAGGAGGATGTCTAAGTAAACCGGATTAAGCAGATTCCTGAAAACAGCATTGATAAAGTCTTGGTAAGTAGCAGGAGAATTACAAAGTCCAAATGACATGACCAGGTATTCAAAGTGAAGCAGCAAGAAAATATTGCACTTCAAAGTCACATTGTAAAGTATAAAATCAAGTATTTATTTATGATTCAATGAACAAACAAACAGACAACGGGTGGGGAGAGGCAATGTCTTGCGGGTTTTGCACTAGATGTTCTTAATCATAAACATAACAGGTGTACACTAAACCACAAGTTTAAATCCAGCAGTGATGACGGCACAGTGCAGTCTAGGCCAATCAGGGAAAATCACCTCCTTGATCTCAGCTCACCATACACTCGTCCTACCCCTAAAGGCAAGCAAGCCCAACGCGTATCGCCAAGTAATGGCTTCTTCAGGGAAAATGATACGTACTGCACATAGCATGCCACACAGGTGATTAAATAACTGACATTCTTGCTGGCACAATTGACATATCGTTTCATTATAAAACATTTATTTTGTACTGCAGAGTAAAACCCTTTTTCCTGTTGTACATATGGGCATGTACCACATTTTTGGCTTCTGGACTTGTACATGCCAAAAGTATGTAACAAGGTACCAAATACATACTTGGAGACAATCGTGTGGCTAAAGTAGGAGCCTTTTTAGAAACAAACAAGCAGCCATCGCTTGATATAGGATGTAAATCCAATAATGTATTTATTTAATCACATGAGTGCCATGCAATGTGCAGTATGTAGGGAAAACTAGTCATACTTTGATAGTACTAGGGAACACTGAAGCAATATTGCTTGTAAACAACACACAACTAGTGTATCACAACACTTTTGCTTGGAGCACAATTCATATTTTTTTTTTGTTTTAAATACAAGGAATTGAATGGGTTTCAAAAGTTTTGAGAGGAGTAGGTACCTCCTTAAAGTGATAGTAAGGTCCCAAAATTATTTTATTTTGTATTGTAGATTAAATAAAAATAAATTATTTGCAGCCAACCCCATCTCTCAAAACTCTATGGTTTGAGAGATATTTGCTTTGAAAGTTTATAAAACAACCACTGGCTCCAGAGTCAATAATGGTGGTTGTAGAATGATGTTGATCATTCCACTGTAAGCAGACCGAGAGACACAAATGAGGAGACATATACTGAAACGAGGGCCAAGCAGGATGAATAGAAATAACATGTTTGAGCTTACCTCCCATGGGACGGGGTCTCTTAGGACAGGACCACAAAAGATGGGTGTCATCACCACAGTAGAAGCACATATTCAGCTGTCTTTGACAGTGTCTTGCTTATTCGGAGAGGGGACCACAAACTAGCCCCAACTGCACAGGTTCTTCCTGAGAGCTAAAACAAGTAGAGCTTTACACATCTGGATGAGAAGATGGGATTTGGCATGGAGAGTAGGAAGCAGGCCAATGCACACAATCTACGATCAGTCTGGATGGACAGAGATTGACGGGGAGATTTACTAAGGCATGATAAAGAGGTGAAAAAGTGAAGATGACTTCTCCAGTAATATCACTTCTACAGTTCCTATGTTATTCTATGGCGCCTATGCATATGCCTATGCATAGGCTCCATAGACTAACATCACATCAACATTAAATCACAAATGGAACATAGCAGTGGCATAAAATGTATGCTTGCAAATGCCAGAAGTTTAACTGAAATCGAAAACTATGACTTGATAGGCATAACAGAAACATGGTAGGATGACACACATGATTGGTCAATCAAATTGGAGGGCTACATGTTATTTACAAAAGAGAGGTCAAACAAAAGAGGTGGTGGGGTCTGTCTGTATGTCAAACCAGCATTATTGCCTCATTTGCTGGAAGATATATGTGATAACGGTAGTGAACATGTGGAATCCCTGTGGGTTGAAATAGTCACTGGGGGTAAAACTGCCCAGAAAATATTAGTGGGTATTTCTTATAAACCACCAAACACTGGTGACCTTGAAGAATCACAGCTATTAATGCAAATAGAAAAGGCTTCTCAAATAGGGAGAACTATAATTATGGGGGATTTTAATTATCCAGAAATAGACTGGAAAAATGGAACAGCTAATTCTGCTAAAAGCAGTAAGTTTCTCAACTTGTTGAATGACAATTTTTTTGTCTCAGCTAGTGCAGACCTCAACCAGAGGGAATGCGTGTCTGGATCTGGTAATAACTGACAATGAAGAACTTATCTCTAACATCCAAGTAAGGGAATAGTGACCATAACATGGTATCTTTTGAGATTAATTCAAAAAAGCAATTTGGTATGGGTTCCACCAAAACACTGAATTTTAAAAAAGCCAACTTTAGCAGGTTTAATTCATCCCTTGATCTTGTTGACTGGTATAGAATATTTTCAGGAAAAAACACAGAAGGTAAGTGGAATGCCTTCAAAATAACATTGCAAAAATATACATATAAATTTATCCCTGTTGGAAACAAATACAAAAGAAGCAAATTAAAACCAATGTGGCTAACCAGTAAAGTAATTCATGAAATAAATAACAAGAAAGCGGCATTTAAACATAAAGCTGAGGGATCAGCAGAGGCATTGGCATAATAGAAAAATGTCATCAAAACCTGTAAAAAAGCTATTCAATTAGCTAGACTGGAGAATGAAAAATATATTGCTAAGGAGAGCAAGAGCAACCCAAACAAATTCTTTAACCCCTTAAGGACCGGGAAAATCTGAGTTTGATTTGACTTAAGGACCGGAGCAATTTTGACTTTTTTGACTATGTCTTTTGTTCAACCATATTTTCTCTTTAATTCCTTTTGTGCAGCCACATAAATTATATACTGTTTTTTTAAGCACAAGTAGGGCTTTCTTTTGATACCACAATTATATGAATACCTCATTGTTTAATTTGATTAAAATAGAAAAAAAGAGGAAAAAAATTGAAAAAAAACAACATTTTGCTTATATTTTCGTGTCAGGATTTGCATACAATTAGTTTATGACAAAAAAATACCCCTAAATATATTCATTTGCTTCTCCTGAATATAAGAATACCCCATATGCCTAGTATTTCAATCACTTCCTCACATTTACAAGGTAAATATTACAAGATGGATGCCATTATTTCCAACTTGTAATTTCTCAACAATTGGCATGTGAGCATCATAGCTTAGCTGACGGTGCCAGCACCAAAAATGTCCCACAAAGGTATATGTTTCTGAAAACTACACAACATAAGGTAAATAATCAGGAGAATTTTGGAGTTTTTCATGCAGCTATTTTTCCAGAAAAAAATTTCAAAATTGTGGTAATGTTTTGTTTTTTTGCAGTTTTCACACTTACATTTCAATACTACTGTTGATATCAAGCACATGATAGGTGAAGATTTTTAAAAATGCATTGTTTAGTGTTCAGCTCCTTCTTCTGAGTACGGCAATACCCCATATGCATAGGTTTCTCAAGGTTTGGGAGAGCTACGGGGCCCAAATTGGAACATGCGCGTTTCCAGTTTCACACTTTGAATTTTCACAGCTTGCATCACTGGTGCCATGTCTCATTTGGGGCTGTGTAACAGTGCTCCACTCTAAGATTTCCCCCCAAAAGTATATATTTTTGGAAAGTAGACACCCCAGGCTTTCATTTTATGTATGTTTTCAATTTTTTTACGCAGCCATTTTACCACCAATCGCTCGTAAATCTTGACATAAGTTAAAAAAACAGCGTTTTTCACACTTGCACTTCAATGTTGATGTGAATTTCAAGCACATGATAGGTGAAGATTTTTAAAAATGCATTGTTTAGTGTTCAGCTCCTTCTTCTGAGTACGGCAATACCCCATATGCATAGGTTTCTCAAGGTTTGGAGAGCTACGGGGCCCAAACTGGAACATGCGCGTTTCCAGTTTCACACTTTGAATTTTCACAGCTTGCATCACTGGTGCCATGTCTCATTTGGGGCTGTGTAACAGTGCTCCACTCTAAGATTTCCCCCCAAAAGTATATATTTTTGGAAAGGAGACACCCCAGGCTTTCATTTTATGTATGTTTTCAATTTTTTTACGCAGCCATTTTACCACCAATCACTCGTAAATCTTGACGTAAGGTAAAAAAACAGCGTTTTTCACACTTGCACTTCAATGTTGATGTGAATTTCAAGCACATGATAGGTGAAGATTTTTAAAAATGCATTGTTTAGTGTTCAGCTCCTTCTTCTGAGTACGGCAATACCCCATATGCATAGGTTTCTCAAGGTTTGGAGAGCTACGGGGCCCAAACTGGAACATGCGCGTTTCCAGTTTCACACTTTGAATTTTCACAGCTTGCATCACTGGTGCCATGTCTCATTTGGGGCTGTGTAACAGTGCTCCACTCTAAGATTTCCCCCCAAAAGTATATATTTTTGGAAAGTAGACACCCCAGGCTTTCATTTTATGTATGTTTTCAATTTTTTTACGCAGCCATTTTACCACCAGTCGCTCGTAAATCTTGACGTAAGTTAAAAAAACAGCGTTTTTCACACTTGCACTTCAATGTTGATGTGAATTTCAAGTACATGATAGGTGAAGATTTTTAAAAATGCATTGTTTAGTGTTCAGCTCCTTCTTCTGAGTACGGCAATACCCCATATGCATAGGTTTCTCAAGGTTTGGGAGAGCTACGGGGCCCAAACTGGAACATGCGCGTTTCCAGTTTCACACTTTGAATTTTCACAGCTTGCATCACTGGTGCCATGTCTCATTTGGGGCTGTGTAACAGTGCTCCACTCTAAGATTTCCCCCCAAAAGTATATATTTTTGGAAAGGAGACACCCCAGGCTTTCATTTTATGTATGTTTTCAATTTTTTTACGCAGCCATTTTACCACCAATCACTCGTAAATCTTGACGTAAGGTAAAAAAACAGCGTTTTTCACACTTGCACTTCAATGTTGATGTGAATTTCAAGCACATGATAGGTGAAGATTTTTAAAAATGCATTGTTTAGTGTTCAGCTCCTTCTTCTGAGTACAGCAATACCCCATATGCATAGGTTTCTCAAGGTTTGGGGGAGCTACGGGGCCCAATTTTGAACAAATATTGAATTTTCACATCTTGGTTAACTGATGCCATTACTCATTTTGGGCTATGTTCCAGTGCTGCACTTTAGAATTTCCCCCCAAAAGTGTATATTTTTGGAATGTAGACACCCCCAGCTTTCATTTTAGGTGTGTTTTCAAATGTTTTACACGGCCATTTTACCACCACTTTCTCATAAACTTGACGTAAGTAAAAAAACAGCGTTTTTCACACTTTGCCTTCAATGTTGATGTCAATTTCAAGCACAGAATAGGTGAAGATTTTATAAACTGAATTGAATAGTGTTCAGCTCCTTCTTCTGAGTACGGCAATACCCCATATGCATAGCTTTCTCATGGTTTGGGGGAGCTACGGGGGCCAAATTGGAACATGCGCGTTTCCAGGTTCACACTTTGAATCTTCACAGCTTGCGTTACTGGTGCCATGTCTCATTTGGGGCTGTGTAACAGTGCTCTTTTTTTAAGATTTCCCCCCCAAAAGTGTATATTTTTGGAAAGTAGACACCCCAGGCTCTCGTTTTAGGTGTGTTTTCCAATTTTATACACTGCCATTTTACCACCAATCCTGTGAAAATTTGACGTAAGTAAAAAAAAATTCAGCATTTTTCACACTTTGCCTTCCATTTTGATGTGAATTTCAAGCACAGAATAGGTGAAGATTTTATAAACTGAATTGAATAGTGTTCAGCTCCTTCTTCTGAGTACGGCAATACCCCATATGCATAGCTTTCTCATGGTTTGGGGGAGCTACGGGGGCCAAATTGGAACATGCGCGTTTCCAGGTTCACACTTTGAATCTTCACAGCTTGCGTTACTGGTGCCATGTCTCATTTGGGGCTGTGTAACAGTGCTCTTTTTTTAAGATTTCCCCCCAAAAGTGTATATTTTTGGAAAGTAGACACCCCAGGCTCTCGTTTTAGGTGTGTTTTCCAATTTTATACACTGCCATTTTACCACCAATCCTGTGAAAATTTGACGTAAGTAAAAAAAATTCAGCATTTTTCACATTTTGCCTTCAATTTTGATGTGAATTTCAAGCACAGAATAGGTGAAGATTTTATAAACTGAATTGAATAGTGTTCAGCTCCTTCTTCTGAGTACGGCAATACCCCATATGCATAGCTTTCTCATGGTTTGGGGGAGCTACGGGGGCCAAATTGGAACATGCGCGTTTCCAGGTTCACACTTTGAATCTTCACAGCTTGCGTTACTGGTGCCATGTCTCATTTGGGGCTGTGTAACAGTGCTCTTTTTTTAAGATTTCCCCCCAAAAGTGTATATTTTTGGAAAGTAGACACCCCAGGCTCTCGTTTTAGGTGTGTTTTCCAATTTTATACACAGCCATTTTACCACCAATCCCTCGTAAACCATGACGTAAGTAAAAAAAAACAAAACAGCGTTTTTCACACTTAGGGTTGGCGGCAGTATACTGGGCTGCATACAAATTGGTTTGGGAAACAATTTCACCTAAAACGTCTTCCCCCAAAAACAAATCAAAAAAATGATCAAGGGTAAATCCTTCCACATCAATTTGAATCCCTGAGTTGCCTGTGAATTCTGAGATTCGTGGGCATAAATTGATACCCATTCATTAGGATCCGGAGTGGCAGGTGTTGGGGCATTTCTTTGGGCAGGTCTTTTGGCGGGTCTTTGGGCAGATCTTTTGGCAGGTGCTGGGGCAGTTGCCAGGGCAGCTCTTGGGGCAGCACTTGGGGCATTTCTTTGGTAGGTCTTTGGGCAGATCTTTTGGCAGGTGCTGGGGCAGTTGCCAGGGCAGCTCTTGGGGCAACACTTGGGGCATTTCTTTGGGTAAGTATTTTGGTAGGTCTTTGGGCAGTTCTTTTGGCAGGTGCTGGGGCAGTTGCCAGAGCAGCTTTTGGGGCAGTGCGTCTTTTCTTGACAGAAGGCCCAGCGTCATCACTAGAGCTGCTCTCACTTTCTGAAAACTGCGCTATGTCAAAATCTGACGCAGTGTCTGTTGCCTCAGAGTCAGACGCCAAAAAGGCATATGGCTCTTCAACGCTGTACCTGCGCTGCATTTTGCCCACTAAAAAAGCTTTTTTTTTTTCTTACGCTATCCCTAAACCTAAATCTAACCCTAAAACTTACCCTAACCTACGTATATCCTGAACCTACCTAACCCAAGTGAACTACCTATCTAAACTGCACTTATTATATATATTTTTTTTTTTTTTTTGGGGGGGGGGGTTTGGGTTTTTTTGGCTTTTTTTTTTTTTCTTACGCTATCCCTAAACCTAAATCTAACCCTAAAACTTACCCTAACCTACATATATCCTGAACCTACCTAACCCAAGTGAACTACCTATCTAAACTGCGCTTATTATACATATATATATATATTTTTTTTTGGGGGGGGGGGTTTTGGGGTTTTTTTGGGTTTTTTTTTTTCTTACGCTATCCCTAAACCTAAATCTATCCCTAAAACTTTACCGTCTACACTAAACCTACCCAACTACCTACCAAAATACCTAAACTATATTTATTATAAAAAATAAAAAAAAAAAAATTAAAAAAAAATTTAAAATTTTTTTTAAAATTTTTAAAAAAATCTAAAAAAATTCAAGGGGGATGGGGGTTGTCCCACAGATCAGAAAACACTGATCTGCAGCAAATTGATCACTCCAAGAGTGATCAGATGGGGGGGCACTTATTGATCACTGCAGAACAGTGATCAAAGGGTTAAATGTCTTTATTTAAACTTTTTTTTGACTTTTTTTTTCTACAGGTACACTGGAACAGCATGTCTCTCTGTCTGTCTCCACCTCAGCAGTATGCAAGGTGGAGGGAGGCAGAGAGATCTGACAGGGACAGTATTTACAAATACTGTCCCTGTCATTCAGGTTTTGCAACATGTGATTCGCTTTTGAAGCGAATCGCATGTTGCAACAATGTTTCAGCCGCTTGTTACTAAGTGTCCTGATACCGGGACACTTAGTAACAAGCGGCTTGAACTCTTCCATCGCTCCGTGCGGCCGCGATGGAAGAGTTTAACTCTTGACGTACCAGGACCGTCAAGGGTCGTTCGGTCACATTTACCCTTGACGGTCCTGGTACGTCAAGGGTCGCTAAGGGGTTAAATACATTAATGGCAAAAAATTCAAGTCTGATAATGTTGGGTCCTTGTTATCTGAAACGGGTGAGATGGTCAAGGGGGACAGAGAGAAGGCAGATATTTTAAATAATTTCTTTTCTTCTGTTTTTACCAAGGAAGACCCAATGGACAAGAATCTGCAAACTACTTTTACAGAACAGTCACAGCAAGCATGGGACTGGCTAACACAAGAAAAAGTGTTAAAACAATTAAATGGTGTTAAGGTAGACAAAGCCCCAGGGCCAGATGGTATACACCCACGGGTACTTAAAGAGCTAAGCCAGGCCCTGGCCAGACCTTTATTTTTGATTTTCAGGGATTCTTTTATTTCTGGTATGGTGCCCATGGATTGGCGTAAAGCAGATGTGGTGCCCATATTTAAAAAGGGATCAAAGTCACAGCCAGGAATTTACAGACCTGTAAGCTTGACATCTGTGGTAGGGAAGCTGTTTGAAGGGTTGCAAAGGGAATATATTCAAGAATTCAGCTGGAACAGGAATATCATTAGCAGGAGCCAACATGGCTTTGTGAAAGACAGGTCTTGTCAAACTAAATTGAATGCATTTTATGAAAAAGTGAGTAAAAATATAGATGTGGGAGCGGCGATTGATGTGATCTATTTAGACTTTGCCAAGGCATTTGATACAGTTCCACACAAGAGGTTACTGTACAAATTGAATGAAATAGGCCTAGGGGAAAATGTTTGTGTATGGATTGGAAATTGGCTGAAAGATAGAATGCAAAGAATGGTAGTAAATGGCAAGTTCTCCAATTGGATAAACGTGATAAGTGAGTACCTCAGGGATCTGTCCTGGGTCCTCTTCTTTTTAATTTGTTTATTAATGACCTCCCAGAGGGCATAGGGAGCCATGTATCAGTGTTTGCCGATGACACAAAATTAAGTAAGGTAATAAAGTCTGAACTGGATGTGTCTTCATTACAAGAGGATTTGGACAAATTGAGTAACTGGGTAGGCAAATGGTAAATGAGATTCAATATAGTCAAGTGTAAAGTTATGCATTTTGGGTATAATAATACAAATACAATATATAGTTGAAATGGTGTTTCTCTGGGGAAATCTACTAATGAAAAGGATTTGGTAGCAATGGTAGACAATAGACTTAGCAGTAGCATGCAGTGCCAGCTGGCAGCTGCAAAGGCCAATAAGATATTGGCATGTATTAAAAGGGGTATTGACTCAAGGAAGGAAGATATTATTATGTCTCTTTACAGGTCCATGGTAAAACCCCACCTAGAATATGTTGTTCAATTCTGGGCGCCCTTTCTGAAAAAAGACATTATGGAACTAGAGAGAGTGCAGAGGAGGGCTACAAAACTAGTAAGGGGAATGGAAAGTTTTAGTTATGAAGAAAGGCTAGAAAAGTTAAACTTCTACACACTAGAAAAAAGGCGTCTTACAGGGGATATGATAACACTATATAAATATGTTCAGGGCCCATACAAAGGGCTCTCCAAAGACCTGTTCATTAACAGAACAGTACAAAGGACAAGGGGCCACCCGCTTAGACTTCAGGAAAGGAGATTTAATCTACAACAGCAGAAGGGTTTCTTTACAGTAAGGACAATAAAGGTATGGAATTCACTGCCTGAGGAGGTGGTGCTATCAAATACATTAGATGCCTTTAAAAGGGGCCTGGATACTTATTTAAAAGAGCATAACATAGAGGGTTATGTACCTTAGTATTGGGATTAATATTTAGTTAGGGCTTGTTGATCCAAAGAGAAATCTGATTGCCATTTGGAATCAAGAAGGAATTTTTTCCCCCATTCAAGGCAGAATTTGAAATTGCTATATTGAGGGTTTTTTTTGCCGCCTTATGGATCAACGATTGTAAACAGGAATAGGAAAAGGGTTGAACTAGATTGACGCAAGTCTTTTTTCAACCTAAATTACTATGTTACTATGTAAAAGGGATATCACTTGGAGAAATCATTGCCACTTTATCACCTTTTAGTGAATAACCCCTCAGGTCTTCAAGAGTAGTAAGTAATCCTACACAAGCTAATTCATCTTTGAGATGGTTGGAGAGACCTAGACAACATTGATTTTAAAAGGCTTCCTCATTCCAAATGGTTTCAATGGATAGGCTCCTGAACACTGACACATAATCCATCACTGATCTACAACCCTGATAAAGATGCCGAATGGCGGCTTGAGCAGAGGATCTTTAGAGGGGATCCTCATAGAGAGAATAATGGTGGAATGTGATCCATGAATTCAAGAGAGGACTGTTAGAATGAATAAAGTGATTAGCCCAGGCTTGAGGTTCACCAACTAGTAGGTGTCATAGTGTTAGCGGCGGCTGCCGAGCCGACCACAGCCTTACCCGGCAGCTGATCCGCTGCTCCCATCCGGCGGTTCCAGCCGCAGTGGTGTATGTCCGCTCCTGCCTTCAGCCTGGCCGCATAGCTTGTTAGCGGATTAGTGCATCTATGTGCAGGGTTCCGGTGCTTCCGGCTCCCTGCATCAGCATATTGGCGCGCGTCCAGCCTGGACGCGCGTTCTATTTAAAGTGACAGCGCTCATTTGTGGCTCCTCCTCTTCCTGGGTCACTGGGCATAAAAACTTCCCGGACACCACTGTCAGTCGCTGTTTCGTGGTGTCCAGTGCAGTTGGCTTGTGGTTTTGTGCTCTTCCTGGTTTGTCTGACTACCCGTTCTGGTGCCAACCTTTGGTTTGTCTGACTACCTCCTCTGTGTATGACCCCGGCGTGGCTGACATTCCTTCTGGTGTGGACCTGCGCCTCTGGTAGAATAACTCCTCTGTGTATGACCCTTGGCCTGGCTGACTATACGTTCTGGTGCCAACCTTTGGTTTGTCTGACTACCCGCTCTGTGTATGACCCCGGCGTGGCTGACATTCCTTCTGGTGTGGACTTGCGCCTCTGGTAGAATAACTCCTCTGTGTATGACCGTTGGCCTGGCTGACTATCCGTTCTGGTGCTGACTTGTGGCTCTGTCCAACTACCCTCTCTGTGTATGACCCTGGCTAGTCCGATAAAAAATCTGGTTCAGACTTGCAGCTCTGGTTTTCGCGTGCTCTATCTATATTCCGGCTTGTCTGACTATCCGCCTTGGGGTATCCTGGGGTTGTCCCCTGCGCACCCAGCATACAAATGCTCCAGCGGATAACTTGTTGGTTACCTCGGTGGCTCTGGCAAACTTTCCCTTGCTCCTGTTCTATACTGCGGTGTTCAGGTGCGGACCTGTAGTGCCGTACCTGTCTCCGGGACCTTGTCTGTACAGGTGCAGACCTGTAGTAGATCCTCAGGTGCGGACTTGAGGCGGTTTCTCTCCAGCTTGCCCTTGGGGGTTCGGTTTGGTACTACTACAGCACTATCCTTCCAGACGTCTTCTATATTATATGGTGTTCTTGCTGTACCGTTGTTCTGTACGTTGTGTATCTTAATAAAGATTGTGTTACCTACAGTACTAGTCCAATTCTCATTCTTATGAACCGTGACAGTACGAAAGGGCAATGTCTACGGACAGTTCTGGTAACCCTTCTACCCAAGACCTCCTAGCCAGAATGGAGGTTCAAGAGCAATGTATCAATCAAATTACTATGGCTTTGCAAACTCTGTTAAATCGAACCGCTCATCTTGACCGCCTTGGCGGACAACCGGTGGCCTCCCCAGCTGTTAACCCGGCAGCGCCAGCCAACCCTGATGCAGGCTTGATCAGGGGTTCTTCTTGACACACTCCTACTCCTCAGCGTTATGAGGGAGACCCATCTCTGTGTTGCGGGTTCCTCAACCAAGTGGGTATATTTATGGAGATGGTTCCACAGGCGTTTCCCAATGATCACAGTAGAGTTGGGTTTCTGATTTCGCTATACTCTGGCAAGGCCTTGACCATACGCCAGGGTACTCGTACTGTAGCTGTGTATGCGATTGAATTCCATACCCTGGCAGCGGCGGTTGGTTGGAACAATGAAGATTTAGTGGCGGCATTGTCCCAGGGCCTGTGCGACTTAGTACTTGTACTAGTTCGACTTGTAAAAATTGATTTCATTCACGATCCTGATCGATACCAGGATCAGGGAGAGACCTTCCTTTAGGGAGCGACTGTGTAGACCTCCATCTTGATTGGCGCCCAGCTTTACATACCCACCCATTCCTCCCACGCCTCCTGGCCTTGTCTCGGGGGGACAGCGAGCCCATACAATTGGGGGCGACTCGCCTTTCTGGGGGGGGAGAGCCTTCCGATGGAGGGAAGGTCTTCACTTGTATTGTGGCAGATTCGGCCACATGTTGAAGTCTTGCCCTGTGCATCCGGGAAACGCCCTCACCAAAGATCCTGTCTGGGACAGATCTTAGGTGGCATATCCCAGTCCCCGAAGGGTCTAAAGGGTAAACCTATCCTCGAGGTTATCCTGTCTTGGGGTGATTTCTCCACAGTTGCCGCTGCGTTGCTTGATTCAGGGGCGGCAGGATACTTTATAGAAGCAGAATTTGCTGAAAGACGTGTTATTCCTCTGCAGTCTCACGATTCACTTTTGGCTATTGAAGCCATTGATGGGAGGCCCCTTCTACCCTCCCATATCACTCAGAAGACACTTCCCTTAACCCTGAGTGTTGGAGCCCTGCACTCAGAAACCCTACAATTCCAGGTTATTCAATCGCCACAATACGCTATTGTCCTGGGGTTTCCATAGCTAAAGACGCACAACCCCAGGATAGACTGGCAAACCTGTGACATAATATCACGGGCTCCTAGCTGCGCGAGTTCCTGTCTTGCACGTCCTACAAGACTATTGTGTACATCCTCTCCTGTCCTGCCGGAGGAGTACAGGGCCTTCCGTGACGTATTTGATAAAGGGCAAGCCGGTGCGTTACCTCCTCATAGGTCCTACAATTGTGAAATCAACCTAATCCCTGGAACTACTCCTCCTAGGGGTCGTGTTTATCCACTTTCAGTGGAGGAGACGAGGGTCAGGGAGGAGTAAGTAGCGGATGCACTTGCCAGACGAATAATCCGCAAATCCTCTTCACCAGCGGGTGCTGGTTTCTTTTTTGTCAAAAAGAAGCATGGGGATACTGAGTCCCAGTATTGACTATCGTGGTCTGAATAAGCTGGTAACCAAAAACGCCTACCCTATACCCCTGATAACCGAACCGTTTGACAGACTAAAGTGTTCCAAGGTGTTTACCAAACTCGACTTAAGGGTTGCGTATAACCTTGTTCATATCAAAAGTGGAGATCAATAGAAGACCGCTTTTAATACCCGAAGTGGCCATTATGAGTATTTAGTGATGCCCTTCGGGTTGTGCAATGCACCTGCTGTCTTCCAGGAGCTGATCAACGAGGTCCTTAAGGACTTGCTGCAAAACTCGGTTGTCGTATATCTAGACGATATACTCATTCATTCACCCTCTATGGAGGCACAAATCGCAGATGTGTCTGGAGTCTTACAACTACTGAGAGAGAATGGCCTTTACTGCAAACTTGAAAAGTGTGAGTTTCATAAATCTCAGGTCACCTTCTTGGGATATGTGATATCGGCCTCTCGGTTCTCGATGGATCCTTAAAAACTATGTTCCATCCTACAATGGCCTCGCCCGGTGGGGTTGAAGGCACTCCAACATTTTTTGGGCTGCGCTAACTACCATTGCAGGTTCATTAAAAACTTCTCCTCGATAGTAAAACCACTTACTAATCTCACATGTAAAGGGGCGGACGCATCTAATTGTGCGGTGTCACGACACTTGAGAAGTACAGATAAAATTTAAAATAAACTTTATTTTAAACACAATAGTGGCAGTAAAGAATAGTACACTCTCACGAGTCCAGGGAAGAACAGTACACACTTTCTTCACCCTTCACTAGGCAAGTGTGGTAACTCTCGTCTGTACCCTAACGCTAGAGTACCCAGGAAACTGGAGCGAGTATCTCCAGAACTCTGGAGCAACACAGTAGCGACTAACTCCACCACCTTCTTGAGGTCAGGTGTGAGGACAGTGCAAGACATTTCCTCAACCCTTCACTAGGCAGGTGTAACAGTAACCGAATGGCCCTAGGTAACCTTCGCAGCAGGATAGAGGGACAGTGCACGGCACTTCCCTAGTCACACCAAGCAGGTGACTCGTAGCGCAACTATACCCTACCGCTAGGGTATACCTATGCAAGTCAGATGGAGCGAAAGTAATACATAGGACAGCAATGGACCAACACAGCACTAGTATCACGGCGCCCGTGATCTGGGTGACATTCTGGTCATCTCACTGCTGCTGCTTTCCTATTGGCTGCTCTGTACTGCTCCTCCTAGTGACAGCCTTTTTATACCCTGGGCTGTCACTCTGCTGGTGCCCTTTCGTGGTGTACCTGATGCCTGGTGCTAGTTTTTGCTGTTCTGATCCAGTGTATGACCCCGGACTGCCTGACCACGCCATTGTCTTGTTCCTGATACTGTGTACCGATTCGGATTGGATGACGTTCCTGCTTCCTGTTCTGATCCGGCCAGGCTGACGTTCCTGCTCCGTGTACCGACCCGGCGAGACCGACGATCCTGCTC
This sequence comes from Rhinophrynus dorsalis, assembly GCA_037306005.1. Classification (NCBI taxonomy): domain Eukaryota; kingdom Metazoa; phylum Chordata; class Amphibia; order Anura; family Rhinophrynidae; genus Rhinophrynus; species Rhinophrynus dorsalis. The sequence goes on from CM074725.1 coordinate 111,310,432, forward strand.
TGTGTACCGACCCAGCGCGTCTGAGGACCCTGCTCTGTGTACCGACCCGGCTTGGCTGACGTTCCTGCGATGTGTACCGAATCGACTTGGCGGTGGTTCCTGATTCTGCTGTGCCCGGTTGGGCTCCTCCGAACTGTTCCTGCTGCTGCCTGCCTGGCACCGTTACAGCTTTACTGGGCCTCCTTGTATTCCGTTATTCCGGTTGCCAGTATACTCTGCCAGTGGTCAAGACTCTCATTGTGCCTCCACACCGTGTTGCATTCGCTTGGTCTATTGTGGTTCAGTTGAGCGCCTCCAGTGGTTGCCATTATCCAGACCATAGCGCTATTAACCCCTTCGGGGGAAGGGCCTCGTTTTATTACTACCACTCTGGGTTTTGTTGGGCTCCGTTACAGTGTGCGATTAGTCTCCATTTGGTTCCGCTGTGCGCTTCCGGTTGCCATCCATTTATACTATCGCACATTAACCCTTTAGGTAGTACGTGCACACGGTGGTGGGCTGCTCCGGTAGGGCCTCTGTTTAGGCATGAGCTATGACCAGCCTGTGTATCGTTGGTGGGCGTCCACCATTGCCTCCTCTTACAGGTGTCCAGTGCCTGTTATTGCAGTCCTGTCATTGTCGCCTCGCCTTGCCTATAGGCAACATTGGGCCTTTGTTACGCATAACTTCCAGTGGTTGCACTGGTTACATTGGACATTCATATACTGTATCAAACTCTTTAACCTGACCTGTGTCAGTATTGTGTGTATATTACATACTGGACCCATGTGGGTTAATTTGCTTGTAACCTATCCTGTGTCAGTTTCTACTGTTGTTACTGGACCCGTGAGGGTTACTTTATTCCTTGTGTGCCTTAATAAAATTGCGTTTTTACCAACATCTGCCGTATCTGAGTGTACTGAACCATAACAGTACGAAAGGGCCATGACAACGGACGGTAACGGTGACGGTAATGCACAGAGTATCTATTGGAGGATGGATCTCCAAGAACAACGGTTACCTTGACGACATTCTTATTCATTCCGCCAGTCTGTCACAACACATTAAAGATGTCACAGCTGTGTTGCGTAAACTCTATGAGAATAAACTCTTCTGCAAAATCGAGAAATGCAAGTTCCACAAGCCCATGGTACCTTTCCTGGGTTTCGTTATCTCTAAGGATGGCATCGCTATGGACAGGGACAAATTGGCAGCAGTCCTCCAGTGGCCACGTCCCAAAGGGCTTAAGGCTATCCAACGCTTTCTCAGTTTTGCCAATTATTATAGGAAGTTTATAAAAGATTTTTCTACTATAGTGAAACCTCTGTCTGACTTAACTCACAAGGGTGCTGATCTTTCTCAGTGGTCCCAGGAAGCTGAACAAGCCTTTGTCTCTTAAGTCTGCATTCGCTTCTGCCCCGGTGCTGTCCCACCTTAATCCCTCCTTGCCGTTTACTTTGGAGGTCGATGCCTCAGAATCTGGTGTTGGGGCTGTACTATCGCAACGCCTGGACCCTGGGAGTGTGCTAAGGCCCTGTGTTTTTTTGTTTTTTTTTTTAAATTGACTAGCGCACAAAAGTCACTACGAGATTGGTGGCAGGGAGTTGTTGGCAATCATTTTGGCCCTCAAGGAATGGCGGTATTTGCTAGAGGGTACCCGAACTCCAGTGCTAATCCTGACTGATCACAAGAACCTAACGTACCTTTCTAAGGCTAAGAGATTGTCCTCAATTCAGGTTAGATGGGCCTTATTCTTGTCACAATTTAACTTCATTGTTTCCTATCTGCCTGGGTACAAGAATGTCAGGGCAGATGCTCTGTCCAGGCAGTTCAACCCTGATACCGAAAAAAAGGAGGTTCCGGTACCGATTATCCAGCCGGATCGCATCCTGGCCACACTGCGTACCAGTATTACTTCTCAACTGGGGGCTGGGATTCTTGCTAATCAGTCTGATGCTCCTCCTGAGACCCCAGTGGGTAAATGTTTTGTAGCCGAGCCTCTCCGTACCCGTCTCCTTGAGACTTATCATGCTTCTAATGCTGCTGGGCATGTCGCCACAAATCAATTAATCTGGTCACTCTCGCAGTTATTTTGGTGGCCTTCCTTGCATGCTGATTGCACAGCATTTACTGCAGCCTGTTCTACCTGTGCCCGTGCTAAATCCCCTAGACACCTTCCAGTGGGGTTGCTACAACCAGTACCCAATGGAGAACGTTCATGGTCTCATGTTTCTATCGACTTCTTGGGGGAGTTACCGGTGTCTAGGGGATATTCTTTTATTCTGATGATAGTTGATAGATTTTTGAAAATGGCACACTTTGTGCCTTTGCCTGGTCTTCCCTCTGCCCAGGAGTTGGTAAGGGTATTTGCCAGGGAGGTGTTTCGATTACACGGGGTACCCAGAGTATTGGTATCAGACCGTGGGAGCCAATTTGTGTCAAGGTTCTGGAAGGCTTTCTGTGCTCAGAAGGGCAGACAGTTATCGTTTTCGTCTGCATATCATCCCCAGACCAACGGAGCCGCTGAGCGTGCCAGTCAGGGCTTGGAACAATTTCTGTGCTGTTTTGTGTCTGACCATCATGATAATTGGGCCGACCTGTTGCCTTGGGCGGAGTTTGCCAGGAATTTTGCGGTTAATTCATTGTCTGGAAGCTCCCTGTTTCTCATCAATTACGGGTTTCAACCTTGTCTGCTTCCGGACTCATTTCAGACACAGCAGATTCCAGCTCTGGATGAGCATATGGAGCAACTCCGTTCCACTTGGGCATAGGTGCAGAGGACTCTTAATGCCTCGTTCCAACAGTATCAGCGCTAAGCTAATCACAGATGGCGCTCAGGTACACCACGAAAGGGCACAGGTAATAGGACATGCTGAGGTTTAAAAGGCCTGGCAGATGGGAGGAGAGATGACATCACAACCACAGTGACCTATAAGAACAGCGACTTGCATAGAGTGACAGCTAGGCAGTAACAATGTCGCTGTTACAGCGATTACCCACTGGAGGCAATCACGGGCACCGTGATACTACCCCCCCACTTAACGATGCCTCCCCTGCAGAGGAGACCACACCTTATTGGGAAATTTCGCATGGAATCTGCGCAGCAATCTGGGAGCATGAATATCATTCTGATTTACCCAGGAATGCTCCTCTGGACCATAATCTTTCCAGTGGACAAAATATTGGATGCTTCCCTGGACCTTGCGGGAGTCCAGAATGTTTTGGATCTCATGCTCATCCTGATTTGGAATGCGTACTGGACCTGGGATTACAGGAGCGGAAGAGTAGTGATTACAGATCAGCGGTTTCAGGAGAGAGACATGAAAGACGTTGTGAATGCGCATATTCCTGGGAAGGTCTACTGCATAAGACACAGGGTTTATTCTGTGGAGCACCCGGAAGGGTCCTATGAAACGTGGAGCCATCTTATGACAAGGCACTTGCATGTGCAGATTTTTGGTGGCCAACCAGACTCTATCCCCCACCTGAAAGACAGGAGCAGGACACCTCCTGCGATCTGCGTGTTTCTAATAGCGTTGTGAGGACCTTTGTAAGGTATTCTGAACCTGTGCCCATGTGGAGAGGAGCTGCTCCATATGCTCATCCAGAGCCGGAATTTCCTGTGCCTGAAATGCATCCAGGAGCAGAGATGGTTGGAACCCATAGTTAATCAGGAAGGGAGAGGTCCCGGATGAGGAGTTTATGGCACAATTCCTGGCAAACTCAGCCCACGACAACAGTTCAACCCAATTATCATGATGGTCAGAAGTGAAGCAGCGCAAGAATTGTTCTAGCCCTTGATTGGCTCTTTCCGCAGCACCATTAGTCTGGAGGTGGTAGGCAGAAGAGTAAAGCAGTTTGATGCCCATCTGGTCACAAAAGGCCCTCCAAAATCTCGATACAAACTGACTTCCACAATCAGAAACCACGACCCGGGGTACTCCGTGGAGCCTGAATATCTCCCTGGCAAATACCATAGCCAACTCCTTAGAGGAGGGTAGTCTCTGAAGCGGAACAAAATGTGCCATTTTTTAGAATCGATCCACGATCATTAATATGACTGTATAGCCCTTGGATCTAGGCAATTCCACCATGAAGTCTAAGGAAATGTGTGACCATGGACGTTCACCATCAGTAATGGTCTGGAGCAGCCCTAGAGGGAGATGCCTAGGAGCTTTGGCACGAGCACACATGGAACAAGCCGCCACAAAGGCTGCACAATCCACCCTTAAACTAGGCCACCAAAAAAGCTGTGAAATTGACCAAATGAATTGGTCCCGACCATGTGTCCAGCTGCTTTGGACGAATGATAGGTTTGAAGCAGCTTGGTGCGGAGATAGTCAACTACAAAACATTTGCCACTGGGTTTCTCAACTGAAGCATTACTTTGTGAAGCCAGAATCTCTTCGCCCAGGGGAGAAGTAATGCTAGTATGTATTGTAGCCAAAATGCGATCAGGAGGGATGATCGGAACGAGTTCACTTTCTGTCTCACGCTCTGGGCCAAGCTGTCTAGACAGGGCGTCTGCACGAGTATTCTTGGACCCAGGGAGGTACGAAACCACAAAATTAGATCTAGACAGAAATAAAGCCCATCTGGCCTGTCTTGGTGACAGTCTCTTGGCCTCTGATAAGTATGTCAGGTTTTTGAGATCCGTTAAGATCAAAATAGGAGCCTTTGTCCCCTCCAGGAGGTGACTCCATTCACGAAGAGCAAGGATAATGGCAAGCAATTCACGGTCCCCTATGTCATATAGGCTTTGAGCCTTAGTCATTTTTTTTAAATCCACCGGGCATCAGTGGCTTGCCAGGCTCGGATCTTTGAGACAGTACTGCCCCTACACCTGTCTCAGATGCATCCACCTCCAGGGTAAAAGTCAATGCGGTGTTAGGATGTACCAATACTGGAGCCATCGAGAAGGCAGACTTCAAGGCTTCAAAGGCACTATTGGCCTCAGGGGACCAAACCGATGGGTTAGCACCCTTATGAGTTAAATCAGTTAAGGGTTTGACCAAGGTTGAAAAATTTTGAATTAATTTTCTATAATAATTTGCAAATCAGAGGAATTTTTGTATGGCCTTCAGGCCCACAGGACGTGGCCATTGCAAAACTGCTGAGAGCTTTTCAGTATCCATAACAATACCTGCCGCAGAAATAACATAGCCCAGGAAGGGCACCTGATCTTTATGAAATTCGCACTTCTCGAGTTTGCAATGTAACTTGTTTTCCCGCAGTTTTGGCAATACTGTAGTGACATCTCTCCTATGTGTCTATCACGGTTCCCGTGATCTCTCTGTCACTCTTTGCTGTGGTGCGCCCCCATTGGCTGAGCTTGTTTGGCCCGGCCAGTATGGCCTTCATATAGCAGGCCTCTGGCACCTGTCAGGTGCCCTTTCGTGGTGTTCCTGTACCAGTGCTACTGTTGCTGTGTTCCTGCGTTCCTGTGTACCAACTTGGCCCATCTGACTACGCTCATTGGTTCCTGCTCCGTGATTGACCCGGCCTGGCTGGTGTTCCTGCTCCGTGATCTGGCCCGGCTTGTCCGATGTTCCTGCTCCGTGATTGACCCGGCCTGGCTGACGTTCCTGCTCCATGACCTGATTCCGGCTATCCTGATATCCTGAGAGTGTTCCAGCTGCGATCCTGATCCTGTGTCGCTTGGCGACATTCTTAACTTCCATAGTAGCAGTGTTTGTGCAGACTGAACATTCCGTTATCTATTGCAGAGTCTGTTGCCTCCGTATACTGGGCCTTCTGTTACACTTGCTGAGCACTGTGGCCTCCGTTATACTGAGCCTGTCCGTTAACACTTGCAGAGCACTGTTGCCTTCAATTTACTGAGCCTTCCGTTTACACTTGCAGAGCATTGTGGCCTCCGTTAACACTGTGCTTCCGCTTAAACCTTACTACGCGCAGTGTATCAGTTACCGCACCGGGTGGTGCTATTGGGCGATTCCATCAGCTCTCGCAGTGTACAGGGTTCCGTTACCACACCAGAAGGGTGCTATTGGCTCTGGTTCCATTCGGCTCTTGCAGTGTTTGTGACTCCTTTACTTCACCGGAAGGGTGCTATTGGCTCTGGTTCCATTCAGCTCTTGCAGTGTTTGTGACTCCGTTACTGCACCGGAAGGGTGCTAGTGGCTCTGGTCCCACAGCTCTAGCAGTGTGCATTGCATCCGTTACGGCACCGCACTGGTGCCCACGGGTCAACAGTAGTGCTAGCTCTTGCAGTGTTGTGTATCTCCTCTCCTTGCCTGACCTGGGAGTGTGTCAGTTCTGCCTCACTGCTAAGGTGCTTCCACATCTTGCACCAGTCTCTTGCTACTTTTAACATCTACTGGGCATTGTCAAACACACCACAACAGAGACTGATTACCTACCTAGAACTTTAACCCATTTGATACTGATACTTCTTATTGATGCCTGTGACAGTATTTGTTCTTGCTCTATATACTGGGCCTGAGAGGGCATACATATACCTGTATATCATTTACCTGTATATCATTTACCTGTAGTGGGCAGTGTTCCTTGTCTTTTAATAAAACTGTGTTTTATTCTAACCTCTTGGTCTGGGTGTCTCACAAAACTGTTACAGTGTCTCGAAATCAGGAGAGTGTATCAAGATATCGTCCAGGTAAACCACTACACAGGACTGTATTAGGCTTCTCAAAATATTGTTTATGAACTCCTGGAAGACCGCTGGAGCATTGCATAGCCCAAATGGCATGACCAAATACTCATAATGGCCACTACGAGTGTTAAAAGCGGTCTTCCACTCATCGCCCTCCTTAATTCTGATCAAGTTATATGCTGCCCTCAAATCAAGTTTCGTGAACACGGAGGAGCCCTTCAAGCGGTCGAATAATTCCATAATTAATGGAATGGAGTATGTGTTTTTCACCATCAGTTTATTTAGACCTCTATAGTCGATGCAGGGTCTAAGCTCCCCATTCTTTTTTTTCCACAAAAAAAAATCCAGCCCCCGCGGGAGAGGAAGATTTTCTAATTATGCCTCTGGATAATGCATCGGTAATGTATTCCTCCATGGCCGCTAGTGTGCGAAATTCTATAGCATATTCTGCTACAGTGCGGGTGCCAGGCAGAGATTGACTGGCCTGGAACATCAAAAACCCTTTGGAAGGCCTCAACGAATTGAGAGAAATTAGAAGTTATGGGTTTATCTGTCTCCCACAACGGATTGGCCCACGCCAAAGCTTTGCCGGTCAGCAAGGAAATCATGAAGCCTACTTTGCTTCTCTCGGATTGAAACGCATGGGGTACCAATTCCAAAAAATTCCGAGTTGGTTGATGAATCCACGACACAACATGGGATCCCCATTGTATCTTAGGGGAAGTGGAGCGGTACCAGACAAACCTCTATAGTACGCATTTTCCACCTGAGTGGTTGTTACTGATGCCGATGCCAAGGAGGCCATCAGTGGTTACCCAACTTTGTCAAGATGCATAGTTCGGTCTAGGAGTGTCTGCAACACTACTGACAACTGATCGAGATGTTGTTCCTACATGTCCATCCTGGACATGATATTTAGCGGCTGCCCACTACTGGTATCAGTACTGTCAGTGTTCATGGCCCTTTCGTACTGTCACGAAGTGACTAGGAAATAACGACACTTGACAAGTACAGATAACATTTAAAATAAACTTTATTTTAAACACAATAGTGGCAGTAAAGAATAGTACACTCTCATAGTACACTCTCACAAGTCCAGTACACACTTTCTTCACCCTTCACTAGGCAAGTGTGGTAACTCTCGTCTGTACCCTAACGTTGGAGTACCCAGGCAACTGGATCGAGTATCTCCAGAACTCTGGAGCAACACAGTAGCTACTCCACCACCTTCTCAAGGCCAGGTGTGAGGACAGCCCAAGACACTTCCTCAGCCCTTCACTAGGGAGGTGTAGCAGTAACCGAACGGCCTTTTGTAACCTTCGCAGCAGGATAGAGGGACAGTACACAGCACTTCCCTAGTCACACCAAGAAGGTGACTCGTAGCTCAACTATACCCTACCGCTAGGATATACCTATGCAATGCAAAACGGCACCTAGTAGGCTAGGTGAGGCAACACTGGGACCGGACAGAACACAGGAGATCAGTGACACGGACTGATCGAAGCAAGCGCCCAAACTAGATGGATCACGGAGGTCAGTGACATGGACTGACCGACAAGCACTGCTAACGGGTAGCAAGCGAGGGAAGGTAGGCCCAGACAGCAAGGATATAGTAGCTGGGCTGAGTAGCCAAGGCTAGCAATCGTAAATGGAACGCAACAGAGGGAGAGTGGTCAGATGGGCGGAGAGATGACATCACAACCACAGTGACCTATAAGAACAGCGACTTGCATAGAGCGACAGCCAGGAAGTAACAATGTCGCTGTAACAAGGTCAGAGATAGGGTATTGCTGTCATCCCGGAATCTCAATCTCCAGGTTCTTTGTAGAAAACTGGCTCCCCGTTTTGTTGGTCCCTTTAGAATCATTTGGAAAATCAACCCTGTGGCTAACACCCTGCAGCTTCCAGCTATGATGCGCATTCATAACATTTTTCATTCGGGTGGGGGATCATGACGAATATGAAGTACAGAACATCTTGGATTCCAGGAAGGTTAGGGGGAGATTTTGGTGCTGTTCTCTGCCTGTCACTTGCTGAGTATTCATGATTGGCTGGCTGTTTTTAGCCCTCCTCACACAGCCTTTTTAAACCCAGGTTGAGCACTTCCAGGTTGCCCTTTCGTGGTGTTTCTGACTCCACTCTGCCTTGTCAGGTCTCTGGGCCTGTTCTAGTGTTCCTGTATGCTACGTTCCGGTGTTCCAGTGTTCCAGTACGTTAGCGTTCCGGTGTTCCTGAGTGCCTGAATTCCGGTGTTCCTGTGTTCCAGCACCTCGCGGGTTAATCTTGACGAGTTCCTGAGGTTCCTGGTCCAGCTATCGCTCCACTAAACCTGGTTGAGATACACATTGTTGGTTCCAGCGTGCGGACGCTGGTTTACACCACTAAACCTGGTTGCGATACACATTGTTGGTTCCAGCGTGCGGACGCTGGTTTGCTCCACTAAACCTGGTTGCGATACACATTGTTGGTTCCAGCGTGCGGACGCTGGTTTGCTCCACTAAACCTGGTTGCGATATACATAGTCGGTTCCAGCGTGCGGACACTGGTTTGCTCCACTAAACCTGGTTGCGATATACATTGTCGGTTCCAGCGTGCGGACGCTGGTTTGCTCCACTAAACATGGTTGCGATACACATTGTTGGTTCCAGCGTGCGGACGCTGGTTTGCTCCACTAAACCTCGTTGCGATACACCTTGTTGGTTCCAGCGTGCGGACCCTGGTTTACTCCACTATATCTGGTTGCGACATACATTGTTGGTTCCAGCGTGCGGACGCTGGTTTTCTCCTGAAATATCCTGTACTGTGGTCAGTCACTGTCCACTCCTTTGCAGTTGTCTGATTATCCCTGGCTATAGACTTCTGCTGAGTAGACCCTATACCTATTCTCTCTGCTGTCTTGGTCACCTGACAGCTGGTCTGCTCGCTCAGGCTGCCCTGCCCAGTATTGGTGAGGCCGGTAGAACCTTGTACGTTACTATCCTGTAGGTTGCCTCACCCGGTATTGGCAGGGCCGGTAGAGCCTACTACAGTACTCCTTTGGGCTGCCCTGCCCGGTATTGGTAAGGCCGGTAGAACCTCGTAATTCACCATCTTAAAGGTTGCCTTACCCGGTATTGGCAAGGCTGGTAGAGCCTACATTCAGCATTCCATTGGGCTGCCTTGCCCGGTATTGGTAAGGCCGGTAGAACCGGTATATGTCATCTCACGGTTGCCTTACCCGGTATAGGCAAGGCCGGTAGAGCCTGTCATTAATACTGTCACTTGGGTTGCCTTGCCCGGTATTTAGGCAAGGCCGGTAGAACCTATTGTATGTTCTATTACTGTTGTATTGTTATGTATGTTTACCCTATGGGGACTGCCTTTAACTTTTAATAAAGTTAAGTATTTTACCAAACCTTAAGTCTGAGAGTATTTAAAAACCGTGACAGATCCGTAGATTTCATTCCCGCTTTCCTGACAGACCTCGCCCGATTTGCGGAGGAGGGGGGGTACTGTCATAGTGTTAGCGGCGGCTGCCGAGCCGACCGCAGCCTTACCCGGCAGCTCAGCCGCAGTGGTGTATGTCCGCTTCTGCCTTCAGCCTAGCCACGTGGCTTGTTGGCGACTCAGCGCATCTATGTGCAGGGTTCCGGCTCCCTGCATCAGCATTTTGGTGTGCTTTCGGGCTGGGACGCGCATCCTATTTAAAGTGACAGCGCTCATTTGTGGCTCCTCCTCTTCCTGGGTCACTGGGCATAAAAACTTCCTGGACACCACTGTCAGTCGCCCTTTCGTGGTGTCCAGTGCAGTTGGCTTGTGGTTTTGTGCTTTACCTGGTTCGTCTGACTACCTGTTCTGGTGCCAACCTTTGGTTTGTCTGATTACCCGCTCTATGTATGAGCGTGGCTGACATTCCTTCTGGTGTGGACCTGCGGCTCTGGTAGACTAACTCCTCTGTGTATGACCCTTGGCCTGGCTGACTATCTGTTCTGGTGCTGATTTGTGGCTCTGTCCGACTACCCGCTCTGTGTATGACCCTGGCTAATCTGATAACCAATCTGGTTCAGACCTGTGGCTCTGGTTTTCTCGTGCTCTATCTATATTCTGGCTTGTCTGACTATCCGCCTTGGGGTGTCCTGGGGTTGTCCCTTGTGCACCCAGCATACAAACACTCCAGTGGATAACTTGTTGGTTACCTCGATGGCTCTGGCAGACTTCCCCTTGCTCCTGTTCTATACTGCGGTGTTCAGGTGCCGACCTGTAGCGCAGTACCTGTCTCTGAGACCTTGTCTGTACAGGTGCGACCTGTAGTAGATCCTCAGGTGCGGACTTGAGGCGGTTTCTCTCCAGCTTGCCCTTGGGGGTTCGGTTCGGTACTACTACAGCACTATCCTTCCAGACATCTTCTATATTATATGGTGTTCTTGCTGTACCATTGTTCTGTACGTTGTGTATCTTAATAAAGATTGTGTTACCTACAGTACTAGTCCAATTCTCATTCTTATGAACCGTGACAGTAGGGTTATCAAGTACACAATTTGATGACTTCAGTAGCTTAGATGTGTGGATTGATAGAGAAGTTTGCAGGATGCGATGAAGTCTTTGTATTTCCCTATCACCACTGAACTTCTCCGGGAAGGGAACCCATGTTTTGGGGTATTCGAATTGGGTGGACAGGCTACTGAACAACCAGAAGCAAGCAGGCTACTGGCCTGTAGATCCTGAAACCAGTGTTGAAGGGTGGCCTGGTTAGCTTGAAGCTGTTTTATGGAGGCTGCAAGGACACATTTGATTTCCCAGGGCAGGGAGTGCCTCAACTAAGCTCCACAGCGTGGGCTCTGTTATTCTGTAAGGATTTCTCAGTGAGGAGGATGGCACAGATCTGATTAGGTTACCATCTAGAGTGTTTAAGCCAAAAGAGACCAGCAAGCTTGTAGTCAGGAAAAGCCAAAAGTCAGGACAGAACGAGAGAGCAATGTGAAGGACACCAAGTAGTACTGAGCTCCGAGAAGCCGGAAAACTGCACATTTATTTGGAAGACCTATAGTAACATAGTGTCACTGCTTCCTTATATCCAGCGCCGCCGCTTCAGCTGACGCTGGAGTTGTATTGCTTGTAATGACGCTTCGGCGTCATCCCACGCGTCGTTGTGGGCATTGGGTCTGGGCGCGATTGGTGCCTGTATTGGCCGCCCCTGTCCTCTGGCTAGGCGGTTTGACGGCTCTAAATGACGCAGAATGGTTGCAGGCGTTTGGCGCATCTCGGTTAGATGCGTCAATTACGGGCGCAAGGCTACGTATTGACGCAGGCCTCAACTTTATACAGGAAGGTCTGGTCTGTCTCCTCCTATCCACTTCATGGTTCTTAGTATTTAAGGGAACTGGATTACTATCCAGTTACCCTTATGTTGTTGTCCTTTGCAGTTGTATTTTGCTTGTATTCTGATATCCTGTGTATGACCCTGGCTTGTCTGACCATCCATCCTGGTGCTGACCTGTGGCTCTGTCTGACTCTTTTCTGTGTGCTCCCTGTATTTGTAGACATCCTAACTGGTGCAGACCTGTGACTCTGGCTGACTACCCACTCAGTGTATGACCCTGGCTTGTCTTGACTATCCAACCTGGTGCTGACCTGGGGCTCTGTCCAGCTACCCTCTCTGTGTTGCCTCTTGATTAGTGGACATCCTATCTGGTGCAGACCTGTGGCTCTGGCTGACTCCCCGCTCCATGTATGACCCTGGCATGTCTGACTATCCAACCTGGTGCTGACCTGGGGCTCTGTCCCGCTACACTCTTGGTGTTGCCTCCTGATTAGTGGACATCCTAACTGGTGCAGACTCTGGCAGACTCCAGCCGTACTGACTGCAGGTGTGAGTCAGTAAGTCTCCCTTACTACCATACTATTGGGAGACAATCTGTAGTCCTATCGGGGCGATTGAGACTACCAGTTGGCTCCGGCCTAGACTCGGGCAGTTGTGGTGGACCTGTTGGCAGCTCCTATTTCTGGCCTCTCTAGTCACCCTCTGCTGATTATTATTATACTGTATTATTCTTTACTGCATATTATTCTAATAAAGGTGATTTTAACTATACAGTCTGACTCCTGTCTTTGCTTGCCAACCGTGACACATAGTTACATACATAGTAACATAGTGGATGAGGCTGGGAAAAGACATGAGCCCATCAAATCTAGCCCATGTCAAATCACACCTGTTATTCTAGAGGAAAGTAAAAAAAAAACAAGACATTGCAGCCATTTCCAAGTGGGTAAAAAAATTCATTCATGACTCCAAATGGCGATTATTTTCCTGGATCAACATACTATCTGCTTTGATGAAAATGGTCATAATTCTCAATATTGTTCTGTGCTAGACAGGTAACATAGTAATTTAGGTTGAAAAAAGACTTGCGTCCATCTAGTTCTACCCTTTTCCTATTCCTGTTTACCATTGTTGATCCAATACTTTTTTGAAAGCTGTTAAAGTATCTGCAAGCACAGCATCCTGAGGCAAATAATTCCATTTACCCCCCTTACTGTAAAAAATCCCTGGTTTTGTTTTAGTTGAACAGACTTTTTCTCTAATCTTAATAAACCTCTCATTCTTAGCTCAGCTCTTTGAGTAAATAATTAATTGGAGAGTTCTTTGTATTGATGCCAGAGGAGATGAAGTCACAGATGACTGCTCATGAGAAAAGAAGACCAGAGACCACGCATGCTTAAAGAGATCTGTTGATAGGAAGAGGAGGATGCACCACAAACCACCGTCCCAGTGTGACAGACACTCTGCAAATCCTTCATAGATTTCCTCATTCTCTAGAAATCTCATAGCCCACTCCCTTAGGATTCTGTGCACCTCCCTCAGTCTCATTCTCACTCCCTGGGCATCTCATCCTATCCATCTAATCCAGCACAGTGCAACATCTTCTCCCATATTCTTTGCTTTACAATAACAGTGTGGACAGTTCTTTCTGGAGGTTAGCATAGTCTTGTTCCTTGCAAAGATGAATTAAACATTTCTGTAAGTAAGAAACATGCTGTTTCTCAATTTATGAAATAGGCACTACAAAACATTGCTTTGATTGTTTCTTTTGTTGCGTAGCCAATCGTAATGCGGGAAAAGCCATCATCTGGTGCCACTATGATATTATGAAATAATAGAGCCACTACACACCACACATACCATCTGGGTTCAGTTTTGTGCAAGGTAGGAAGGACCTGCATTAATGGAGCAGCCTTAATAGAATTAAACATTGACTAGATGAGGAGGAGGACTGGACAAGAGAAGAGTGAAGAATTTTTGAATTGTGAATGGGGCTTCAGTCTGTGGGGCATTGATTGTAAATTTGTTTGACTTATTGCAGCATCATGCCATTACAACTGGAATTTGGAATGTTATTGCCTGCCACATTGTGCAAATTGTTTTTTTTTCTGTAATTAATGGAGGTGCTTTTGCTAAACCAAAAACATCTTGGAGGCTGAAAAAATACATACGTTCTGTATATCAAACTTGTTTAGCCAGAGGAAGACAAAAAAAAACCCTAATGACACCACCTAGGATTAAGACCCATGTGGGTAATATGCTCCTTCCTGACTCCAAAAGACAGTCAGATATTTCCTTGGATAAACATGATATCTGCTTTGAAACCAACTGTCAATATTTTTCTTAGCTAGAGAGAGAGAAAGACATTTTTTTAAAGAGCTACAGTATATGCCAATGTAGCATCCCAAAGCAAATAATTCCACATTAATTGCACTTACTATAAAAGGTCCTGCCTTTGTTTTAATTGAAAGCACCTTTCCTCTAGTCTTACTGGATGAAGTTGGTTTTTTTTTTGCTCAGCCCTTTGGACATCTTTTTCTATTATAAGCAAACACACTTTGCTTAGTATGTCTCTATAAAGCAGATCGTTCAATCCCTTTATACAATGTTACACATATCTGTACCTTTTACAGTTCAATAATGTGCTTTATAAAAACTGCTGCCCAAAACTGTACTTCATATTCTATATTAGACCTTACCAGGAATTTATATAAAGATAGGATTCTATGTCACTCCTGTGCATCTGTGTCCCTTTTTATACACAATAGTACTGGCTCTTATAGCAGCTGAGTGACACTGCACACTGCTGTGAAGTCTATTGTCAGTCAGTACTCCTCAGTTTTTCTCTAATGAAGATTCCCCATGTAGTTTTCCATTTAGTATATATGTAGCATGTTTGTTTCACCAGCCCAAATGCATAAGCCTATGTTTGCCTTATCTGCCACTTTTCTGCCCATTTATTCATTCATCCATCTTTCCATTCAATCTATAAGAGTTAATCATATCACCCTTTGGACATCTCTATTATAAACAAAGCCACTTTGCTTAGTCTTTCTACATAAAGAAGATCCTGCAATCCCTTTATAAATTTTGTTGCACATCCCTGCACTTTTTACAGTTCAATAATGTATTTTATAAGGACTGCTGCTCAAAATGGTACTTTATTATATTCTATATATGAGGCCTTACCAGGAATTTATATAAAGATATATTTATCTCCCTTTTTATACATGACAGCACTCTGCTACTGCACACTGTTGTGAAGTCTATTGTCAATCCGTACTCCTTAATCTTTCAATAATGAGGATTCTCCAAGTAGTTTCCCATTTAGTGTATATGTAGCAGGTTTGTATCTCCAGCCCAAATGCATAACCCTACGATAGTCTATATTAAACCTCATCTGCCGCATTTCTGCTCATTCATTGTGTATCCATAGCTTCTGCAGATAAAAATAACATCCCTCGGTATGTATTTCCTTACACGGTTTAGTGTCATTATCAAAGACTAAGATACTACTTTCTCTTATGTCCAGTATGGAACACGTGAACTGTGAGGTCATGGCCCTCCTCCTGGAGGGTAGAGCACATCACAAAAGACAGGGTATTTGGGGAGGAGACTCTCTTCTCTTCCTCTAGCTTAACCCCCCGCCCATCAACTTCCAGTTTCACATGTCCTGAGAAGCAATAAGGTGCGCAGTAGCCATCCTCTTAGTCGCCTTGTGAACCATTTGCCCTGTGGAGGTTGACTTTATGACAAATCTGTTCCTCGCGGCTGAGTCTACTAGGTATTCTGATCTTTCCCTAAGATGGGAGCCTGAACACAGAAGATTGGTGAAAGTGCCTTTGTCCACTGTATGTGCGATGCTGAGCTTTCTCACACACTTCATGTATCCTTATTATATTGATAACAGATGAGAGTTGGTACACTATTAGCCTTAGAAATACGGGGGGCAAATATAGTTGTTGATACCTTTATTGGCTGACTAAGTAAATTTAAAATGCAAGCTTTCAAGACCTTAGGTCTCTTCCTCAGGCATGTTATACAGATAAATATGAAAACATCTCTTGAGATTAGAGGAAAGGAGGTTTAGACTTCAGCAGAAGAAGGTTTTTTTTTTTACAGTGAGGTCTGTTAAATTGTGGAATTCTTTGCCCAAGGAGGTGGTTATGGCAGATACAATGGATACATTCAAGAGAAGATTAGATACATTTCTTTCCAAAGGGAACTATAACGGTTTTCTGACACTCAGACCAGGGTATGAAGTAAAAACACAGTTTTATTGAAACAGGAATGTAAAACAATGCCCCTACGGGCCAGCACAGGAATAACAGTAATGGCAATACTGACAAAGTGAATGCACACAATGGTAGGGATATGTGCTAAGTATAGATGGGGAATAACCCCCAAGGGGTTAACAGGTGCAATAGGAGAGATATAGTCAAGATTGGCCAACGCCCAGGATATATAGCAGTCTCTGGAACACAGTCTCTCAGTAACTGAATAGGAGTAAAGTGTCTGCACTGAATTCACTCTCGAGTTGGAATAGGAATGCGCACCAATGCCCAGAGCTGAGCCAATACCACCTCCGTGGGCTTAAGAGGAATGCTACTGCCAATGCTGAAGTAACCAGAACCAGAATCGCCCTTAACCAGAAATAGTAGTAACCCTGCGTGTGCCAATTGGATTGTGCCCTGACACCCCTTGGGTGCCTATACTGACGGTTACTGCACAAGCTGTAAAGAGCCGGTGCACTGGGAAGTGCAGTGGATAGCGTACCCTCTAGCGTATGTAGGCCGGAGCCAGAACACCCCTGCCCATAGCTTGTCATTTCTGCTTCCTTTGTATATACTGAAGCAAAGAACGTATTTAGGGTCTCAGCCATAGCTTTATCCTCACTAATCAATTCACCTGTTTCAGTCCTAAGAGGAGCTGGAGGGGTCTCGGTTGCGGCAGTGATTTAGCCGCGGGTGAGATCCTTTGAGCAGCTGGGACAGTATGGCTTTGCTAGTTAGTTGTCTTTTGTCATTTGTAGGGGACCATTGTGGTGTGGAATTTGAGCGTGATCACGGGGGCAATGCTTGGTCACAGGGATTGCTCAATTTAGAACGTGAAATGTGGGTGTTGGGTCCCGTGATCGTGATTGACGCGATTCTGTGTATAATTGTTACTAAGATGTGGTGATCTAACTTCCGGTTGGATCCCTTTAAACAACGTGACCAGGAAGTACAGGGGTTTGCCCTGACGAAGCCTGCGAAGTTTGTGGGAGAAACGCATTGGAGAGAAGCACCCTGGGAGCCTTTGAAATGTGGAGCATAGAGATTTACTACTTTGCGAGATGAAACAAAGCCAAACGTGATATTCAGATGTATGAAGTGATGGATCTATATGGCGAATAAGTAACTGTTGGTGCAACTTGTGAGTGGCACCAGCGCCGGAAAAGCGCAGGGGCAGGTAGTGTATTTAAATCTATGGGAGATGCAATGAAAACGTTGTGAGAATTGAAGGACTGCACACCTTTCCTATCAGTTGTCCAGACTCAGTTGTATTCGTGAGTACTTGCAATATATGTTGCCAACGTTCACAACTATTGGAGTTTGTTGCATACTGCTTCTATCTGCCATGGCTTTATGAACGCTTCACATAACATCTATCTCTATGACCAGACTTTGCTTTCCTTATGCTGTTTTGCAATAACTATCATCTTGCTTCAGCTCTATTGCAATTTATGAGACTGCAGAAATGGACATTATGGATGTATACAACTGCTATCAATTGAATTTGTCAATATTATGATGGATTCAATTTTATTCATTTTGCTCCATTTTTTTCTATTGGTGCCAGTATTGGGTTACATGAGTGGTTTTGAATTTATCTTATATGTTTAGGTTTATTTTTGGGTTATAAGGTTATAGATTAAGGGATGGGAGGGAGAAGGAGGAATACTTTGTCCACTTTCCTGCCAGTGTGGTTATGGCTATATGTGATTTAGTAGAAATAAACTTGTTTATTTTTGTATTTAACTGGCTAATTCTTTATTAGACTGAGTGCCTTACAAATCCCTATCTTGATATTTTTGTGGTGTTACACGTCTTTAATATGGATAAGTGCACCCTAGACATGTTGTGTCTGGTAAGTCTAAATACTGGCTATTGAATTTAGTGTGCTTCTCAGATATTTTATTATGTTTTCTAATATGTGTCTGGAAACCGTTTGTGATCCAGGATTGGACCTTTGTGATGATAGATGCCAGCCTAAGGGGCTGGGGAGCTGTCAGTGGTCACCAGGGAGTTCAGGGCAGATGGACTCAGGAGGATTCCCTACAGTCCATCAATGTTCTAGAACTCAGGGTGATTCGGCATGCTCTGGTGTACTGGTCCTTTCAACTGTGGGGTTATCCAGTTCTCGTCTAGTCAGATAATACCACAGCTGTTGCGTACATCAGCAAGCAAGGAGACACAAGAAGCACTCCCTCTTGGTCAGTGGTCAAATCTGTTTTAACCTGGGCAGAAAATCACGTTCTGGCCATTTCCGCCGTGCCCCTTGCCTAACTATCCAGTGAACATTCTCAGTGTGTTGGGAGCTTTGGGGGGGATTTAGTTCTGTTTTTGGTACTCCATATTGAGAAAACTACATTTCCCATAAACACCCACTTTGCGGGCTGTTTTACGATTTGCTCCCATTGTGGTCGCCATTTTGTTTTTTCTTCTCTACCGAGTATCATACACAGGGCTTGGTCTCCTCAACTCTCCTCCTCAGGTTAACCTTTCACTTGCCAGATAAGTGTATTTTAGGCTTTCTGGGGTGAAATCTGTAATCTGGGTGACAGTATTTGGGTATTCATTTACTGTATTTACACTGTTCTCCTGTAGAATGTCGGGCCCACTAGGTCATGGAGCTAGGCCTAAGGCTAAGGACTCAGGGTCGTCTTTAACCCCCACTTACTTTTCCTCATGTCAAACAGGGTTTCCCAGAGAGTACTCAGGTCACTTATGCCCTTCATGTGCTGTGTCCACTGCGTCTCCACCAGGGCCTTCCAGCCATGATAAAGAGCCACCTTGGGTCAATGACTTAAAGTCCTCTATGGCACAGTCTCCTCTCTCTATTTAGGGGGTTCTTCAGTCCTGGAGACCCCCCCCCCCACTTCCTTCAGGTTTGTGGTCCCTGGCATTCATGATCTATCTGATTCTTCTCTAGGGGATTCAGATGGGGATTCTGAGGATGGTGTGTGTTCTGAAGATGCTTCTTCCCAATTTCATGGTGACCCCTTTGAAGCTGACCCTGAACCCTCTACTGAGGGTCTCATTAAGGCAGTATTAACTACCTTAAACATTCCCTTCGACTTCTGTAGAGCTTCGGGCTACTTCTGTGACATCTTTCAGAGGCGCAAGAAGTCCTGTACTGTTTTTCTGCCTAATCCCACTCTGGATCAAATTAATTTGGATGAGTGGAAAAATTCTGACCAGGCATCTGGCTTTGTCTAAGAGATTTTCAAAGCTGTATCCCTTTTCTGACGCTGCCTTGGTGCAATGGACTACTCCTCCACAGATTGTTTCTCCCATTTCCAGGCTCTCTAAATCCATTGCTTTGGCAGTTGCGGATTCTTCAGCTATTAAGGACGTGACCGACAGGGATTTGTCCTCACAGTAATTTGGTCTACCAGCTATCTTGTCTTTTTTGTAGGATGGAGTGAACAAAGATCTTAGCCTTAGTTCCCTGAAGGTTCAGACCTCAGCTCTTTCTGTCTTTTTTCAGAGAAGCATTGCCACCTTACCGGGTGTCAAGGTCTTCTTTCAGGGGGTTGCTTATGCTTTCCCTGCCCATAAGGCTCCCACTCCTCAGTGGGATCTTAATTTGGTTCTGGGTGTTTTGCAATGGCCTCCTTTCCAGAAGATGGCTTTTGGCTGTTACCTGTCTGCAGAGTTGCTGAGCTATAGGCTCTGTCCTGCAAACAGCCTTTCCTAGTTTTTCACAAGGATTCACAAGGCTTTTCTACATACCTCTCAGGAATTTCTTCCTAAGGTGGTCTCTGAGTTCCACATCAATCATGATATTGTTGTTCCTTCCTTTTGTCCTGACCCTATATCTGACAAGGAGAGGGATCTCCACTTATTGGATGTTGTGCGTTGCCTAAAGTTTTATGTGCACCACACTGAGTCTGTTCGTTAGACTGATGCTTTGTTTGTCATCCCTGAGGGTCCCAGGGCTGGTAAAGCGGTGTCCAAGGTGACTATTGCATCTTGGATTAAATCTACCATTCGCAAGGTTTATGAGCTCAGGGGTAAACCTGTTCCCTTTCGCATCACTGCACACTCTACTAGGTCTGTTGGCTCTTCCTGGGCCTACAAGAATCAGGCCTCTGCTGATCAGTTGTGTAAGGCGGCCACTTGGTCTTCTGTGTACACATTTGCCAAACACTATCGTGTGGATGTGCTGTCTTCAGCTGACGCCTGCCTTGGCAGGAAAGTCTTGGAGGCAGTTTTGCCTGTCTAGGAGTTTATCTCTCCTGTGCCTTATTGATCTTTAACTTTGAGCCCTGTTGGCTTTTGTTCTTGTGTGCTGTGTATTGTTTATCAGTATCCATTGACACTTTGTTAATTTGGTTTGTTCAGTGTCCTGGATTGTCCCTTGGGAACACTGGTATCATGGGAACCGGCACTTAGTCCTTTCCTCCTCTTCCCACCCTGGGAACTTAATGTTGGCACATCCCCTTGGTACCTGTAAGCTATATTGGACTACAGAGAAAAGAAGATTTTAGTCTTACCTGTTAAATCCTTTTCTTTTAGTCCATATAGTTTACAGGTCTCCAACCCAGTGAAAGAGACCACGCTTGGTTCCTGTGGCTAGATGTGAGAGTCCTATTGGGTCGATGCTCACAAGAGTATTATTCTTCTTCTCGCTATCTAGCTCAGTAGGGTTAGTGTCTCAAATCTAACTGGGGGGGAGCAGCTAGGAGGTGGAGAGGGAGACTGCTTCTCTGCAATTCTTGAACGTTTACATCAGTGAAAGGGTTGAGTGTTTAAGAGGTAAAGAGGTATCCATGCAGAGGAATGTGCTGGATGATACCTATTTGCCACTGAAGGGGTTTAATGAAAACAAAGAAAATGGCCAATGTGGTGTTTTCCTTCAGTGGCAAAGAGGTATCCAACATAATACACTGCATGACTATCTCTTTGAGTGTCAAACAACCCTTTCAGTGCTGCAGATGGAGGCAAAACATTGTCAATTATCGTGCTGAATACCCCTAAAGTACTCAAAGGGTTTAATATATACAATTTACATAAACATACTGTAAATACAAACATATATGCATACACAGAGAAACACAACCATACATACACCCATACACACTGTACATACCTACATATAGTACATATATACATGCACACGGAGACACAGACACCCATACATTCAGACAATGTGCTGCACATCCCTCTGGCACTCCAAGGGTTAATGGAGTGGGACAGCCATATGACTGATATGAATTGCATGCAAGTGGGAGTAAGGTATGGGCAAATCAGCAGAGGTAGTAGTTGTTTATTAAAGTAAGCAAATCACCTCCTTGAACACAGAGGAAACCAATTCAAGTCCTGCAGTGAAGTCCAAATCACAACCCCGAGCATACAGTAAACATGCAAGCACACGTTAAACATGCAAATGAGGAGCTTGGTTGCAAGTATAACCTTGCCCCCTATCTCTTCATGTCCAAACCACCATGTGGGGTGTTGTACTTATGACTGTACACATTGTGGTTAGTTATAGATATGTACCTTAGATCTTCTCAGCCTTCCATGTCTGATAGCACTGCACTGCTTAAGCCCTTGAATGGCAGAAGGGTACACAATGCATTGCAAACCAATGTGTTGCCTACCCTTGTGGCACTCAAAGGGTTAAGAGCTGTAGGACATGGATATGTGATAGTACAGGTGAAATTTCTGTTCCAACCATAGGACCATACCCTGTGCACTGTGGCTTCTTCCCAGGCACTCCATGACAGACAGCACTGCATTGCTTAACCTCTTGAGTGCCAGAGGGGTAGGCTGCAATGCGTTGCATTCTCCTCTGGCACTGAACTTGTTAACAGGTGTCCTTGCTCAGTAGTTTGACATAGTGATACAGTGAGATAACTGGTACATGTTTTGAGGTCTCAGAATAAAGAAGTGTTGGTGTTGATCCTTTTTATAACATTATTATTATTTTATGATAGTAGAAGACTGAACATGGTGTAAATACATATAAGGATTACCTATCCCGTTAATTAGCAGCAATATGTATCACGTTCTCTCCTGTGTATTTGTCCTTCTGTGTCCCCTGGTGGGTATTAGGGTGACAACCATGTGATGTTAAGCAGATATACGTGTTAGTTCGATAGCATTCCCTCACAGAGTGGATCCCCATAGTGTCCTCTGTTCTTACAGTGTAGGTGGACTGTGTGCAGAAGTTCCATGTTGTTTTCACTGCTTATACATGCCTAATTTCTGGGGTGCCTTCTCTGCTTTTAAAATCACACTTACAAGATTAAAACTTTAAAACAGCACATCAATTAATTTCCAATAGATACATTTCAATATGAAACTGAGGATCTTGTAGAGAGGCAGTGATACAGAGACGACAGAGAGTGATTGGATTGTTGAAATGACCATTACTGTGAATGGAAAGAGGAACGTGGAGTAGGTGAATTCCTTCTCATTTTCCATTTAACAATTTAATATCATATCTCCATCTGATTAACTAACTTGACTGGTTCATTAATAAAAGAAAAGGAAGACTTTTGAGAGACTAAAGGATTGGGAAGAGTTAAAGACAATACATATATTGCCTTTTTTATTTTTTATTTTCATTTTTCCCAATTGGCACTATTGTGGGGTATATTTTGTATACACGCCTAATGCTGGCCTCCGGGTATGGGCACCCTCAATAAAAGCTGCTTTTCCACACCCATTGTTCTGGTGATGGATGTAAAATGCCTCCAGTGGTAGCTATAGTACTCATAACAGCTATTCAACGCTGATAGACAAATGTGTTTGCGAGAAGTGCAGAACCTCTGGACAAGAAAAGTAGTGAGCACAGATAGTGTCAAAATAAAGAAAGTGTCCAATCCGTTTTATATCTGTGTATACTTCCACAGGCAATTAACAGGAGATGTAACCCTTATATATATTTACAAGGAGACAGGTGGAAGCATGACAGAGTCCATAATTAACCATTTGAGTGCCAAGGGTTATGCTACGCATTGTTTTGCAATGCGTTGCTTACCCCTCTGGCAGTCAAGCTGTAAAAATTTGGAAGGCACTTAAAATAATAATTTCGGCTCCATGTTACAAGTGCCTTCTGCATGTTAACTGTTTGAGTGCCAGAGGGGTATGCAATGCATTGTAAACCAATGCGTTGTGTAAAGGGAGCACCAGTGTGATACATTTTGCACCCCTGGTGTGAGGGTCAGTTCATATAGGAGGCCTACCTCCCTCCTTTTTTGTCCGGAGAGCAGGCTCAGAGCAGCTGAAGCATCCAGGTTAGAGGGAGCACCGATGTGATACATTTTGCAGCCATAGTGGGAGGGTGTCAGTTGATATAGGAGCAATTGAAGAAAACTGCCGCGCTGCTCAAATCAACAGGATCCAAGACACAGCATAAAATCAATACAAACGTTGATTATGCCTTATGACTACTGACTGAGATGGGACAGATGCCAAGCATGTGGTAACAATTTTTATGGAAGATTAATAATAAATGTATTGATTTTATGCTGTGTCTTGGATCCTGTTGATTTGAGTGATGCGGCAGTTTTCTTTAGTTGTTCACATTGTTTAGGGGCAGAGAGTTCTTCTTGTTTGCACACCAACCACCGGGTCAAGACTTTAGCCCAATGCCGACATTGATCTCTGGGACTAATAGTTTCTCCTGGTAGCACCTGTTACAGTTTCTAGTTGATACAGGAGCCCCATAGTAATGATGCAGCGGTGAGAGAAGATGGACAACAGCTGAAGCGGGCAGGTTACAGAGAGCATAGCCAAATGTAGTATGTGGGGTGCGTGTGGGGGTGTGTGTGTGTATTTTTTTTGTGCTTTGTGAGTGGGGCATATGTGCCATGTGGTGTAGGAGAGAGTGGCAGCCATTTTTATTGGTGTTTTGAGCTGGATGCTGGGGACAGGCCCACTCTTTTCAGCGACTTTTACTGGTACTTTTGTGAGAATCCCCCCCCCTTGTATCCTCCCTGGGGTGTGTGTGGCGGGGAGACAGTAATACAGATATATATATATATATATATATATATATATATATATATATATATATATATAATATAACTATACAAAACTGCACTCTCAGTTCCGCTTGTTACTGGCACAAAGACTTTATTGAAGGATCAACATTTCGATCCCCATACAGAACCCTGAGGTACCCCCCTCTCCACTTTAACTGTATTGGAGAATTGTCCATGTACAACCACACATATCTCCTAGCCTCAATTTCCTTATTTTATACCCCAGCCTTCTGTGTGGCACTGGATCAAATGCCTTTGCAAAGTCTATATATTACATCAACTGCCTTGCCATTATCTAGGTTGCTGCTTACTTCCTCATAGAAACTGAAAAGGTTAGTTTGACATGATCTATTCTTCATAAAACCATGTTGATTCCTGCTAATGATCTTATTTTTTGTGTTGTAATCCTGAATATAGTCCCTTATTATTCCTTCTAGCAGTTTTTCCACTACAGAGGTCAAACTCACAGGTCTATAATTTCCAGGTTCTGTCTTAGTTCCCTTCTTAAATAGAGGCACTACATTGGCTCTTTCCCAATCTTGTGGCACTGAGCCTGTGGTGGGAGAATCTTTAAAGAGTAAATATAGGGATTTTGCTAACACCGCACTGAGTTCCTGAAGAACCCTTGGATGTATCCCATCAGGACCCAGTGCTTTGTCAGTCTTAATTTTGCCTAATCTTCCCATGACATCTTCTTGTGTTAACCCAATATCTGATAATTGTATTGTTTTATTAGTTACTTGTTGAGGCTCTTCTACCATTCCTTGTTGCAAAGAAAGTGTTTAAAACATCGGCCTTTTCCTTATACAGACGCTTGGAGAATGACTTGAGAAGGGTCTTCCTATCAATTGGCCTAGCTTCAAGACCAGTGGCGGCGCTTACTTCTGTCTACAGGGCTATGAGAATCTGGATGGATCAAACTGAAAAGGCCCTTCTTCACGGGAATCACAATTATCCATAGCAGAGTCCTTATCAGACCTTAAATCAGCCACTGATTTCTTCATTGATTCCTCCACAGATATAGTTTGTCTACAATCTAAGGGCATGTTCCTGTCAGTGTCTGCCAGACGAGCACATTGGCTCTGTCCTTGTAACGCAGACAGCCTTTCTAAGCTGAACCTCTGTGACCTTCCTTTTACCTGCAATATGTTGTTCGGAGAGAAACTGGACAACCTCATTAAGAAAGCCTCTGGGGCAAGAGTCTCTTCCTACCCCAAGAAAGGAAGAATAGACAGATCGATTTTGGTTCTTCCTGAAGGAACTAACAGAAAAGAACATCTTTTTGGGATTCCCGTTTTTACCACCCAGGAAATGAATACTCCAGGTCCCTCTTCTGGAAAACTGGTCAGCCTTTTTCCTTTCACCTGCCTGCTATTTGGCATTGCCCCAAGGACCTTCTCCAAACTTCTTCCCCATGATTGTGGAGCTCAGACTCCAAGGAATCAGGATATTCCATTACCTGGACAACATCCTGATCATATCTCAAGATCAGGAGTCCTTGCTTCACCACAGAGACCAGACTATCTCCTTTTTGTCCCAACTAGACTAGCTAGTGAACTTTGAGAAAAGTCACCTGAGTCCTGCACAACAGATGGTCTTTCTTGGAGTCCTTTTCGACATCTTACAGGAGAAAGTGTTTCTTCCCCAGGAAAAGACGTGGAACATCTCAAAACCTGGGAAATCTCTGGATTTGCCCCGGAGACTCCGGTTTTGACAAAGCTTTACCGAGTCTCCGGGGGAGAGGCTGAGTCCTCCGGATGTGGGGAATTTGTATTGAAACTCTGCCCATATCTGCTGTTTCTCCCAGTGTTCCTCCTTCCCCAGCCTTCTGTGTGACACCTTTAAACCCTGCCACCCCAACTCGCACCAAGCCCCGCCCCTTTTTGACGCAATTTGCGTCATTATTGTCACCCCCTGCTGCACTAGAGGACTCCCCTCCGGGTAGACCTCAATTGGAAGTTCCCAGGTATGAACATCTCACTCCAGATCAGGAGCCTCAGTCACCAATCTGCTATCAGTGAGAGGAAATGCATGAACATCCTGGGTCTAATATCCTCCACCATACCAGTGGTAAGATGGGCTCAGTGGTTTATAAGGCCATTCCAGCTATCCTTTCTGGATCCGTGGGACAGTCACTTCGACAGTTTAAAGGACCCAGTCATCATTTCAGACCACATAAAGACCAGTCTATGTTGGTGGGAAGATACCTTCAACCTCATGGGAAAGTCCCTGAGAGACACTGTATGGACCATACTCACCACAGATGCCAGAGGGAAAGGTTGGGATGCCTTCCTCGGAGAAGATCTAGCACAAGGATCTTGGCCCTTGCCTTACTCAGACTTGCCCTCAAACGTATTAGAACTCTGAGCTGCCGCATAGGCTTTTTCCCACTTCACTCCAGAACTAATGGATCGAGCAATCAAAATTCAGATGGACAACCACCCAGCTGTATTCTATGTAAAAAAACAAGGAGGAATCCGAAGCAGATCGCTCATGCAGGAACGAAGTCCAATCCTGTCATGGGCACTCTCCAATGCACTGGACCTTATGGCAGTCTACTTACAGGGGAAACTCAACATATATGTAGATTTCCTCAGCATGAACCAAGTGAACCACAATTCCTGTGCCTTAAATTGAGAGACCTTTTGGAGTGATAATACAGAAGTGGGGTCACCCAGACAAAGACCTCATGGCCTCTCCCCAAAACAAGAAGCTTCAGAAGTTTTACGTAGAAGTTCATTACCCAGAAGCACTGTGAGTAGATGCCCTTTGTCACCCATGACATCAGGGTCTCAACTACATCTTCCCGCCAAAAAAAGCTGTGGATGGACAATGCAGAGGCCATTGCGATTATCCCCTGCTGGCCCTGCAGACCGTGGTTTCCAGGATATCACTGTGCACGTGCTATTCTGGCGAAATTCTGACAGTTTCCACTACTGCTTACGCCTATTGGTTGAAGTGACTTGTCCCGCCCAGTATTGGTCCTTAAATACAGGGTCTTGTCACTTCTCCGGTGCCCTTTTGTGGTGTTTCCAGCTCTTGTTCCTGTTTTCGTGTGAGCTCTGTGTACCGACCCGGACCGCTTGACTACTCTGCATCTCGTTCCTGCCTGTGTACCGACCCGGACTGCCTGACTACTCTGCAGTTCGTTCCTGTTCTGTGTACCGACTCGGATTGGCTGACGTTCCTGCTCTGTGTACCGACCCAGCCCGGCTGACGTTCCTGCTCTGTGTATCGACCCGAATTGGCTGACGTTCCTGCTCTGTGTACCGACCTGGCCCGGCTGACGTTCCTGCTCTGTGTACTGACCCGACCCAGTTGGGGTTGTTATCCAGGATCCTCTCTGTCTCTGGACAGTTACTCTCTAGCAGTCTAGTCTCTGTTATTGCCGGTGTCACCCAGGTGACATTGCTGGTGTGTTCCGTCCATCCCTGCACCACGATACGCTGAACCTTTCCTGCCATTCACGCTGAGGTTCGGTTTACTCTGAGAGCCTCAGGCAGTTCACCTGATTGTGCAGTCGACTTTGGTCTGAGCGTTGTTAACCCTTCAGGGTGGGTGCCAGTCACCATCTATCTATCCATACAGTCTCCGGTTGGGTGCCTCTCTGGGTTCGTTGCCATTCCTCCGTTACTGCTACGGCAGTCTACAAGTTTCTCTGGTCTCCATTACTGCTACGGCAGTCCGCCAAGTTGCTCTGGTCTCCGTTGTCTGCTTGGGCATTACTCGATATTGTGCACTCTCATCAGACTGAGAGTCTTAAAGGGCCTCGCGCTATTAGGGCCTGTCAGTCCTCCTGGCCTAATAGTAACCCATTCAGTGCTGCCTAGCTTGAGAATCACACAAAAGTTACCTGACCTGTGTCAGTATATTGTATTGTTGTATTTTTGCATATACTGGACCCGAGTGGGTATACCTCATTGTAACCTGTCCTGTGTCTGTACTGTATTGTGTTATATAATATTGGACCCGTGAGTGTTATTGTTTATTGCAACTGTTCAATAAAACTGTGTTTTATCCAAACCTACTGTGTCTGAGTGTCAAACAAACCGTTACACAAAACTACAGAGACTAGCGATCAACGAACACTTGGTCCTACCCAACAGGAAGAACCTATTGTTCCAAGGACCAATCCTTTACCCAGATCCCTCCAAACTGCACCTAGCGGCCTGGCGATTGAGTGGCAAACATTGCTAGAAAAAGGTCTCTCTGTATCCACAATTTCCATTCTCTTGAAATCCAGAAAGGTCTCCACTTGTAACTCATATTACAGAATCTGGTCCACCTTTTCACTCTGGGCTTTACAGAAAGGAGTGTCTCCTTCCTAGCCATCTCTGGTACATATTCTGGACTTCCTCTCAGAAGGCTTCCAACAAGGACTGAGCCCTAATACTCTAAAAGTACAAGTTTCAGCAATATCGGTCATCACCGGAACTAGATGGGCACAGCAGGACTTGACCATACGCTTCTTCAGAGCTCTACAGCAACTGCGTCCATCTGTCAGAAACCTCGCTCCCTTTAGTACTGGGAGCCTTGGTGGCAGATCCATTTGAACCCCTGAACAACATCTCACTGGGTCTTCTATCCTTAAAGATCACTTTCTTAATTGCTATCACCTCGGCCAGACAAGTCTCTGAACTTCAAGCCCTCTCAGTAAGGGAACCCTTCATGAGATTCTCCCAAAACAGTGTGACTCTCAGATCTGTGCCAGAATCTCTTCCGAAGGTAGTCTATCCATTTCTTCTGGCTCAGGGCATAGTCCTGTCATCATATGTCCCTGACACCTCAAAAGGAGACAAGCCAGAGTGGATCAACCTGCACTAGGTCAGGTGCCTACAAATTTACATCAACAGGACATCATCTATCAGGAAATTGGAAAAGCTGCTCATAGTCCCTCTGTCATCCCTTTTGATATTTTTGGCCCTGGCGGGTTCCCTTACTTGAGAGTGCCGTTCAGTATTTAATCTGCCTGGCCCATTCCTTACCTGCTCGATTATTCGTGCTCCGTAGAGTTCTCCTCTTCCGGTTCCTCCCGTGATTTCTTGACCTGGTTCCTGTTCCTTCCTGGCGGCTGTCGCTCCGGCCTTCTTCCTTCTCGTCGTGCCTGCCTGCTGCGTCCTTTGTCGGCTGCCGGTAAGTTTTTGTCTGTTCAGATATCCTCTGTGCTCTCTCTCTGTTTGTCTGCCTGTCCCGGCCTGTTTGAGGACGCCCGGTGGTTCTCCCCGGACGCCTCAGTCCTTTCCCCCGCTTGCCGGTTGTCGGTTCGGGTAGCTTCCGGCTTAGCGTGTGTGTGTGTGTCCACGGTGGCCTTTGTTCCTCCCGCTCCGTCTACCCTTGGTCGGCCTCTGTGTGCGGTCGCAGGCCAGTTCTGCTTCCTGGCCTCTCCCTCTCCTGGACGGCCCTCTTCCGCGGCGGATGGTGCCGGTCTTAGGGTTGGGCTCTCCTCCGGGCGGCGTCCTGCTGGTCTGGGCGGAGCATCCCCGGCTAGGGGGGCTCAGTGGCTGGTCGGTTGGGTACCTGCTTTTTGCTTCTTAGCCCCCTATTTTTGGCTTTGACCTGGGATTCAGCCTTTGGTTGGGTCTGGATCTGGGGACAGTTTTGGGGTTCTGGCCTGGAGCTTACCCTTCGGGGTACTTCTAGGGTTCTGGCTGTCCCTGGACACACCTGTCCTTTCGTGGGAATTTGGTTGGGAACAGTTGCTTGCCAGGGGTTGGTTCCAGTCCTCTGGATTGGCGGACCAGGAGTAGGGGTACTCTGAATCTCGTGGGCCCCGCTTTCCTTGCCGGTCGCCGACTGGGATCCTGGGGGGTTGGCAGGGTGTTGAGGTAAGCTTGTGCCTGGATTTCGGGTGGTTTCCTTCCACCTCTCTTGGATCCTGTGGGTCCCCTCAGTGCCAGGTGGTCTGGGTTCCGGTCCGCCTGCGGCGGGTTCTTGCTGGGTGCCCTTTCCCAGTCTAAAGGGGATTAGTCCAGGGTTCCCTTGCCCTCTGCCTTCTCAGCCTGTCCTTTCGCAACCACCTCTGCGTCAGGTCCTCTCCTTTCCCGTAGGGATCAGGGTTACACAGTCTTCCCCTGTCTTCATCCTGGTCAGGGTCCCGGCTCAACCGGGATCGGACATCTGGCTTCGCGGCCAGCACCTTTAACTCGGCTTCGGCCGCAGCAAGGAGGCAGGGGTGACTGTCTCCGGTCTCAAGCTTCGCTCTCAAGCTTCACCCTTGGTCCCTATGGTGGGGTGTGACAGAATAATCGAGCCAAATCATGGATCCTGCAGAGTTGGCTCAGTTTAAGGCAAGACAAGACCAGCAGGAACAGGTCCTCTCTTCTCATGAAAGCCATCTTAGGAGTTTGGAAGAGAAGATGGATACAATTCTAGAATTACTGCAGAGTTCAAATCCCCCCATTGCGGCAGTAGCGAATCCACCTCCACAATCTACTCCATCTCCAGAATCCGGAACGGTAGCCTGCTCCAATCTGGGCAGACCTCCTAAACTCCCTTTGCCAGAGAAATATTCAGGAGTGGATGTTGAATGCAGAGGATTCCTTAACCAATGTCTACTTCACTTTAACAGTGCCCCTCAGTTTTTCAGTACCCATTCTTCCCGGGTATCCTTTATCATTTCACTTTTGAAAGGCAAAGCCTTAGCCTGGGCATCCCCTCTGGTGGAACAAAACTCTCCACTTTTGCAGGATATTGACGAGTTTTTAAGAATGTTTAGACTAGTATTTGATGTTCCAGGTAGAAGAGCAGCAGCAGAGGTCTCCCTATCCGACCTTCGTTAAGGATCACGACCTCTCAACCGTTATGCGATTGAGTTCAGAACATTAGCCTACGAGACAGATTGGAATCAGGGGGCTCTGAAGGCTGCCTTTCGTAGAGGCTTAAATGAAAGAATAAAGGATGCTCTAATTACTCGAGAATTGCCCGATTCCTTGGAGGAACTAATTGCATTATGTCTGGAACTTGACAGAAGGCTGTCTGAACGCCAGATGGAGAGGGAGACCACGCTGCACCCGCGAAATTTTCCTCCCACCCGCCCAACCCCTCTGGAGAGTGGATCTTTAGATACACCTATGGAGATTGGCAGCGTGTCCAAGTTATCTGAGTCTGAACGACGTCGTCGTTGTTCTGTGGGCCTTTGTCTTTATTGCGGACTTAAGGGTCATTTTTTACGTCAATGCCCTACCCGCCCTCCTCTCCCACGTCAGGGAAACTCTTCAACTTAGGTAGGGTAGGAGGTAACTCCCTAAGTAGGTCCGGGCACCTCCCGAAAGATTCTTCTAGACTTTTGGTCCCTGTACATCTTCAATGGTCTACTGGATCCATCTCTACTATGGCATTTGTTGATTCTGGAGCTGCTGGCATCTTTCTTGACAACACTTGGGCTAGGAAACACCAGATTCCCCATCGAGTTAAATTCACACCTTTATTGGTTTCGACCATTGATGGCAAACCGTTGGGTGAAGGTTTGGTCCTGCTGGAGTCCATACCAGTTCAGGTCAAAACAGGTGCTCTTCACTCAGAGATTATTGTTTTTGATTTTATTTCTGCTCCTTGTACACCTGTTGTTCTGGGGCTACCCTGGCTCAAGAAACACAATCCCATCATCAATTGGCAGAAGGAACAAATTACCTCTTGGAGCTCCTTTTGTTTGGACTCTTGTATTCCTAAAGTTAACCCTGTTTCTAACACTGTGGCCTGTACTCCTCTTGTTCCGGTGAATCTCCTCCCCGAACCTTATCATGAGTTTCAGGACGTTTTTTCTACGGGGCAGATTCTGCAGTTACCTCCCCATAGAGCCTCTGATTGTGCTATCAATCTTTTGCCAGGCACCATTCCCCCTAAAGGCCGGGCCTTTTTATTATCTCCTCCAGAAAAGAAGGCATTGGAAACTTATATTAAGGACAATCTTGCTAGGGGATTCATCCGGCCCTCCTCTTCCCCGGCTGGTGCGGGATTCTTCTTTGTGAAAAAGAAAGATGGGTCCCTCCGCCCCTGTGTCGATTACAAGGGCCTGAATAAAATCACAATCAAGAATGGGTATCTACTCCCACTCATCCCAGAGCTCCTGGAACAACTGAGAGGTGCCGCCATTTTTACCAAGATTGATCTGCAGGAAACTTATAACTTGATAAGAATTAAGCCCGGGGACGAATGGAAAACGGCCTTTAATACTAGCCATGGCCATTATGAATACCTGGTCATGCCGTTCGGACTATGCAATGCCCGGGCCGTATTCCAGGGATTCATTAATGAGGTGTTTCAGGATTTGCTATCTTCCTTCATCATCGTGTACCTTGATGATATTTTGATATACTCTCTGGACCTGGACTCGTTTGTCTAGACTCTGAGAAAATTCCTTGTTTGCTAATCTCCGCAAATGTGAATTTGAAAAACAACAAATTTCCTTCCTGGGGTATATCATATCCAAAGTAGGGTTGAAGATGGACCCTGCCAAGGTTCTAGCAGTTACCCAATGGCCCCTTCCCACGGATAAACGGGCTCTCCAACGCTTTATTGGATTCTACAACTATTACAGAAAATTCATTCGTAACTTTTCTCGTATAATTTCCCCTATCACAGCCTTGACTAAAGCTGGAGCCGACCCGCAACATTGGCCGGCACCTGCTGTCCATGCCTTTGCCTTCTTGAAATCAGCATTCACCTCAGCACCTATTCTGCACTTCCCAGATCCGACTAGACAATTTATTGTGGAGGTACACGCTTCAGAACAAGCTGCTGGGGCAGTCCTTTCTCAGAGACATCCAGAGACTTCCAGACTTCATCCTTGTTCGTTCTTTTCTAAAAAATTTTCTGATTCGGAGAAGAACTATGATGTGGGGAATAGAGAATTACTCGCTATCAAGCTGGCCTTTGAGGAATGGCGACATTTGTTGGAGGGATCCACAGCCCCTGTCATAGTTTTCACGGACCATAAGAATCTCCAGTTCTTAGAATCCGCCAAACGCCTGAACCCTAGACAGGCTCGGTGGGCTTTATTTTTTACAAGATTTAACTTTGTCATCTCCTATCGCCCAGGATCCAAGAATGTTAAGGCTGATGCCTTATCCCGACTTTTTGAGCCAAGTCCTCCTGTGATGCCTACATCCATTCTTCCGCCAAGTTGCTTTGTTACGGCTATTTCCTCCTCTACTCTGGAAAAGATCCGGTCCTTACAGCAGCCTCCAGCTCCATCCCAACCGCCTCATACTCTGTTTGTTCCCCCGCGTTTCCGTGTGGAGATCTTACACTTGTTTCATGATTCTGCCACAGCAGGTCATCCCGGTGTTAAGAAGACGATGGAGCTCCTTCTCCGTCAGTTCTGGTGGCCTTCAGTCAAGACAGATCCACGATTTTGTTGCAGCCTGTCAAATCTGTGGTAGGTTTAAGACCCCTCGTCATAGCCCATGGGGACTTTGTGTCCACTCCCGATTCCATCCCTTCCCTGGACCCATGTAGCCATGGATTTTGTGGTGGATCTTCCGGTATCCCAAGGCTGTACTACTACATTAGTTGTCGTAGACCGATTTACCAAACAAGGACATTTTTTTCCCCTCCCTAAGCTCCCTTCTGCTTCAGAATTGGTCCCTATCTTCCTTCGGGAGATATTTCGTTTGCATGGTTCTCCTTCACACATAGTGTCCGATCGGGGGGTTCAGTTTGTTTCTAAATTTTGGCGAGTCTTTTGTTCCCGTTTGGGCATTACCCTCCAGTTTTCCACAGCCTACCACCCTCAGACTAATGGGCAATGTGAGCGCACCAATCAATCATTGGAGTTATTCTTGCGACAATATATGACCTCTGATCTTTCCAATTGGGTGCAGCTTCTACCTTTTGCCGAATTCATGTTTAATAACCGATGGCATGAGAGTCTGCAGAGTTCCTCATTCTTTGCAGCTGTAGTATATAATCCTTCTTCATTTCCCTGGGGGAGCCTCACAGGGGTTCCAGCAGCCAATGCAGTGGTAGACAATCTTCACTCTTTATGGGATCACCTCCGACTTCAACTGGCTCGGGCCTCTACGAGGTACAAAACAGCTGCTGACAAGAGACGCACTCCGGGTCCAAGGCTCCGCCTGGGATCTTTTGTTTGGCTTTCTACGAAGAATCTCAGGCTCCGGATTCCCTCTCTGAAGTTTGGTCCCCGATTTGTGGGCCCATATAAAATCATACGGGTCATTTCTCCTGTTACCTTTGCCTTGGCACTTCCTGCATCTTGGCGTATTCCTAACTCTTTTCACATTTCCCTTCTCAAACCTGTGGTGCAGAATCGCTATTCGAGGCATCCCCGCCCCTCCCCCTGTGCTGGTTGATGGTGAACCCGAGTATGAGGTTAACCGTATCCTTGATTCTAGGCAGACCCGTCGATCTGTTCAATACTTGGTCGACTGGAAGGGATATGGCCCCGAGGACCGTTCGTGGGTTCCGGCTCGGGATATTCATGCCCCAGCGCTTCTTTCAGCCTTCCACAGAGCATTTCCTCATAAACCTGGTCGCCCGGTGGGCTCCTCTTTAGGGGAGGGGTAGTGTCATCCCTTTTGATATTTTTGGCCCTGGCGGGTTCCCTTACTTGAGAGTGCCGTTCAGTATTTAATCTGCCTGGCCCATTCCTTACCTGCTCGATTATTCGTGCTCCGTAGAGTTCTCCTCTTCCGGTTCCTCCCGTGGTTTCTTGACCTGGTTCCTGTTCCTTCCTGGCGTCTGTCACTCCGGCCTTCTTCCTTCTCGTCTTGCCTGCCTGCTGCGTCCTTTGTCGGCTGCCGGTAAGTTTTTGTCTGTTCAGATATCCTCTGTGCTCTCTCTCCGTTTGTCTGCCTGTCCCGGCCTGTTTGAGGACGACCGGTGGTTCTCCCCGGACGCCTTAGTCCTTTCCCCCGCTTGCCGGTTGTCGGTTCGGGTAGCTTCCGGCTTAGCGTGTGTGTGTGTGTGTCCACGGTGGCCTTTGTTCCTCCCGCTCCGTCTACCCTTGGTCGGCCTCTGTGTGCGGTCGCAGGCCCGTTCTGCTTCCTGGCCTCTCCCTCTCCTGGACGGCCCTCTTCTGCGGCCTATCCAGGGGTTCTCCCTCTGGGTATTCCCCGTGGCGGGTGGTGCCGGTCTCAGGGTTGGGCTCTCCTCCGGGCGGCGTCCCGCTGGTCTGGGCGGAGCATCCCCGGCTAGGGGGGCTCAGTGGCCGGTCGGTTGGGTACCTGCTTTCTGCTTCTTAGCCCCCTATTTTTGGCTGTGACCTGGGATTCAGCCTTTGGTTGGGTCTGGATCTGGGGACGGTTTTGGGGTTCTGGCCTGGAGCTTACCCTTCGGGGTACTTCTAGGGTTCTGGCTGTCCCTGGACACACCTGTCCTTTCGCGGGAATTTGGTTGGGAACAGTTGCTTGCCAGGGGTTGGTCCCAGTCCTCTGGATTGGCGGACCAGGAGTAGGGGTACTCTGAATCTCGTGGGCCCCGCTTTCCTTGCCGGTCGCCGACTGGGATCCTGGGGGGTTGGCAGGGTGTTGAGGTAAGCTTGTGCCTGGATTTCGGGTGGTTTCCTTCCACCTCTCTTGGATCCTGTGGGTCCCCTCAGTGCCAGGTGGTCTGGGTTCCGGTCCGCCTGCGGCGGGTTCTTGCTGGGTGCCCTTTCCCAGTCTAAAGGGGATTAGTCCAGGGTTCCCTTGCCCTCTGCCTTCTAAGCCTGTCCTTTCACAACCACCTCTGCGTCAGGGTCCTCTCCTTTCCCGTAGGGATCAGGGTTACACAGTCTTCCCCTGTCTTCATCCTGGTCAGGGTCCCGGCTCAACCGGGATCGGACATCTGGCTTCGCGGCCAGCACCTTTAACTCGGCTTCGGCCGCAGCAAGGAGGCAGGGGTGACTGTCTCCGGTCTCAAGCTTCGCTCTCAAGCACCGCTCTCAAGCTTCTCCCTTGGTCCCTACGGTGGGGTGTGACACCCTCTAGGACACAGACAAGGCTGGCCGGTCACTAGATCCAGATGGGTAGTTTCCAGCATATCCTAGGTGTGTCAGGCAAAAGGACTTCCTCCACATCAAATAATTAAGGCCCATTCCTGCAGATCAATAACAATGTCAGGGGCAGCAGAGGCCAGGATATCTACAGATGACATTTGTAGGGCAGCAACTTGGGCATTCAGTACTACCTTTGCCAGACATTATTGTCTAGATATCCGTTCCAGAGATCCTTCTGCCTTTGGGAGAGAAGTTCTTTGCTCAGTGTCTGTGTTTTCCCCTCAATACATTTTTATTACTGTTTTATGCATAATTTTGGCTCTTAGTTTCTTTATTTCTCCCTCCCTACAGCCTCCTTCAGTTTTCTACACATTTATGGGTATCATTGGATGGCGGAGGCATGGCCTCGGGAGGTTTTTGCAGTTCCTAAATTTGTTCTTACTTCATCTCTGTTTGAATTATATTCATATTATAATAATTTGTGGACAGGGCATATTTAATTTATTTCTATAGACAATCAAGCCACTGCCCATATTATTAACAAAGTCAGATCCTCCTTGGCTGTCATAATGCTTTAACTGAACTTTCAGAAATTCTGTCATGTCTAGCCATTGGCAGTCCCACGGCCCACCCTGGCCCCACCAGTGTGTTTACTGACAATGAACTGACAGCACATCTGCTCAGAGCCAAGAAATTCATGGCTAGGGCCCTATCAGTCCAAACTCGGAAGTCCTATGCTAAGGTGTGGGGTTTATATCAGAATTTTCTAGGTGCTTTTTGCCCCCCCCCCCCAAATCCATTTGCCATCAATATCCTGTTGCCATTCCCCACTCAATTTGGTGTACACTACTATCAAACTTTATCTATGTAGAGTGTAACATAGCATTCAGTTTATTAACCCCAGCTTCACTTCCTTTCTTATGTCTCATCCTGTGAAAATATGAGAGGCATACAAAAATCATCCACTCCAACAGCCCCAGCATGTCTCCCTAGTGATGGTCTGTTGTTCTGAAAGTTATGTGATCTTTTGCTTACTAAATGTTTTGAGGCCCAGGTCAATTCCACTTTACTTGCCGCAATCTACCTGGCTTTTTATGGTTTCCACAGACCAGGTATTATCCGATTATTGTGTTTTAGACCTACCTAAGTCTAAAACCATACAGTTTGGCCCCACAACAGAGAGATGTTTCTTCCCCACATTTAATTTTAATTTTTCACTTACTGTTATTAGCCAGCAAACCAAAAAAATAGTCCATGGTTACCCTATTATGGTAAATCTTTGACCACAGCCAGGTTTATACATTATATCAAAATATTAATGTTAGGCCTCAACCCGATTTGCTTTTCAGGTCATTCTGTTAGAATATATGCAATTTCAGTAGCCTCAACGAACAATATTCCTGTGTAGATTATTAAGAACTTAGGTAGATAGTGTTTCTCCTACTACTCTACTTATATTCCACAACCAATTATGGAAGTTAGGCAGGCTTTTTGTATCTTCACTGTTTAAACACTGTGTGCAGGATGTTTAAACATGTTGCAGCAAGCCTTCTTGTCTCTCTTTGCCCTCTTCCAGGTTTGCTTCTCAAGTTGGGAATGCCACACTCCTTCCAAAATATTCTTACCTTTCAGTTTCACCTTGGAGTACTTGATCACATGTCATGAGGCTAACTTTGCCATATTTGTGGGAGGGTACTCAGGGGATATATAGCGCCCTTCAGTGCCTTCCCTATGAGGTCAGGAATGCCACACTCCTCCTGACATATTCTTACATTTCAGTTTTACCCTGGAGTACCTAATCACAAGTACTCTTTTAAGTCTTTCTGGAGGTTTTGCTTTAAACTGGGGATCTTTTTAAACTAGTTTTATCTAATTTAGACACTTTTTCCTGGACATGTCTGAAGCTAAGGGACATATGGGGAAATCCAAGGCTAAGGATTCAGGGGAATTCCCTAACTCCTCATGCCATACTGGTTTTTCAAAGAAATGTTACAGGTATCTGTGCGCTTCATGTACTGTAGCCTCTCGCACTCAATAGCCCCTAGCACTCAGCAAGGGTCCTCCAGTACTGGCCAAGAGCCAGCATGGGTCAAAACTCTGCTATTCATATTGAAGCTACTCCTTCTTCGGTTCAGGGGTTCTCCGTTTCTGAAAACCTTTGCCCACTTTTAAAATACTTAAACCTGTGTTTAAGGGACATACTCAGGTTATTGGGGTATCTTCTGAGGAGGAATTAGACTCAGAGGATGACAAAGATATGGACCCTTCCACCTCCTTTGGAGATATCAGTGAGGCTGACCATGTCCCCATTGAGGGGCTCATCAAAGTGGTTTTGGAGACCCAATAACACTCTTGATCATAGAAACATAGAATTTGACGGCAGATAAGATCCATTCGGCCCATCTAGTCTGCCCATTTTCCTGCTGTAAAAAAACTCAAACCTTTTTTGGTCCTCTGTCTTTTCTTATGTTAAGGACAGCCTTATGCCTATCCCATGCATGCTTAAATTCTGTCATTGTATTAACTTCTACCACTTACTGCTGATAGGTTATTCCACTTATCTACTACCCTCTAGTGTTAGACTGTGGCCTCTTTTCTTAACATTTTTACTCTTTTGGAATGTACTTCCATCCTGCACTTCGTTGAATCATATCCCCTTTCTCTCTTCTCTCCTCCAAGCTATACATGTTCAGATCCTTTAGTCTATCCTGATATGTCTTTTCCTGTAAAGCAGTCACCATTTGAGTCTCCCTTCTCTGAGTTTTCACTAGAGTATCTATATCCTTCTGGGGATGGGGTCTCCAGTACTGTACACAATATTCTAGGGGAGGTCTAACTAAAGATCTGTAGAGTGGCATGACCACTTCCCTTTTTCTGCTACTAATGCCCCTAGCTATACAACCCAGCACCCTGCTTGCATTCCCTGCTGCTTTATTACATTGCCTGCCTACCTTTGTCATTAGAAATAATTACTCCCAAATCCCTTTCCTATGTTGTCTCTGACAGCACAGTACCCTTAACAGTATATTTTTCCTTTGGCTTTTTATGTCCCAAGTGCATTATTTTACATTTATCAACATTAAACTGCAGCTGCCATACTCTTGTCCATACTAATTTACCTAAATAATTTATCATTTGGCTTATTCCCCTTGGAATGTCTACCCTATTGCAGATCTTTGTATCATCTGCAAAAAGGCATACCTTACCTTGAAGACCTTTTGCAATATCAAAAAAATATTAAAAAGAATGGACCCCAGTACAGATCCCTGAGGTACCCCACCAGTTAACACTCTTTTCGTCTGAATATTCTCCATTGACTACCATCCTCTGTCACCGGTCACTCAGCCATTGCCTTATCCGTTTAACTATTTTTGCATTCAGACCCAAACACTGCAATTTATTAATGAGTCTTCTGTGAGGGACAGTGTCAAATGCTTTACTGAAATCTAGATAAGCTATATCCAATGCTCCCCCTTGGTCTATTATTTTAGTTATCCAGTCAAAAAAATCTATGAGGTTAGTTTGACAAGATCTCCCTGCTGTAAACCCATGCTGTTTGGTGTCTTGCAAGCTATTCAAATTCAAATATTCAACAAATCTTTCCTTTAGCATAGTCTCCATTAATTTTCCCACTTCTGATGTAAGACTTACTGGTCTGTAGTTACCAGATTCTTCCCTGCTACCTTTTTTGTAAAGCGGTACTACATTTGCTATCTTCCAATTTTCTGGAACTACTCCTGTCGATAGCGACTGATTGAATAATTCTGTTAAAGGTTTTGCCAGAACACACTTAAGTTATTTTAACAACTTTGGGTGTATCCCTGTTACGGTTAATAAGCAAGACAAGGATGGCATAGTTAAAATCCCTTTTATTTAGAATGATAATAGTAATTAATATCAACGGTAATATAGAGCAGAGGGTGACTAGATAGGCTAGAGACTCTATCAGGAATAGGAGCCACCACAATGTCAACCACAACTGCTTGGAGACTAGGCTGGAGCCAACTGGTAGTCTCAGTGGTAACGAGTAGAGAACAGTATAGGACCTGAAGTCTCCCGCTAGGTATCTGCAAAGGAGAACACTCATGCACGCAGTCAGTAGGGGAAGAGCTCGTCTCCTATACGGATCGCAACAATGGAGACTACTGACTCACGCCTGCAGTCTGTTAGGCCGGTGTCTGCCCGAACCCCAGGTCCGTACCAAGATGGATGTCTGTGGGAAACGGGCAACACAGCTGAGCGAACAGTCAAAGCCACAGGTCAGCACCAGTTAGGATAGTCAGACAAGCCAGGGTCATACACAGAGCGGGTAGTCAGCCAGAGCCACAGGTCTGCACCAGATGGGATGTCCAATAAGAGTAGGCAACAATGGAAGGATAGTTGGACAGAGCCCAAGGTCAGCATCCGGTTGGATAGTCAGACAAGCCAGGGTCATACACGGAGTGGGTAGTCAGCCAGAATCTAAAAGCATAGAGTGGGCCAACACCAATGTGTTGTTCCAAAATATACCAAAAGAGAGCGCCACTTAGACCTTCGCCACTGCGGATGGATAATGAAAAAAAGTACAGGAAAAAACAAACAAACAAACAAAAAAAAAAATGAACTATAATACTAAATAGATATAAATGGTAGACAATATAAATGTAATCACAAAACAGGATATAAACACTAAACAATGTTCACATGCAGTATTAGGCAGACAGTCTTTTAACTACAAACCAGGACCATTTGTATATGCCTAGATGATTCCTTCGCAGCTTTTTGGTTGGGTAGGTGCTCCCCAAAAGCAAACTCTATATAGAAATACAAAAAATAAAAACAGAAGCGCAGAAGTCTCTCTAAGCGTAGTATTTCATAAATTGGTAAAGACCTCCACCAGCACCCTGTGCACTTATATGAGTGCACTCACTTGTTCAAGAGGTTTGTTGTACTGCCTCTCAGTGTATAAAGCTCTCCTGGTATAAACCCCAGGTAGGTTTTTTTTTAGGTGCAAACAAGTATCTTCCTCCTGTGTGACTCTTCCACGTTCCTCCTTTTATCTCCCTTTTGCCTTCTTTCCAATAACCAAGTATTGGGGAGTTAAATATCCCAAAATAATCCTCTTATGAGAGGGAAAGCTGGATTCTTAGCACAGGGGATTTAAAAATACCATATGCACTTATAACAGAAAAGGTATATAAAAAAAACATAGTTGCTCAACGCGTTTCGTAATGCCAGGTTACTTCCTCAGGAGCTAAATATTATAAATACAATAACCTCTTACCTTTATCCCATATCTAATATGCACTTCATTGCAGGAGCCACTCCAAAGCGGGATACATTCCCGCCAGCATCTAGAGACTACAACTTCCGGTATGGTGTTGCGCTCCAATCATGGAATGCAAGCGGTCCCACGCATGTGCACAAGCCTAGGAAGATCAAAGCGTGCCTCACGATCTGCTTCCGCGTTCCATTCATGGGCCGCAATATTCACTAAACAAATGAAAGTGAGTGACATCCCCGTTAGTTATTATCAGTCCCAGACGTCAAACGGAATGCGATCCTACAGAACTGCAGTGATACATGGAATAAATAAGCTGCGGACATTCTTATTTTGAAAACATACAAATATTATGAGAGGAGGATAATTACCTAAAAGACTGATCACATTCTATTCACACAAACATATATATATATATATATATAGTGAAATGAGATACATATTAAAGATATATCTTATTAGATAAGATATATAACTACTACCCCATCATATTTTATCCTCCCACATTACATCATATAGACAAAGAGCAAAAGGGGAGGGGAAGAAGAGGGAGATACAGGTACCATATACAGGTGGTATGCTTGAGTAAAACTGACATAGGAACAATATAATAACCTTTTATAAAACAAATACCTTGAAATTAACCAATAGTGATTACTTCTAATTCAATATTAAGAGGTAACTATATATATATATATATATATATATATACATAGTTGCACAGTGTATCTAATTTTCAAATAGAACCAAGTGGACATTTATAACAATGTCAATAAAAAATATACTAGTGTGTTATCTATATATCTATATATATATATATATATATATATATATATAATTTTTTTTTTTTTTTTTTTTATGATTCTACCACCTTCATATCCTAAATAAATCCCAAATCCCATGGTACCAAGTTGATATATCCAATATGCCTCATTCTTACAAAGACTGTTGAATCTATTAGGTTTATAGTGAGGTATCTTTTCTAGACCTATTACCTTGAAATTAGCCATACCACCTTCTTCACAAACCTGAAAGTGAATGGGTACTCCATGATCTTGTTTTTTATTTAATATACCTCTTCTATGTTCACCTGTCCTTGTTCTTAGGCTTCTAGTCGTCCTACCGACATATTGGATGCCACACTTACAGCTAATTAAGTAGACTACATAAGTAGTACTGCAATCAAAATAATCACTTATTTTAAAAGACTTTGTACTATCCATACTAAAAATCTGTGTTCCATGAATCATATAAGGACAATTCAGACATCTAGGTTTACCACACCTATAGTTCCCTATTATACCTAATCCATCTTCCTCTGTCTTATCATTTATATCTTTTATATCTTTCGGTCTACTAGGGGCTAAATAAGATCGTAAATTTCTATTTCTCCTAAATGTAATAGCAGGTTTATCAGAAACAGTTTTTTTTAAGATTAGGATCCTGTCTAATTATGTTCCAATATTTCTCTATCAAATTTGTAATTTCTTTATATTGAGAACTAAATGTCGTAACCATATTTAGTCCATAATTAGTATCCTTCTGTATATTTTTTCTTTCTTCCTAATAATCTTTTGTATATCTAATTTCTTAGCTCTATCAAATGCTTTATTTATAATGTTATCCCTATATCCTCTTTCTTGAAATTCTTTCTTAAGTTCCTCACCTTTGATCATAAAGTCTCCATAATCACTACAATTTGTCCTTGGTGATACTGCCTGATACTTGTTAGATGCAACTTGTATTTTTGTAAATAGTGCTGCCTATAATGCCGTCCTGATTTCCTTGTAGTGTTATATCTAAAAATTCAATTTTTTCCTCTTGAATATTGGCTGTAAATGTGATGCCTCGATCAAGCCGGGTCATACACAGGATACAGGAACAACTGGAACTAGAACTGCACAGAAAAACAACGTAAGGGTAATGATACACAGGCCCAGAGAGGTTTATAAAGGAGTAGGAGAAGGCGGGACCAATTAGGTCCCCCAGGCTGGGCCTATAACAGGCGTCCAGGCAAGTGCCTGATTCATGATGCCAGTAACAAGGAACCAGACGCGACCAGGCCACAGGCAGAGAGGGACGCGGCCAGTGACGCCGGAGCGCCAGTCCAGAACCCTGCTTCCGGATGAATGGCGCAGGCCGAGTTAAGGCACTGTGACAATCCCATCTGGTCCCATTGATTTATCTGTTTTTTAAATTAGAAAGTTGAAGTAGAACTTCTTCCTTTATAAACATGCATGTTTTCCATGGTGGTTTTCTTTTTCTTGTACTCTTGCTGACATGCCTAATGCAATGCTCTATTGTGTTTAGTAAAACACATTTCAGATAATCCCATTTCTCCTGGACTCCGTCTAAAGATCTCCAAGTTGTTAAAGACTGACATAAAAATGTTTTAGAAAAATCAGCCTTTCTAAAGTATGGAACCTTTGTTTTTGTGTGGAGCAACTCCGCCTATCTCTTTATATTAAACCACACAGATTGATGATCACTGGAGCCCAAACACTCTCCTACAGCTACATCTGATACCAAGTCTCCATTAGTAAATAATAAATCTAGTGTGGCTTCCTTCCTATTCGGCTCTTCTACTAATTGACTAAGAGCTTATTCTTGTAAATAATTTAGGATCTCTCTACTCCTGTCTGAAACTGCTGCTTGGTTTTTTCAGTCCACATCAAAAAGATTAAAGTCCCTCATAATAATAACCTCACCTTTCACAGTCATCTTAGTTACTTCCTTGAACAGTAGTTGATCCAACTCCTCTGCTTGTCCTGGGGCTTTATAGATCACACCTATACGAGTGACCATCTTATTCCCATATTCTAAAGTTATCCAAACAGTCTCTTTATTCTCCTCCATACCCTGTATAGGTTTAAATATAAGCTATTTTTGACATAAATGGCAACCCCTTCTCCTTTTCTGCCTTTCCTGTCTTTTCTAAATAGAGAATACCCTTGTATTTCTACATCCAAGTCATTTTTTTCATTGTACCAGGTCTCGGTAATCCCCTCTAAGTCCACATCTTCATTGGTTATTATTGCAATGAGTTCAGGGATCTTATTCCCTAAA
This sequence comes from Rhinophrynus dorsalis, assembly GCA_037306005.1. NCBI lineage: Eukaryota > Metazoa > Chordata > Amphibia > Anura > Rhinophrynidae > Rhinophrynus > Rhinophrynus dorsalis. Next base: position 111,354,861 of record CM074725.1, read on the forward strand.
CGGCGGGCATTTGTACACATTGATCGAAGTCTACTGGTTTTTGACCTATGTGTCACAGACATACCTTGATCAAACTCATCTGTACAATGCTCTGGGGGGGCAATTGGTTTTATTGTGAATCATTCCATTGCCCCCCTCTACTAGTTTAAATACTGTTAACAGAACTTCTGAATTGCTTCCTGAGAACCTCTGTTCCCTTTTGAGAAAGATGCAAGCCATCCTTTTTGTACAATTCCTTGTTACATCAAATAGGGTTAGTGTGAGAATGAATGAATGAATGAATATGTTTATTTATATATCGCCACAAGTGTACCCAGCGCTTTACAATTTCAGGGTTTAAACATGTTACAAATAGAAGTTTGGAATTTCAGAATAAAGACAAACACTGAAGTGAAATGCAGTTTATTTAAACATGCAATGGTTAAACAGGTTATGGTCAGAGTTCACACAAGTATGAAAGAGAGATCTGCCAGAGGTTCCTCCGTATGAGAGAGAGACACGGCTCTGGTGTTTACAAGAGATCTGCCAGAGTTTCATCCGTATGAGAGACATACAGCTCTGGGGTTTACAAAGGGTGAGAGATCTGCCAGAGTTTCATCCGTATGAGAGACACACGGCTCCGGTGTTTACAAGAGACATACAACAATTACACAAGTGACTTATCTATTCACTGGAGCTGTGGGAGAGTCTTCCACTCTAAACTCCGTAGTAAGACACACAGGTGAATAGCCCGACAGACCTGACGTCCCAAATGGCTAAACAGCGACACACAAGTTTGGATGAGGTACAGTCTACAGAGGTGAAAAGCCCGACAGACCTGACGTCCCAAATGGCTAAACAGCGACACACAAGTTTGGATGAGGTACAGTCTACAGAGGTGAAAAGCCCGACAGACCTGACGTCCCAAATGGCTAGACAGCAACACTGTACCTCTCCGACTTGAGACCAGGTACATTCTTTCCTAGTCTCCAAAATGGCTCTAAACACTGTTGTCTTGATTACAGGTTAAAATACAGGCTACGCCCTAAGATGTCTAAAACTACGCATGCGTATGTGCTTGGTTATATAACACTGAGTATAGGAGACATCTCCAAATTACTCTCATAAACATCACATGGCCTCACAGTGCCTGCCCCTCTGCTGTTGCTAAACTAATGCAGAGCATTAACCCCCAACTGACCGTGAGGAGAACACCTAAAACCATCCCTTACACTCCACCCTTGGTCTCCTCACGCCGTATAGGTAAGGTATGCACCTCTGCAGAAGTGGTACAACAACGAGAAAACAGACACCAAATACATTTCCATATGATATCATTGGCTACATCATCAGTTTGATTAACATAATGGCAACAGGATGGGCCTACAATAGTACACATGCCCCCTTGGCTAGCAGTAAGATAATCTAAAACAAAAGTAATTTGCGCTAATTGTCTATGAATCATTCCCAAATCATCTGCGATTAAGCGAAAAGCATCTACATGCAGTTCAGTGATATCCTTGATTAACGGAACTAGATCTTGGATGTATAAGCAGTTCATAGTCCCGTGGCAGCCATAATATTCAGTCCCACCAAAAGTCCTTTGTTTGTGATGCAGGTTTCCCACATGCATTCTCAGTCATGGTAATAGGGATAACCTATGGGATAAACATACATGAGTTTTAGTTACAAAACTTCCACTTAGCTCCCAATCTGCCACTTGCATTATCTCATTCCAAGTACACACCTCCTCCTCATCCCTTCCACTCGCATTATCCCTTTTCACGTACATATGTCCCTGATTCCACTTGCATTATCTCATTCCACGCACATACCTCCCTGATTGTGGGGTGGGATACGAAACACAAACAGGAAACACTCACAGTGCCACACTACACCCCTTCCTCAATTGTCTTGTCTGAACCATAATCACCCCCCTCTGTTCTCATGGGTCATGAACCAACATTCACTCCAAGGGAGAAACATCCTGAACAAGACACCCTTCCCCAGAGCGTGTGTGGGAACCATCTTACGTATTTGTTCCTTCAGCAAGCCATGCATTCTTTCACACATACCCGCTTCCTGCGGGTTAAAAGGGATATGGTACACCCAATGCACATCCCGTGTTGGAGCACACATATTCAGCAACATGTCAGTTTGTAGGGTTCCATAGAACTTGGTGCTCAGAGATACTCATTTCAGCTTTTGATCTTCCTGTGGTAGGGGCCCAAGGAAACTGATTTGCCCAACCTCACCACCTGTCATGCCTTGATCTCTTTGTTCAAAGGTGGTCTTTGGTTTTTTCTTCTGTAAAGCCTGACCAATGAGACACTTGATCACAATCTCTTTCACTTGATCCATAGTCAGAGAGATTCCCTTCAACTCAGTCCACTGGTAGAATGTTTCTCTGTGTCCACCCTTGGCTTGAGCCCAGTCCCCCAGCTTCAACAGTCCATTCATAGTCTGGAAGGGACTCTGTGCCACACAGGCAGCCATCTCATTTTCCAAGAGACCAGTATGTCCATCAGCAATGGGCCACTTGTTGCTTTGTGTCCACAAGATCTGCCATAATCCAGTACCACCCCAAGGGGAGTTTTCTTTGAATGTCCGTTGGTCTTGCTGCTCGGTTGCCAGCCTGACAGTCACTTCTTCATTTGGCTGTGCCGGAACTTCTATCTCATGGTATGTCCCATCACATGTGGTTTTATGATTCACACAACCCGCCAAGCATTTCCTGATAACAACAGTGTCTTGTTCACTCGGGTTGCCTCTCTCTACCAGACACCACTTCCATGTCTGTAGGGTCTGATTCTACGCAACTGCTGTGCGAGCCGCAAGGCCGTCTTGACACACCCAGTTACGTATAGAGATATCGGATTTCACTAGTGGGATGCGGTCCAAATTGTTGTTCACACTTACAGCCTCTTTGACACAGTCTTTTTCCAGGTTACATCACAGATGGGATGCAGTAACAATCCCAGGTAGGGCACGAGGCACCTCCAGAAAACAGAAAAGCCCAGCAGGACTTGTGCTGCATCCATGTCTTTGACCACTTGCTTCTCCATATCATCAGAGGAGTCCCGGTATACTTGACACTGGAGGTATCCCATAGTCTGTACATCTCTGGCAGCATGCCATTGCGCAGTAGTCAGTGCAATCTTTTTCACCAATATCAGGTCTGAGGCAACGGCTTCTAGTGGGGATGTCACTTTGTTCAGTTCTTTATAGTCCATAGTTATATGCCCACTCCCATCTGGCATCTTCACAGGCCAGACCTGACCCTTGTAGGAGCTGGCAGCAGGCCTCAACACACCCAGGCCTTGAATAGTCTCTATTGTTTCTGTATGTTCTCCAGGACTGTGGTACTTGCTCAGTTCTCCTGGCAGTGGGATGTACACTGGGGTCCATTCAGTATGTCCCCAGACTATTGGCTGAAGCACTGAAAGAGACAAAGTACGGACTACAGCGCCAAAAGTGTAACTCCCTGTCTCAGTGTAAAGGATCTGTCCCAGCACAATACCCATTCCCAGAATAATCTCTGCTGGGAATATGGGACCATTCCCTATCTGTATGCGGCACTGCACCCAGTACGCAAGTATCTTCTGTTCTCCCACTCTCTCACCCATAGCACAACCTTTAGTGTACTTTGTCTGATTCACATTGCTGTGACACAGTGACACTTCTGCCCCAGTATCCAGCAAGGCTGTCACATCTTATAGTCGCCTACAGTGTCCCCAGTCACAAACATATGGGCAGCGGTCCCCTAATTTCAGTACTGCTATATACAAAACAGTAGTGTTTGGGCACGGGGACCGGCCTACATGTCATTCATTTTCAGGAAACATCCACGTCTGTGTTCATGTAATGCATCAAATGCTTCCATGTATGGAGTAGTCATTGGTGGGGGTGGAGCTGTGAGTATCACAAAGAGTATGTCAGTTGGTTCTAAGTCACCCTCCCCCCCTATTCCTACATCACTAGTCGCCACCCTTTGGAGTCTGGCTGTTTGTAACTTCCCTTCCTGCTTCAGTCTCTTCCGCATTTCAACCAGGTCAGAGTAACACATTCACCACCAGCATCCCAGGCACACAAAACCCATGCCAACAGTTTTTTATGCATAGCAACCTCAGCCCCTTCAGCCACTGCTGTCTGAGGGGTTTGCGTGCACTTAGTCACATAGTTCTGCTTCCACTCAGCAACAATAATTAGTGCCCCATATATTGGGGCATCTGTGAGACAGTCTGATTCACTTTCCGCATCAGACAGCCCATCCCATTGAAAAATTGCATCCCAATCATCCTCTGCTACCAAAGTTCGTATGGGGACAGTGCTGTGGGGAGACATCACCCTTTTTCCTCCTCTTAGCCTCCTTCTCTCCTTTCCAGCACTTACCACATATGAAGCAACACTGTCCCCCATTTGATCTAGTCTCTTTAGTTGCATCATAGTAATACATTCATCCTGTACAGTTTCAAATTCCTTCTGTAAGGCAGCTGTCTGCTCAGCTGCAGCATATCTAGATAACTTCAACAGCTGGTGCCCATCAACATTTTTATATAACTCTTGGGCACTTGGGAACCACGGTCCCCTCTCTGCCCATATTAACAATGGTGCCCTCTCGCACCCACACCCCGTACGGGTTAATTTCTTCAATTTGCTAAACATTCCTCACTGCACACTCCTTATCTTTAGTGAAATTCCAAAACCTGCTCACAGCGCCAAGTGTTACAAATAGAAGTTTGGAATTTCAGAATAAAGACAAACACTGAAGTGAAATGCAGTTTATTTAAACATGCAATGGTTAAACAGGTTATGGTCAGAGTTCACACAAGTATGAAAGAGAGATCTGCCAGAGGTTCCTCCGTATGAGAGAGAGACACGGCTCTGGTGTTTACAAGAGATCTGCCAGAGTTTCATCCGTATGAGAGACATACAGCTCTGGGGTTTACAAAGGGTGAGAGATCTGCCAGAGTTTCAACCGTGTGAGAGACACACGGCTCCAGTGTTTACAAGAGACATACAACAATTACACAAGTGACTTATCTATTCACTGGAGCTGTGGAAGAGCCTTCCACGCTAAACTCCATAGTAAGACACACAGGTGAATAGCCCGACAGACCTGACGTCCCAAATGGCTAAACAGCGACACACAAGTTTGGATGAGGTGCAGTCTACAGAGGTGAAAAGCCCGACAGACCTGACGTCTCAAATGGCTAAACAGCGACACACAAGTTTGGATGAGGTACAGTCTACAGAGGTGAAAAGCCCAACAGACCTTACGTCCCAAATGGCTAGACAGCAACACTGTACCTCTCCAACTTGAGACCAGGTACATTCTTTCCTAGTCTCCAAAATGGCTCTAAACACTGTTGTCTTGATTACAGGTTAAAATACAGGCTACGCCCTAAGATGTCTAAAACTACGCATGCGTATGTGCTTGGTTATATAACACTGAGTATAGGAGACATCTCCAAATTACTCTCATAAACATCTCATGGCCTCACAGTGCCTGCCCCTCTGCTGTTGCTAAACTAATGCAGAGCATTAACCCCCAACTGACCGTGAGGAGAACACCAAAAACCATCCCTTACAAAACAATACAGGGTTACAGGTGCTTTGTAGAGTGAAACATTGGGTGCAAGGTCCCTGCCCGAAAGCTTACAATCTAAAGTGGTAATGGGAGACATACAGAGTACATTAGGGTCAAGTGCTGGATACAGTGCTAGCTCTGATGATGATAGAGGACATCAGTAATGTAAATAATTTATAAGAGCGTTCATTGTACAACATCAGTGCCTTCTAGCATGCTGCGATTTTATCCAAGAGGTGCATTTTCAAGTGAGATTTGAAGGTTATCAGAGAGGTGCAGTGGTGCAGGTTGGATGGTAGAGCATTCCATAGATACGGAGCAATGAGAGAAAAAGGTTTGATACGTGACAGAGCTGTAGAGACAAAAGGAACTGAGAGAAGACAGTCGTTGGCTGAACATAAGTGGCGGGATGGGGTATAACGGGAGATCAGAGTGGAAATGTAAGAAGGAGTAAAGGAGAGAAGTGTCTTGAAAGAGAGAAGTAAGATTTTGTAAGATATCCGGAGTTTGATAGGCAGCCATTGTAGAGTTTTGAGGAGGAGTGGGGCAGGGACAAACCTAGGTGACAGAAGAGTAATTAGTGCTGCAGCATTCTGTATAGACTGAAGTGGTTGGAGATGGGAAACAGGAATGCCAGACAGAAGAATGTTGCAATAGTCCATGCGGGAGAGTATGATTGCATGTATAAGAATTTTAGCTGTGGAGGAACAGAGGAAGGGATGGATTTTTGCAATGTTACTCAAAAGAAAGCGACAGGATTTAGTAATGGCATTAATATGAGAGGAAAATGAGAGAGAGTTGTCAATTATCACCCCTAGACACCGTGCTTCTGATACTGGATTTATGGTAGTGCCATTTACAGTCACCTGGAAGGGCGCTACAGGGCCAGGTCTAGGTGGGATGAGGAGCAGCTCAGTTTTGGACATACTGAGTTTGAGGTGCCTGTGAGCCATCCAGTCTGAGATAGCCGAGAGGCAATATGTGACTTTAGCCTGGATATCAGAAGTGAGTTGAGGTACAGATAAGTAAATCTGGGTGTCATCTGCATAAAGGTGATATTTGAGACCAAATGAGTTAATAAGATCACCAAGTGTTATTGTGTAAAGAGAAAACAGAAGTGGTCCTAGAACAGAACCTTGAGGAACCCCAACAGAGAGTTGGATGGGGGAGGATGAAGAGGTGGCAGAGGAGACACAAAGAAAAATTCATGTTTTTGGCTCCACTTCCCTATCCATGAATTAAAGTCACTAATTCGCTGCATCCTACCATCATCTTCCTTATACACTGGCAGAACCTCTGAAACAAATACAGCGGAAGCAACTTGCAGCAGATCCTTACATAGCTTCTTAAAAGCATATTTTACCACACTCACCTCATTACATGCCAAATCATTTGTCCCTAAATGGACTATGACATCCAACTCTCCATTCTGTCTTGCTTCCTTAACAATTTTTAAAATGCATCTTCTATCTCTGTGAGCTGTAGCACCAGGAAGACATCTGACTTCTTTGCCAGCACCATGACTATCCTTCAGAGTCACGCCTCTTATTATGGAATCCCCCAATAACAGTTGCTTCCTCTCAAAGCAGTTTTTACTTCTCACCTTTGTCAGTTTATCAGTGGTTGAAGTCTGATTTACCTGTGGATTACAGGCTGTTGAACCAGTAGTCTCTGCTTCCATAGATGTTCCAGTATTAAGGCAGTGTTCTGAAAGTGCAGCAAAGGAATTCTGAAGAGGCACAGACTGTGGGACATGCCTCTTGTCCACAACTCTTACCTTTCCAGTACCAACTGTAGTCTGCCATTTCTTGGACGTCTCTGAGGCAGTGGCACTTGTTTCTTTTGTATCTGTGTGGAGCTCAGACATATTGTACATTTCAGCCTTCAAATTATCAATCTACATTTGTAAAACACAAAATTGATGACAAATTGGACAACTTCTAAATCTCCAAAAGGATTCCCGGGGGAGAAAAACAAAACATCCATTGCACTGCAACATGCCTGACATGTTCACAGCAGTAATGTAATCAGGGGACAAAGAGTAAAATACCTTCAGATTTTGCAGCTGTTTTCTGAATTCAATCACCACAGATCACCTCCAGATTATATCCAGAATATCTCCTGTACACCTATAATTGCTAACTTTCAATTGCTGTGTTGCCCAGCTAGATCAGATCCTTATGAATGAATGGAAAAATCCAGGCAAGAGACTTTTCCTTTATAAACTCTTTTCTAAGCTATACCCTTTAGAGGTGAGGTGCTGGAGCAGTGGGCTTCTTCCCCCTCTGTTGACCCTCCTATGTTAGGTTTGGCCACAGGGATCAAGCACCAGGCTGCCAAGCGGCTTATTTAAAGCCAACTTTACAGCCACTGGTGCAGCATTGAGGGCTGTTCTTGCCTCTGTCTTTGTCGATGGAGCTTGTGCTGTGTGCAGTAGGCAGGGGGTTGAGCTGGAGGAGCAAGAGGGAGTGTTTGCCCTAAAGATGCTGTCTTTAGTGATATGCCCTGCCCTCCTGGAGGAGGGACCCAACCCCATGGTTCCTGCATTCCATATGGAATAAAACAAAAAAATCCTAATTTAATGGTGTCACTAAAATCCTATTTTAATTACTGTTTCCCTATCCAGTAGTTCAACTACTTTAATATTGGACACTATGTCTATGTTAATTGTTATAACGAGGTCCAGTACATTCATTAGTATTTACTTTTTTGACACTTTCACCTTTTGTGACATGTATTTATCCTTAAAGGGATAGTATTTCTTCGTTTTATCTTTATTTTATGAAGAACAATATGTTATCTCTCAAACCTTTATGGTTTGAGAGATATTCACACGCAGTTTCCCGTCACTGACCAAAACAGTCAAGTCTGCCATCTAGCTGTCAGATTTGGAATCCGGTCCACAGATCAACCGGTGGCTCTTCAGCAGAGCCGAGATTGCAAGATCTAAAAATAACTATTTAATTGGAAGGGTCTAAAAAGTGTGCTTGCAAACCAATCACCCTTTGTAGACTATTTGAATGAAGTAGTTCTTCTTAAATCTCGCGATCTGTGCTCTGCTGTAGAGCCACGGCCGGTCCGTGGGCCAGATTCCAAATCTGACCGCTAGATGGCAGACTTGACCGTTTTGGTCATTGAGGGGAACTTTGCTTGTGAATATCTCTCAAATTATAAAGGTTTGAGAGATAAGACTTATATCGTTCTTCATGTTTTTTTAATGCCTACAAAATAAAATAAAGATAAAATGAGTAATACTATCCCTTTAAGCATGCTCACAGACCTGTTTCCCTGCACTCTGACCAGTCTCCATTCTCCAGTTTATATTCTTCACTTTTATATTCCTGGTAAAACATTTTCTAAATAAAAATATCTGGATAGTTAAAATATCAAATAATTATACTGTGTCCAAGATATGCAACCTTTTTCATTTGCGGTAGCAGTTGGGCCTCAATAGTATTTGGGGTGGAACTGGGCATAGGAAGAGGATCTGAGCTGGTTCAAACCTAGGGGAAGGCAAAAGGTCCCTTTGTGTCCCCATGAAAAAATCCACAAAAACCCCTACCAGCTTTGAAGGATCTGGATGCCCTGCCACAATGATGGCGAGTCCCCCTAAATTGTCCCTTAGGGTCTTGGGGAAAATAGTGTCACAGGCACAGGAAGAAGATGGTAGCAGTGTGAGGAGGACAGGTCAGCCAGTGTGCCCTGTGATTCTCAGGAGTGGTTGGAAGGAATAGATGATGGCAAGTGTGACAGTAGGGGACCCTAAGTCACACTTGCCATCCCCAAGCAGCCCCACTAGTACTACTAAGATCTAGCAGACTCAGGGTGTTGGGAGTGATAGTGATGAAGACTAAGAGACTGAAATTGATGATGTTACTGTTAGTGGAGCAGCTGGTGGGACTATTTTACTCTTGTGGCAGGCACAATGCAGTCATCGGCGACAGCAATGTGCACAATTTGTGATAAATCAGTAACACATATGAAATACAGACACCATAACATTTATGTAACATAGTAACATAGTAATTTAGGTTGAAAAAAGACTTGCGTCCATCTAGTTCAACCCTTTTCCTATTCCCGTTTACCATTGTTGATCCAAAAGAAGATATTTCTCCCTGGATCAACAAGCCCTAACTAAATATTAATCCCAATACTAATGTACATAGCCCTCTACGTTATGCTCTTTTAAATAAGTATCCAGGCCCCTTTTAAAGGCATCTAATGTATTTGATAGCACCACCTCCTCCGGAAGTGCATTCCATACCTTTATTGTCCTTACTGTAAAGAAACCCTTCCGCTGTTGTAGATTAAATCTCCTTTCCTGAAGTCTAAGCGGGTGGCCCCTTGTCCTGTGTACTGTTCTGTTAATGAACAGGTCTTTGGCGAGCCCTTTATATGGGCCTTGAACATACTTATATAGTGTTATCATATCCCCTCTAAGACGCTGTTTCTCTAGTGTGTACAAGTTTAATTTTTCTAGCCTCTCTTCATAACTAAAACTTTCCATTCCCCTTACTAGTTTTGTAGCCCTCCTCTGCACTCTCCCTAGTTCCATAATGTCCTTTTTCAGAAAGGGCGCCCAGAATTGCACAGCATATTCTAGGTGGGGTCTTACCATGGACCTGTAAAGAGGCATAATTATATCTTCCTCCCTTGAGTCAATACCCCTTTTAAAACATGCCAATATCTTTTTGGCCTTTGCCGTTGCCAGCTGGCACTGCATGCTACAGCTAAGTCTATTGTCTACCATTACTCCCAAATCCTTTTCATTAGTAGATTTCCCCAGAGAAACACCATTTAAACTATATGTTGCATTTTTATTATTATAACCAAAATGCATAACTTTACACTTGTCTATATTGAATCTCATTTGCCATTTGCCTGCCCAGTTACTCAATTTGTCCAAATCCTCTTGTAATGAAGACACATCCAGTTCAGACTTTATTATCCTACTTAATTTTGTGTCATCGGCAAACACTGATACATGGCTCCCTATGTCCTCTGGGAGGTCATTAATAAACAAATTAAAAAGAAGAGGACCCAGGACAGATCCCTGAGGAACTCCACTTATCACTTTTAGCCAACTGGAGAACTTGCCATTTACTACCACTCTTTGCATTCTATCTTTCAGCCAATTTCCGATCCACACACAAACATTTTCCCCTAGGCCTATTTCATTCAATTTGTACAGTAACCTCTTGTGCGGAACTGTATCAAATGCCTTGGCAAAGTCTAAATAGATCACATCAACTGCCGCTCCCTCATCTATATTTTTACTCAGTTTTTCATAAAATGCGATCAAGTTCGTTTGACAAGACCTGTCTTTCACAAAGCCATGTTGGCTATTGCTAATAATATTCCTGTTCCAGCAGAATTCTTGAATATATTCCCTTAGCAACCTTTCAAACAGCTTCCCTACCACAGATGTCAAGCTTACAGGTCTGTAATTTCCTGGCTGTGACTTTGATCCCTTTTTAAATATGGACACCACATCTGGTTTACGCCAATCCGTGGGCACCATACCTGAAATAAAAGAATCCCTGAAAATCAAATATAACGGTCTGGCCATGGTCTGACTTAGCTCTTTAAGTACCCGTGGGCGTATACCATCTGGCCCCGGAGCTTTGTCTACCTTAACACTGTTCAATTGTTTTAACACCTTTTCTTATGTTAGCCAGTCTCATGCTTGCTGTGACTGTTCTGTAAAAGTAGCTTGCAGATTCTTGTCCATTGGGTCTTCCTTGGTAAAAACAGAAGAAAAGAAATTATTTAAAATATCTGCCTTTTCTCTGTCCCCTTTGACCATCTCACCCGTTTCAGATAACAAGGACCCAACATTATCAGACTTTAATTTTTTGCCATTAATGTATTTAAAGAATTTTTTTGGGTTGCTTTTGCTCTCCTTAGCAATATTTTTTTCATTCTCAAGTCTAGCTAATTTAATAGCCTTTTTACAGTTTTTGTTGACATTTTTGTATTCTGCAAATGCCTCTGCTGATCCCTCAGCTTTGTAATGTTTAAATGCCGCTTTCTTGTTATTTATTTCATGAATTACTTTACTGGTTAGCCACATTGGCTTTAATTTGCTTCTTTTGTATTTGTTTCCAACAGGGATACATTTATATGTGTATTTTTGCGATGCATTCCACTTACCTTCTGTGTTTTTTCCTGAAAATATTTTATCCCAGTCAACGAGACCAAGGGATGCGTTAAATCTGCTAAAGCTGGCCTTTTTAAAATTCAGTGTTTTGGTGGAACCCATACCAAATTGCTTTTTTGAATTAATCTCAAAAGATACCATGTTATGGTCACTATTCCCCAAGTGCTCCCTAACTTGGATGTTAGAGATAAGTTTTTCATTGTCAGTTATTACCAAATCCAAACATGCATTCCCTCTGGTTGAGGTCTGCACTAGTTGTGACAAAAAATTATCATTCAACAAGTTCAGAAACTTGCTGCTTTTAGCAGAATAAGCTGTTCCATTTTTCCAGTCTATTTCTGGATAATTAAAATCCCCCATAATTATAGTTCTCCCTAATTGAGAAGCCTTTTCTATTTGCATTAATAGCTTTGATTCTTCAAGGTCACCAATGTTTGGTGGTTTATAACAAATACCCACTAATATTTTCTGGGCAGTTTTACCCCCAGTGATTATTTCAACCCACAGGGATTCCACATGTTCACTACTGTCATCACATATATCTTCCCGCAATTGAGGCAATAATGCTGGTTTGACATACAGACAGACCCCACCACCTCTTTTGTTTGACCTATCTTTTCTAAATAACATGTAGCCCTCCAAATTGATTGACCAATCATGTGTGTCATCCCACCATGTTTCTGTTATGCCTATCAAGTCATAGTTTTCAATTTCAGCTACCAGCTCCAGTTCCCCTATTTTACCAGTTAAACTTCTGGCATTTGCAAGCATACAATTTATGCCACTGCTGTGTTCCATTTGTGATTTAGTTTTGATGTGGTTTATATGCTTCTTCCTATCATCTGTACTAACCCCGTCCCCAGATCCTCCCACCTGGTTATTAACTATATCGCCTTCCCTTTCTATACTATCTATCCCAGTATTTATTGGCCCCTCCCCCCCCTTCCTAGTTTAAAATCTCCTCCAACCGTCTAGTAATCCTCTCCTCAAGCACTTGAGACCCTCTTGCATTCAGGTGCAATCCATCCCTGCTATAGAGATTGTACCCCAAAGCAAAATCAGCCCAGTGCTCTAAAAACCCAAAGCCCTCCTTCTTACACCAAGACTTCAGCCATGCATTGCGCTCCCTAATCTCCCGCTGTCTCTCTGGCGTAGCGCATGGCACAGGTAGTATCTCTGAGAATACTACCTTGGAGGTCCAGTTCCTAGTCTTACTGCCTAAATCCCTAAAATTACCTTTTAGGACTCTCCACCTTCCTCTTACTTTGTCATTGGTACCAATATGCACCAAGACAGCTGGATCCTCTCCAGCCCCTCCCAATAATCTGTCCACCCTGTCCGCAACATGCCGAACCCGGGCACCTGGGAGACAGCAAACCATTCGGTTGCCGCGATCAGAGCCACAGATTACCCTATCTGTTCTCCTAATAATGGAGTCCCCTACCACCACAACCTGCCTAGGCTTCACTTTCCTCTGGATCCCCTCCAGTTAAAGTATGTTAAAGCCAAACCCCCACCAATGAAATTGTGAGCCGCTGTTGCTGTACCCTGTCTCTCCCCAAAGGCAACAAGAGGTGAGACATAAATAAAAGAGGCAGAGGAAGAACAGAGAAACCAAGCCAGAGTCTGAAAGTTCAATGGTGAGTGAAACACCTGGCTCACCATCACCTTCATGCCCTTGGGTCTGGGCTCGGAAAGACAACTTCTGGCAATCCACCTCATTTATTGTTAGATCACCCAGCAGCCATTCTGTAGATCTCAGCATGTGGCGGTCCACACATTACACCCTGATGATAATTGCAACCAGTGCATCAAGTGGCATCTGAGGAGATTCCATACTGCAGAATATGCTTAGCTCTTGGCAGGGAAGGTTCATCATTATTATAAAACACGTAAGTTGTCACATGTCCTTTAGCGGGGAGTGCACAAGGGTCATAGTGACAGCAACAGTACTTTTTTCTGGTGGGAAGATTTCACATTGGGGACACTAAGCATCATGTTGTTTGGTTAGAGTTGTGCCAGATGTTTGATGTGAGTGACTCTCAACAGCAACTTCAGTGTGTGCAGTGTGTGTAGTAATAGGCACATCTGCACAGTTCTTATTCTCAACAGGGAAAAAAAATGTATATTCCAACAACAACATCCATGATTTTGGAGGATAGGCTGGAGGAGAAGCATAATAGACCAACTTAATTTCTCCACATGCAGTTCTGTGCAAAAGTCTTAGGCAGGTGTGAAAAGCTGTAAAGTAAGAATGCTTTCAAAAATAGACATGTTATTTATATTTATCAATTAACAAAATGATAGTGATTGAAGAGAAGGTAAATCTAAATCAATATTTGGTGTGACCACCATTTGCCTTCAAATCAGCATCCATTCTTCTAGGTAGACTTGCACAAATTCATGTATTTTGTAGGCATGTAGTCAGGTGTATAAATAGTTATAACAATGATTATATAATGATCATCAATTTAATATGTGGGTTGAAACACAATCATTAACTGAAACAAAAATACCTGTGTAGTAGGAATAAAACTGGGTGAGGAACAGCCAAACTCGGCTAACAAGGTGAGGTTGCTGAAGACTGTTTAATGTCAAAAGTCATACACAATGACAAGACTGAGCACAGAAACAAGACACAAGGTAGTTATACTGCATCAGCAAGGTCTCTCCCAGGCAGAAATTTCAAGGCAGACAGGGGTCCAAGCTCTTTTGAAGAAGCACAAAGAAACAGGCAACTTTGAGGACCTTAGATGAAGTGGTCGGACAAGGGAACTTAGTGCAGCAGATGAAAGACACATCATGCTTACTTCCCTATGCAATTGGAAGATGTCCAGCAGTGCCATCATCTCTAAATTGGCAGAAAACAGTGGGATCCTGGCACACCCAAATTGTGGCCAAAAAGCCATACCTCCAACGTGGAAACAAGGCCAAGCTACTCAACTATGCATGAAAACACAGGAACTGGGGTGCAGAAAATTGGCAGCAGGTGCTGTGGACTGAGGATTCAAAATTTGAAATAATTGGCTGTAGTAGAAGGCAGTTTGCTCATTGAAGGCTGGAGAGCTTTACACGTATGAGTGTCTGCAGGCAACAGTGAAGCATGGCGGAGGTTCCTTGCACGTTTGGGGCTGCATTTCTGAAAATGGAGATGGGGAATTGGTCAGAATTAATTGTCTCCTCAATGCTGAGAAATACAGGCACATTCTTATCCCTCATGCAATACCATCAGGGAGGAATCTGATTGGCCCTGATTGTATTCTGCAGCATGAACACCCCAAACATACAACCAAAGTCATTAAAAACTATCTAAAGAAGAACAAGGAGTCATCGAAGTGATGATGTGGCCCAACAGAGCCCTGATCTCAACACCGTTGAGTGTGTTTGAGATTACATGAAGAGAGAGAAGCAAGTGAAGCTGCCTAAATCCATAGAAGAACTGTGGTTAGTTCTCCAAAATGTTTGGAGTAACCTACCTGCTGAGTTCCTTAAAAATTGTGTGCAAATGTAGAAGAATTGATGCTGTTTTGAAGGCAAAGGATATTGTTCTGATTTCGATTTGTCTTCTGTTCACTCACTATCATTTTGTTAATTGATAAAAAATAAACTATAAACATGTCTATTTTTGAAAGCATGCTTACTTAGCATAATTTTTTCATACCTCCCTAAAACTTTTGCTTAGTACTGTATACAGGAAGTGGTGGGGGCTAGTTTTAGGGCTACTACTGCCTTAGGTTCATCACCAGAGCTAGTAGTGGCAAGTCAAACCATGATCATAATCATCCATATCATTGGAGCTGCCTAATCATCCTGCTGCTTAAAGGTATAGTACTGTTTCACAAAAACAGTAGCTCCAATTAATCTTCATAGTATTTGGGCCATGGAGAGTGTTATTACAGTAATGTCAGAGTTGTAGTTCAAGAGTAATTGAATGATAAAGTATCCCCTCCTGCCCCTTTTACCTAGTGTAAACTGCCTCCTCTCAGATGTAGAAAATGGTCCTGGGACCAGACAGCTCACAGAAAGAGACACTCTTGTTACTCTGAGCATAAGGAAAACACTGCCCCCCTTGGCAGGTTTTTCAAGTTTTTCCCTTATGATCACTGAAGATTGTCCCTCTCTGTGGTTTATCTGGACAGTCTTGCTACTCTGAGGTAAGCAGTGTTACATCAGTAAAAGGGACAAGAGGGCGATACTTTATCATTCAATTACTCTTGTACTACAACTCTGTGTCACAATTATGTTCTCTCCTCAGTTTGGTGCAGTACCTCACAGTGCCACTACCTTCCCATTGTGCTGTTGTAGGCTGCTGCACTCAAAATAAAGAGATCTGAATCTGTTCCCAGCTGTCCCTACCTTGCAATCACCTCCTCCCTATTTAGTTTAGTCTCCCCCCTTCCTCTGGGCCAGTTTATTCAGTTTCAATTCAGTTCATTTCATATTGAGCTTTTGGGCCTGAGTCCTGTGTTCCTTGAGCCAGCTGTTTCCCTGAGTTCCTTGAGCTAGCTGCACACCTGAATTCCTTGAGCTAGCTGCACCCTGTGATCATTGAGCTAGCTGCATCCCTGAGTTCCTTGAGCTGGCTGTACCTCTGAGTTCCTTGAGCTGGCTGTTTTCCTGTGTTCCTTGAGCTGGCTCTCCTCTTGTGTCCCTTGAGCTGGCTCTCCTCCTGTGTCCCTTGAGCTGGCTCTCCTCCTGTGTCCCTGAGCTGGCTGCTCTTCTGTGTCCCTGAGCTGGCTGCCCTCCTGTGTTCCTGAGCTGGCTGCATTCCTTGCCTCCCTTCTGTGTTCCTGAGCTAGCTTCATCCCCAGAGGCCCTGCTCCCTGTACCCAAAGGCCCTGCTCCCTGTATGCCAGAGGCCCTGCTCCCTGTACCCAGAGGCTCTGCTCCCTTCTTGTCAATTGAGTGTTGTGTTGTGCATTATTCCTTCCATAACATGACCTGCTGGCATATTTTTTTCTCAGGGCTGTTCTATAAACACAAACCAGAGGCCTACAAAACAATTTTGGGAGGCTTGTTTCTAACTAGGTTAAGTCTTACAAATTACTTATTCCTCCGGGCTTGTTATGTTAACAAATCCTGATTGATAAAAATTATCCCTGATTCCTCAGGGCTTGTGATGCTAACAAGCTTGATTGACAAAAATTATCTCTGATTCCTCAGGGCTTGTGATGTTAACAATCCTGATTGATAAAAAATACTTCTGATGTGATTACTCAGGGCTTGTGACACTAACATGCCTTATCGATAAAAATAGACAGTGAAACACACACAAGCACAAACATACACACAGAATGAGACACGTATATAGAGACACACAAACACACAAGTGAGCCATAAGGGGGTAACTTATGAGGGCATGGGGATTCTTGGGTGTTTGTAAATCAAAGTTTATTAATTTTAAGTAATAGAAGGGGGAATGGGGGTACAGAAATCAGAAAAAGGGGGGTGGGGAAGAGGGAAATAGGGAATAATAAGAGCAAAACACACTGATTTCCAATAAGGAAGAACAGATACAATACGCTTCATGATATAAAAAAAGCAAGTTGAAAACTGCAACTGCAACATAATCACAGAGGGAGGGAAGGAAAGAAAAAAAAAAAAAGGGGGGGAGGGGGGAAGGAAGGGTGATATCAGCAGGGCAAGATCCTGGGCAGAGAATAGACCTTCAAGAGCGCAATTCATCCAGGAGCACTTGTGTCTGTGGGTCCTCCAAAAATAGCATCCAAGCCGACCAGGTACCGAGATAGCAGTCCCATTGACCATCTGACCTCATGACCAGCTCCTCCAAAGAGCGAATGCTCTCCACCCGCGAGACCCACTCGCAAATAGACGGAGGGGATGTCTTGCCCCAATGCAACGGGATCAATGATTTAGCTGCGTTCAGTAAGTGTTTGATAACCGATCATTTGTACGTGGAAACCGGAACAGATGTATGGTGAAGTAAATAGGCCGCAGGAAGAAAGGGAGGAGGGGTATCTGTGAAAGTGGGCAAAATAGAGTGAATGCGTGACCAAAAGGTGGATATGAGGGGGCAATCCCACCAAATGTGAAGCAGGGTGCCAGAGGCAGAACCACAGCGCCAACAAGTGTCAGGCGTAGTACGGGAAAAGGTGTGAAGCAGGGCCGGGGTACGGTACCAGTGGGCAAGCAACTTGTAGGACATCTCTTGGATCTTAGTGTTCAAGGAACACTTGTGTGTCAGCAGAAAAATCTTCTCCCACTGCCGCTCATTCAGCGACACCTGAAGAGCCGCTTGCCATTTCCCAGCATAGGCCGGAGGGGAGGAATCTCGCTGACTGAGAAGCAAGCGATATAAAAGAGAAATGCCATGTGAGGGAAGAGCCGTACCACGACAAAGGGCTTCAAAAGGTGAGATAGTCCGAAACAAGTTGTGTTTCGGGGCCAAGGAACGAAGAAAATACCCTAACTGGGTGTAGTGGAAGCGATCTAGAGCTGTTGGGGCACGATCAGGTAAGGGATCAGTCAGGGATCGCAGCCTGGCATCGGGGGAAAGAAAGTCAGTTAAAGCGCTCTGTCCATTCAAAGACGTATTAAGAAAAGAACCGGGGCTCTGGCCCGGGGGAAAGTCAGGGTTGTGTCGAATGGGGGTAAGAGGGGAAGGGTATGTGGTGAGACGGTAACCCCTAGAGGCGGCATGAAAGACCCAAATCGTAACAGAGGTCAGTGGATGAGCCGCTGAGAGTTGTCGAGCACTGTGTGGTGGAATCCAAGGAAGTAAATGTAGTGGAACAGAGGACTCGGCGGCTTCAATATCTATCCATGATTTATGAGGGAGTTTATAGATCCACTCAAGAAGACGAAGGAGATGCCCAATAGTATGTTTGGGGGCACGGTAGGGCAAAGCCGCCACGCAATTTTGAACGTGTTAATAGCTCAAACCGAATTCTCGGTATCCTGCCAGCCCAAACGAACTTCAGAATCATAGAGCGAAGAGAAGTAAAGAAGGCCACTGGAATTTTAATCGGTAGGGTTTGGAAGAGATACAACAAGCGCAGGAGCACGTTCATCTTCAAAGCATTTATTCTACCCATCCATGAGACATGTAATGGAGACCAGGTCTCAAAATCTCGTTTCAAAGCTGTCAAGAATGGGGGAAAATTGCGTTGGTAAAGCCTCGCTAGATCACCAGTCAACCACACCCCTAAATATTTAAGTCCATCACCTGCACCATTTAAAAGGGAAGGATTCTTGGGTGTTTGTCTCTCTTGAATTATCTCCCCATTATAGCAAATAGGAAGAACCAATGCTGTGAGCACTTTGAGATTTGAAAGGGTTAATGTTTTGACATTAAAGCCTTGCATACCCCTTTGGCACTGAAAGGGTTCATAGTTGATATAAGTACGGTGAAGTGTTCCCAGAGTGCAGTCCCCTCACAGCAGGTTTCTTGGCATACCCGTTGGCCACCTCATATCCTCATCAGTTTAAAACCACTTGAGTATGCCAGTAACAGCCTCAAGGAAAGGACAGAGTTTCATGTGCAGTCTCAGCTTCCCGGCCATTGACAAAATGTCAGTGCTGGGCAGAGAGGGTGTTTGAATGTGTACGCTTTCTAACTGCTACTTACGGTAGCAGCAATTGCTGTGAGACACATTTAACCTTTTGAGTGCCAGAGGGGTATGCAATGTATTGCTTTACAATACGTTGCATACCCCTCTGGCACTCTAAGGGTAGGTTGTATTAGTGGAGAATTAAGCGATTTGATTCTTTTAAACCGAACAAGGGCTGGAGGGTAAGACTAATGTTAATTTAGTTGTGCAGTGATTAGAATACACTGTCTTGACGATTGAATGATGTTAGAGTGCAGACATAATGTTTGTTAAGTTGTAATTTACACTGGGAAGCAGAGGGTACAGTGGTTGAAATATGATTAATGCTGAGCATGGCTGTAAAGTTGTTGTAAATTAATTTGCATACGGATGTAGACAGAGGGGGGAATGTGTGGTGGGACGTGATAGATGGAGAGGGTAAAAGGCATGTTGTGGGATGTGAAGGCTGTAGGAGGTATTAAAGTGATAGTAATACTTTGATAAAAGTATCTTGAATTGTGTAGGTATTAAAAAACTAAATTAATTCCATCCAGTGCTATCTCTCAAACCTCTATGGTTTGGGAGATATAAGCTTTGAAAGTTCTCCTTTGCCTCCCCTTGTACTTACTTCAGCTTTCCGTGTCAGAGAAGGAGATCCTGTTCAACAGACCATCCTGCGCTCTTCAGCAGAGCCGTAATCACACTAGTTAGGCAGAAATACTTCATTTGAACTGTCTACAATGTGTGCCTGGTTTTCAAGATACTTTTATCAAAGTATTATTATCACTTTAACATAAATGATGCATGGTAGATATATATTGGTATATTGGAGATGGTCTATATTGTAAGGACGATGGCTACATTGTGACACAAGTCTAGAACACTGTGTGTCCATGCTGCCTTTCCTTCAGGTGCATGAGGTATCTGGAGATGCCTTCTTTGCGCTGGAACTGGGAACCTTCACTGTCCATGTGTTGTTTGTTTTTTCACGCTAGCTCCATCACCTGAGAAAGCAATGCCTTGGGTACCCCAGTGAAGGAGTTAAGCAGGTCTGTTGCTCTGTAGAAAGTATGCAATACTTGTGAGTCTGCAGAGGATAGGGGAAGGCATCGAAGGAACATCTATTTGGCGTTTGGGTGTGTTGGAGAAGTGAGGGTGTATATGTGTATGCATATGTAAGTTGGACACTTGTCTTTTACATATATAAATTTTACTGTCTCCCAATACCAGTCAATAACTAACCCCCCCCCCCCCCAAAAAAAAAAAAAATTCCCTGTTCAGCTGATTCTTTCCCCACACTGGTGCAAAACAGGGACCCTCAGACCCCATTTATACCATTCCTGGGAAATAAAATAGAATTTACTGGGTCCCTAAAAAAGATTGCAGGGGTATAGGTTGCAAGCTCAGGGAAAAGACCTTCTGGATACTATTTTCTGAAACAGTACTTGTGCTGTACTCCAGTGTAAGCAGAGGAGCTCATGGAGCTTACTGTATTGTTTAAGTATTGGTGAAGGAAGGAGATTTTGCGGTTTTGTATGGTAGTGATGGATTGCACCTAAATGGAAAGGGAGCTGCAGTGCTAGAGCATAGAATGCTTATAAGACTAGAGGATCCATTGTTCATATTTACATGCTTCTTTTCTCCTTGTAGGTTTAAGCTTACATGACAAAGACCAAAACCAACATATAGATCTATATTTCTTTGAATCTTTGTTATTTTTATGTATTCACCAAACATACAGTACTGTGCAAAAGTCTTAAGCAAGTGTGAAAAAATGCTGTAAAGTAAGAATGCTTTCAAAAATAGACATGTTAATAGTTTATATTTATCAATTAACAAAATGATAGTATCACGGTGCCCGTGCTCTTGATCAAACAGCGACATTATTCTTCTTCCTCATTTCAATGCCGTCCTCTTATTGGCCTGGTATTCTTGACTCCGCCCAGGGCTCGCCTGTATATACTCTGTCATGTCTATACTGAGGCGCCCTTTCGTGGTGTACCTGTTCCTGACGTTTGTTACTGAGTTACTCTGATCGTGTATGACCTGGCCTGCATGACGACGTTCCTGCGCTTCCTGTGTTGCTGTTCTGTTGCTAACTGATCTGGCTGAGAACCCGCTCCGTTGCTGATCGATCTGGCTGAGAACCTGTCCTGTTGCTGACTGATCTGGCTGAGAACCCGCTCCGTTGCTGACCGATCTGGCTGAGAACCCGTCCCGTTGCTGACTGATCTGGCTCAGAACCCACTCCGTTATTGATCTGGCTGAGAACCCGCTCCGTTGCCGACTGATCTGGCTGAGTACCCACTCCGTAGCTGACCTATCTGGCTGAGTTCCCACTCCATTGCTGACCTATCTGGCTGAGTGCCCACTCCGTTGCTGACCTGTCTGGCTGATGAACCTGCTCCGTTGCTGACCGATCTGGCTGATGAACCTGCTCCGTTGCTGACCGATCTGGCTGTAACCCGTCCATTGCTAACTGACCAGGCTGTGTTCCCGTTATGCTTGTGGCCATCCCTGGCTGAGCACCCGCTCCGTTGCCATCCGTGCATGGCTGTACTGCTCAGTTGCCTCTGTCTGGCCAGCATTACACGCAGCGGATTTCCAGTTGCCTTGTTTGTTGTGCGTTGTGTGGCGCTATCTTTATCTTGTCGACCGTAGGCTTGGCATTCGTGCTGTAGGTGCTTACTTTAACCGCCTCTGGCGGTGTGCACACGCAAAGTACCGGTACAGTGCTGTTTAAGTGCTGACTGAGTTACTCAGATCTGTCTGTGTCCTTCTCTGTGCTTTAGCTGGGCTCACTCCCTGTGGGGAGTTGCAGTATATCCCTGGGCGTTTCCTGTTGACCTGTTCAGTGCCTAGACTGTCTAGGCAGGACCAGTGCTCCTTCCCCTGTTGCAGTAGCCTTGGGCTCAAGAGCCAGCGGTCGCATACTATCACACTCATTAGTGTGAGGGAACACTAGTGGCCTTCCTGTAATCTGCCTCGATCCACCCCTAGCGTTCTAGGGTTTGCCAACTGTAAGTGGTTGCCTTGGTCTTCCTGGGACCCCATGGTCAGTGTTGCCTTGTTACTACTGGGTTCAGTGCCACTCAGGCGTCTGGGTTTTGGTGCCAGTTTCCACCAGTCATCTATAGTCCTGCTGTCAGCCCCTGGGTTGAGTAGCCTTGTTAACCCTAGTCCACTAGGGTTAGGTTGTCTGGTCTTATGTGCCTCCAGTCTTCAGGGTTCAAGCACAGAACTATTTGAAGCCAGTTGCTGCCTCCTCTGTCTGCTATATCACTCGTGTCTGGCTTACTATTGCTATATATTTATTGTTTCGTATTGTGGGCCTGTGGCCTAACTCCTTGTATGTACTTTATCCTAATAAAGTTATTTTAACCTTACCAATCTGGTCTGAGTGTTCATCAAAAACCGGGCAAACCCAATTTGGAAGACGGCGAAACCCATCACTGCCAATTTCTGTGAATTTGTGAGGGCCTTTCATAGTGTGTTTGAAATCCCTGGGTGCAATATCTCGGCTGCTAAACAAATTATGAGTATCCGACACGGCAATTGTACAGTTGCGGATTACTCGATAGAATTTTGCACCTTGACGGCCGAGTTGGGATGGAATGATGAGGCCCTTGTAGCTGCATTTGCACAAGGTCTCAGTGACCGTATCAAAGATGAAATAGAGGCCCGTGAATTACCTGACACCCTGGACAAATGTATTGAATTTTTGAATTTGATCCATACTCAGATCAGGGAGTGAACACAAAATAGGGACTGCAAACCTAGGGCTCCTATAGGGCAGTGGCACAAAAATGTACTCCCACCCTTGCCTCCCACACCTCCTGGGCATGTCGAACCAGCTGAACTTATGCAGGTGGGTTTTACAAGATTAACAAGGGAGGTACGGTCCTTTCACAGCAAAAATGGCTTGTGCCTCTACTGTGGGAAAGGAGGTCATTTGTTGCGCAATTGTCCGATACGTCCGGGAAACGCATGCACCTAAGTTTCCTTAGGGGACAGGTCCTAGGTGGTGGTCAGCAGTCCCCAGAGGTTGTTCCTTCCAAACCTGTGGTTGATGTGATAATTTCCTGCTCCAGCCTCTCTGTTATGGCATCTGCTATAATAGACTCTGGAGCAGCGGGGTATTTTATGGACCAGGAGTTTGCTGCATTACATAATATCCCTTTGGTTATGCTGGAGAATCCTATGCAAATCGAGGCCATTGGTGGGCGACCTTTGGTGCCTCTCCAGGTCACCCACGAGATTTGTCCACTGTCCGTGCAGACTGGAGCATTACTTTTTTTTTTTTTAACTTAAAGTTTATTTAACGAGTTTATAAAAATTGACAAGAAAGATTAACTAACAAATATAGAGAAGAATATATAACGTAAGTGGTAGAACAAAATAATATATAATTAATATAATATAATATATAATTAAGAATAAATAATGATAATAGTATAAATAAATTAAGTAAAATATATAATTTAATTCGTATAGTGGTGAAGGAAACATAAGGAGGGCAGGAAGGGGTAGAGGCATCAAACCCTAGTTAAAAAATTAGAATTTGAGCAAAAATTGCTATTCAACCAAGGAGACCATATAGAAAGGAAGTTTTGATAGTTGTTTAGGTCAATGGAACTGAGGTATTCGTTTCTGCAGACAAAGTTAATCTTATTTAGGACATTGGACCAGGAGAGATCAAGACACTTCCAGTGAAGGCCAATAGAAGATCTGGTTGCTGTGCATAATCTCACAATAAGTTTGTCTTGGTTTTTATTAACTGAGTCAACTTTTGTACCGAGGAGAGTTTCAGAAGGAGTAAGAAGTATTGGTTTATGGAGGATTGAGGTGAGAAGTTTATTTAATTTGTCCCAGATAAGTTTTACCTTCGGACAAAGCCACCATATGTGAATGTATGAACCAGGACTATCACAACCTCGAAAGCATAGATCTGAAGCTCCATCATACATAAGGGCAATTCTTGTAGGAACTAAAAGAAAGACATGTAACATTTTAAAAGATTGCTCATGTTGAAGTTTAGATAATTTTTATTAATCCGTCTAAAAATCTGACACCATTCATCATCTGACCATGAGAGTTGAAGAGTCGATTCCCAAAAAAATTTGACAATTAAGCTTAGAATTGTCAAAGAGGAGAATTTTATAGATTGAAGAAATTGATTTCTGAGAAGGGGTCCAAGAGATAAAAAAAAATTCAATTCTGGAAAGGGGCATAGATAAGTAGTTACCTAGATAGTGGTGGAGGGTTGTTTGGAGAGCAAGAAATGTGGATTCATCCCCAGTAAATCCTCCGATTAAGTCCTCTAGAATAGACCATGGAAGAAAATTGTTTCTAAAAATAATACTTCTAAGGTTTTCGAAACCATTATCGAATAGTTTTTCAACTAAAGTAAGTTCAATAGGATTCCAAGCAAAGAAGGACGATGTCAGGGGGATCAGCTTGGATCTGAAGTCCATCAGAATGAATAGGTTTGAAAGAATTGAGTTGGTGAGCTAAAAGTGAATGGGACCTATTTCCCCATAAAAAATATATTTGAGTGATCCAAAGTAGTTTATTATCAGTCATTTTGTCAAGAAGAAGGTCAATTTGTTCCTTGACCTGACAAATTTCCCTAGCTCTAGAAAGAGAAGGCTGATTGAGTGCGAACTAGATCAGAAAGGGATTGTTCAAGAGAGTGTAGGACTTCATCTCTATTTTTCCGTCTCCGGGAGGCAAGGTCAATAAGGAGACCTCTAATAACGACCTTATGGGCTAGCCAGATAGAGGAAGGGTCAACTAGATTGTCTAGGGAAGTATTCTCCAGAAATTAAGATTTGATGCGATCAGATACTTTTAATTTAGTATCATTATTAAGGAGCATTCGCTCATTAATCCTCCACCTAGAAATTCTGCCAGGAGAAGAAAGACAAGAAACAAGGAGGGAAACAAGGCTGTGGTCAGTCCAGGTTTGAGGGAAGATAGATGAGTTGATAACTCCGCCAAGAAGAAACTGATCTGTCAGAAAAAAATCAATTCTGGAAGAAACATTCTGGTACGGGGAAAAAAAGGTAAAATCTCTTTCTCTAGGGTGGAGTTCTCTCCAGGGGTCAAAAACTCCCAAGGAGTACATAAAAAGTTTAATAATTCGGGATTGGCCATCCCTGGAAGTGCCTGTTCCGGTTTTGTCTAGAGTGTTATGTTGCCATAAATTAAAGTCACCACCAATAATTAGACTGCCCTTTCTATTGTCTTGGATGATTCTTGAAAGTTTGGAGAAAAAGATTTCTTTTCAGTCTATGGGGCATAAATGTTATTGATTGTGAGGTCTAGACCACATAAGTTTCCAATTAAAATTAGGAAATTTCTGTTTGGATTGTCAATAGTGGGTTCTAAAGTAAAAGGAACGTGGTTTCTTATCAAAGTAACAACACCATTCCTTCTACCTGTGCCACCACAGAGAAAAAATCTATTATATTTTTGGGAAAAAAAATTAATTTTTTTTTTTGTGAAATTTTGTTTCTTGAAGTAGAACAAAGTCAGGTTTGAATTTTTCAAAGGCTATAAAGGCCTTCCACCTCTTCCTAGGTGAGGCAAAGCCTCTGACATTCAAAGATATTAGATGTACTGAATTGGTTGTCATTGAACTATCCCACCCCGAAACCTAGAAAAGGGTCTAACAGCTGCCTAGAGAATAACACAGGTAGGCAGGAGGTATAACTTGAAGACTCCTGCAAGTCTCGTTCTTCAGTCTCACCTAAAGAAAGTACAAAAAAAAAAAAAGGGGGGGGGGGGGGGAAGGATAAAATACCAAACAGATATATATTAAGTGTAGCAAAAGGTGGAGTGTTGCATCATAAACTATGAAGTAGAAAGTGTAGATATGTAGGTGCATATAGGTATATACTGAGTGTACATTGGTACATACTGAGTGTGAATGGAAAGGAACCAAAAAAATGTAAAGTAGAAAAAAATAATATATATATATATATATATATATATATATATATATATATATATATATTAGTAATTAAAAGTTGTAAATGCACATAAATATACACCAAGTGTGAATAGAAGTATATGGTATATATGGTATAGCAATAAATAAAGATTACACATGCATACACACGTGCGCAAATGCACACACGTGCACATATATGCGCACACACGTGCACAAACATACACCAAGTGTGAATAGAAATATATGGTATATTTGGAATAGCAAAAAATAAAGATTATATGCGCATATACATTGTGTGTGTATAGAAGGAAATTATAAACCGAAGAATATAAAAGTATGGGTATTAATATGATAAAGGAGTACATAACAAATATAAATGCAGATAAATATGTACATTATATAAAATGGTAAGAGTATATATTGATGTACTTAAACAGGTGTAAGCATATATAAAGATAAATATATCGGTGTATGTAAACATGCACAAGCATGTAAAAGTACATAAAATAAATATACTGGTGCACATAAACAAGGGCAAGCATGTAAAGATACATAAATATGGACATATTAGTTCACATAAACTCGCATGAGCATGTAATATATAAATGTGAGAACACCGGTGTATATAAACATGCAGAAGGATGTAGAGAAAATAAAAATATAAACATGTTGGTAAATACAAATATGTATAAGCATGTAAGAATAAAATAAATATAAGTATGCTGGTGTACAGAAGTACATATAGGCATATATAAATGTGAGAACACCGGTGTATATAAAAATGCAGAAGGATGTAGAGAAAACAAAAATATAAACATGTTGGTAAATACGAATATGTATAAGCATGTAAGAATACATAAATATAAGTATGCTGGTGTACCGAAGTACATATAGGCATGTAAAGATATATAAATATAAGCAGAGGGGAGAAGCATTGAAGTAGATAAGGATATCATATATCATATAAACATGAGCATAAACATGTTGTGATATAACATTACATCAGTATGGGTGTGAGTATAGAGAGATATCATATTGTAACAGGATGAATATGGAAATGATGCAGTAGTTGATAAGATTAGTAAGTACATATGAAAAGATATCTAAATATATATGTGAGTGTCCATGGGGTCATAAAGATGTGCCCACATATGTAGAGGCATCCATGGGATCAGTCTTTGTCATCTGGGAGTTGCCACCAGTCATGCCGGTTGGAGTGTTGTCTAGAGATGCGTGTGGAAATCCTTTCCGGTTTTTGCGTTTCAGTGGTGCGTTTCAAGGAGAGATGACAACTTCCGGTTGGGGAGGAGCATCCTTTGTCGGAATCAGCGGAGTTAATCACATCCACGTGAGTGACCGGATCGTCACGAGGATCTCCGAGGGAAGAAGGAGAAACAGTCTCTTTGGCGGAGAGGTCTTGGGGTCTTTGAGGAGATTTAAAGGAGTCATATCTTTTATGGAATTTAGAAAAAGTTAGCGGCCTTCTTCACCAGATTTAATAAGGTATTTACGGCCATCATAGGAGAAATTTAAAGCGAAGGGAGTATATAGCCAATTATATTTGGAGCCCTTTAAAGACAGCCATGTAGTTAAAGGTTTTAAGTCAAATTTTTTCTGAAGAAAAGAGCTTGCAATGTCTGGGAAGATTGAGATGGACATATTTTCAAAATGTTTTAAGTTTTTAAATCTGGCAAATTTCAGGATATTGTTGCGGATGTCTGAATTAGAACAACGGACTAAGATATCCCTATGAGCCAAGTCTTTGGGGGGTTTTCTTCCAACTCTGTAGACATGAGAAAAAAAACTTTTCGGGAGGAGGCAAGTCAGGGTTAAAAAGGTAGATAAATAATTTATTGCATATAAGTTGTAGATTGGAGCAGGACTCTGGAATGCCTCTAATCTTTAGATTATTTTTCTTTTGTTCATTAATTAGAGACTCAGCATTGGAAGACAGATCTTGAATAGAGAAATAGTTGTTATCAATATCACGTCTATTGTCTTGTATGGATTCTGTATGATTGGCGACTGTCTGTGTTAAAGGCGCTAGTTGCGCATGAATAGAAGAGGTGTCAGCTTTAATACTATTCAATTCTCCTTTTAGAGAGTTAGCGACACCATCAAGTTTTTGAGTTAAGTGATGTTTAAGGGAGTCCAAAAGGTTAGTCAGTTCACTTAGATTTTCAGTGGAAGTCATTTCAGATACTGTATCTTTTACCGGAAGAGGAGGTAGAAAAGTAATAGTTGTATCAAATGTTTCACTTTGCAGGGCAGTCGCAGTGGTGTTTTGAGCTGTATCGTTACATTGTAATGAATGAAGGGAAGACATCAGGTAGGCAGGCGAATCACCAGTAAGCAGTGTTTGAGGCAAGACCGTTTTTCCTGTCGAGTCTCTGGATCCAATGGTCTTGGAAGGCCTCGGGTTTTTGGATGAGGGTTTACTGGGCATTTAAAAGGTAGAGTGAGCAAATTTGGTATGTTTTAGAATCGGGTTGAATTGAGGAGTCAAAAGGGATAAAATAAAGAAATAAAAAGGGATGAAAAAAGGGGTAATTTGAAAAATTATGAGGAGGGAGGAGCATTACATTTTGAGACCCTGTAATTTCAAATTATTCAGTCACCACATTATGCGGTCATTTTGGGGTTCCCATGGCTACGGATGCATAATCCCAGAATTGATTGGGGCTCCTGTGAGATTTTGGCCCGGTCTGATCATTGTATATGGCAGCCTACTAGGATTTTGTGTACCTCTCCCTCCCAACTGCCTGAATACCAGTCTTTCAGCGATGTTTTCAGCAAGGGAGATGCTAGCCCTTTGCCACCGCACCGGGCGTATGACTGTGCCATTGATATTGCGCCTGGCACTGTTCCTCCTAGAGGCAGAACTTACCCTCTCTCCTGTGAGGAGAATCATGCGATGGAAGAATATATGGCTGATGCTTTGGAACGTGGCATCATTCGGATATCATCCTCACCCACGGGGGCTGGATTGTTTTTTTGTCAAAAAGAAATCTGGGGAACTAAGGCCATGTATTAATTATAGAGACCTCAATAAGCTGATGATCAAAAGTGCCTACCCGATTCCACTCATCACCGAGTTGTTTGACCGTCTTAAGGGCGCTACCATTTTCACTAAATGAGATCTGAGAGCTGCATATAATCTCATCCGCATCAAGGAAGGTGATGAGTGGAAAACTGCTTTCAATACTCACAGTGGACACTACGAATACCTGGTGATGTCATTCGGGTTGTGCAATGCCCCAGCGGTATTTCAAGAACTGATTAACGATGTTTTCCGTGATTTGTTGCAGTCCTGTGTAGTAGTCTATCTAGACGATATTTTAATTTATTTTCCCGATTTGGATGCACATCATATTCATGTGACTACAGTACTTCAGAGACGCAGGGAGAATGAATTGTTTTGTAAACTCGATAAATGTGAGTTTCATAAAGCCATGGTACCCTTCCTGGGATACATCATTTCTAAGCAGGGCATTTCCATGGATAAGGGAAAATTGTCGGCTGTGCTACATTGGCCACGCCCCATAGGCATCGAAGCCATTCAAAGGATTCTTGGCTTTGCCAATTATTATCGTAAATTTATTTGTCACTTTTCCAGAATTGTCAAGCCTCTCCTGGATCTGACACATAAGGAGGCAAAGGCTTCGGAATGGCCAAAGGAGGCTGAGGTGGCCTTCAAGGCACTTAAGGCTGTGTTTGCTTCTGCACCGGTTCTGTCCCAACCCAAAATTGCACTACTTTATATACTGGAGGTAGATGCATCTGACACAGGCATGGGGGCTGTACTTTCACAGAGGTCTGGTCCTGGGCAAGTACTCAAGCCGTGTGGGTTCTTTTCTAAAAAAACTGACCAAGGCGCAATCTGTATACGAGATTGGTGATCGTGAACTGTTGGCAATTATCCTTGCTTTACGTCAGTGGCGTCACTTGCTGGAGGGCACCAGGGCACCGATTCTCATTTTGACCGATCACAAAAATTTATTGTACTTGTCAGAGACTAAGAGATTGTCACCAAGACAAGCAAGATGGGCTCTTTCTTTCTCGCTTCTACTTTATTGTATCCTATTTGCCCGGCTCCAAGAATGTACGAGCTGATGCACTGTCCAGGCAGCATGGGCCAGAATTGAAATCTGATGGGCAGCCAGTACCTATTATTCCCCAAGATCTCATCCTGGCTACCTTGCGGACTAGCGTCACTTCTCCTCTGGGCCAGGAGATCTTGACAAC
Organism: Rhinophrynus dorsalis; assembly: GCA_037306005.1. Classification (NCBI taxonomy): domain Eukaryota; kingdom Metazoa; phylum Chordata; class Amphibia; order Anura; family Rhinophrynidae; genus Rhinophrynus; species Rhinophrynus dorsalis. Next base: position 111,385,340 of record CM074725.1, read on the forward strand.
TCAGGCTGAATCTCCCCCTGAAAAGCCCATGGGCAAATGTTTTGTGGCTGAACCTTTTCGGACAAGACTTCTTGAGACCTACCACGATTCGTGAGCGGCAGGTCATGTGGGCAGAGATCAATTTGTCTTGTCATTGTCTCGTATTTTCTGGTGGCCAAGAGCAGATTGCGCTGACTTTACTGCCGCTTGTGCTGTGTGTGCTCGTTCTAAGTCACCCAGGCATCTGCCGGTGGGCCTCCTGCAGCCCGTTCCTAATGACAATCATCAATGGTCGCATGTATCACTTGATTTTTTGGGTGAATTACCTGCCTCGATGGGCTACACGTATATCCTGATGGTGGTAGACAGATTTTCTAAAATGGCCCATTTTGTGCCCCTGCCTGGTCTGCCTTCCACGAAAGAGCTGGCGGTAGTATTCGCCCGAGAGGTATTCAGACTCCATGGAGTACCCCGGGTGCTTGTATAAGACCATGGCAGTCAGTTTATATCCAGATTTTGGAGGGCGTTCTGCAGTCAAATTGGCATTCAACTTTCATATTCGTCTGCGTACCACCCACAGACTAATGGAGCTGCTGAACTCTGTAATCAAGGGCTCGAACAATTTATTCGTTGCTTTGTATCCAACCACCATGATGACTGGGCTGAGTTGTTACTGTGGGCAGAGTTCGCTAGAAACTGTGCTATTAATACCTCATCCGGGAGCTCTCCCTTTCTTGTCAATTACGGGTATCAGCCATCCTTGCTTCCGGATGCATTTCAGGCGCAGCAGATGTCAGCCCTTGACGAACATCTCCGACAACTTCACTCCATGTGGGAACAAGTGCAAACCTCATTACGTGAGTCTTTCCAACGTTATAGGTGTCATGCCAACAACAGGAGGTTGCCAGGTTCTGTTGTTCAGGTTGCGGACCGTGTGTGGCTTTCCTCCAGAAACTTGAACTTGCAAACTCCTTGTAATAAATTTGCCCCACGGTTTGTTGGCCCATTCAAAGTCCTGCGGCAGGTCAATCCTGTTTCCTATGCTTTGGAACTCCCCGCAAACATTCGTATTCACAGTGTCTTCGTATTCAAAACCATGATGAGTATGAGGTTCAAAGTATTATAGACTCACTCCAGGTGCGTGGGCAAGTCCAGTACCTGGTTCATTGGAAGGGCTATGCCCCAGAGGAACGTTCATGGGTCAAGCATTCAGATATTCATGCACCGTTATTGTTGCGTCAGTTCCATGCTAAGTTCCCCTCTAAGCCTTGTCCTCCTCTGCGAGGAGGGGGTCGTTGATAGGGGGTACTATCACGGTGCTCGTGCTCTTGATCAAACAGCGACATTATTATTCTTCCTCTTTTCAATGCCGTCCTCTTATTGGCCTGGTATTCTTGACTCTGCCCAGGGCTAGCCTTTATATACTCTGTCATGTCTATACTGAGGCGCCCTTTCGTGGTGTACCTGTTCCTAACGTTTGTTACTGAGTTACTCTGATCGTGTATGACCTGGCCTGCCTGGCGACGTAGCTGCACTTCCTGTGTTGCTTTTCCGTTGCTGACTGATCTGTCTGAGAACCCGTTTTGTTGCTGACTGATCTGGCTGAGAACCCACTCCGTTACTGAGCGATCTGGCTGAGAACCCGTTCCGTTGCTGAGCGATCTGGCTGAGAACCCACTCCGTTACTGATCTGGCTGAGAACCCACTCTGTTGCCGACTGATCTGGCTGAGTACGCACTCTGTTGCTGACTTATCTGGCTGATGAACTTGCTCCGTTGCTGACCGATCTTGCCGTAACCCGCTCCATTGCTAACTGACCTGGCTGTGTTCCCGTTACACTTGTGGCCATTCCTGGCTGAGCACCAGCTCTGTTGCCATCCCTGCATGGCTGTACTGCTCAGTTGCCTCTGTCTGGCCAGTGTTACATGCAGCGGATTTCCAGTTGCCTTGTTTGTTGTGCGTCGCGTGGCGCTATCTTTATCTTGTCAACCGTAGGCTTGGCATTCGTGCTGTAGCTGCTTACTTTAACTGCCTCTGGGGGTTTGCACATGGGAAGTACTGATACAGTGCTGTTTAAGTGCTGACTGAGTTACTCAGATCTATCTGTGTCCTCCTCTGTGATTTAGCTGGGCTCACTCCCTGTGGGAGTTGCAGTATATCCCTGGGCGTTTCCTGTTGACCTGTTCAGTGCCTAGACTGTCTAGGCAGGACCAGTGCTCCTTCCCCTGTTGCAGTAGCCTTGGGCTCAAGAGCCAGCGGTCACAGTACTATCACACTCGTTAGTGTGAGGGGACACTGTGCTCCATTCCTCGTTGCAGTAGCCTTTGGGCTAAAGAGCCTGCAGTTGCATTACATCACACTCGTTAGTGTGAGGGGACACTAGTGGCCTTCCTGTAATCTGCCTCGATCCACCCCTAGCTTCCTAGGGTTTGCCAACTGTAAGTGGTTGCCTTGGTCTTCCTGGGACCCCTGTCCCATGGTCAGTGTTGCCTCGTTACTACTGGGTTCAGTGCCACCCAGGCATCTGGGTTTTGGTGCCAGTTACCACCTACGGGACTACCAGTCATCTATAGTCCTGCTGTCAGCCCCTGGGTTGAGTAGCCTTGTTAACCCTAGTCCACTAGGGTTAGGTTGCCTGGTCTTACGTGCCTCCAGTCTTCAGGGTTCAAGCACAGAACTATTTGAAGCCAGTTGCTGCCTCCTCTGTCTGCTATATCACTCGTGTCTGGCTTACTATTGCTATATATTTATTGTTTCGTATTGTGGGCCTGTGGCCTAACTCCTTGTATGTACTTTATCCTAAAAAAGTTATTTTAAACAATACACAAACAGTGTTATGGCGCTAATGCTTTATAATCACTTTGTGAGATATAGATTTGGATTTAATCTCTAAGGTTATAAATAGAGACAGTCTTTTAGAAACTATATTGTTATAATACAGTTCTCCTCTTGCTATTGGATCTTCTTTTTTTCTATACTTTAATTTCTTCAAACACTGGGTTGGATTAGTAAAGGGGTTATAAATGTTCTTTCACCGCTCTTCTCATCTAATATATCAAGAGGTCGCAGCCTGTCTAAATCACAGGTGGAGGTGTAACAAATCTGAAGCAACACGAGAGAGACAGGGCGCAAGACCCTCTAAGAGCGGATCTGTATATAAAATAAGTAATATATCCCCTTGCATAAAATATGCTCACCAGATTCAAAATGTATTCAAGCACATCAGAGTTTCTGTATTCTCCCCAGGAATCGTCTATATCCGCCAATATCACAAACTTCAATGGTATATTGAAGATTCTTGTTTATTACAAATATTAAAACTCCATACAATGTTAAAAAACACCCAACGCATTTCATATATACAATACTTTCTCAAGGGCTTCAAATAGCAGTATTCATACAATAAATCTTATCTATAGTTTTAATACCTTTTTATATAGTATAACACGTCCTTCATCCCCCGGTTGTTCCTCTCGGCATCTCTAAATCTGATACTTCCGGATTACTATGTCATTTCCTGTTGTCGATATTCACCATGTCATCGTGCGTTCCAAACCTGAAACGCATATTCGTTTAACTTCCTATATATTTCTATGTTACATACTCTTTATGCTCTGATCATTATTTTTAATTCAAAACTTGATTCACATAATAAAGAGTGTATTTCTAAATCGAAATCTGATATATATACATAGAAGATCTATATGTTTATATTATATTTACATTGCCGAGTAGACACAAAAACGGGTTTAAGGCACTCAAAGGTGTATTTTTTATAATCCTATAAAAACTATACTATTTAAAAAGTAATAAAACCTATTGTATGTATATATATATATATATATATATATATATATATATATATATATATATAATCATACCTTTTTCTACATCAAAATTATATACTAAAATATAATAAAATGCATACTGTTAGATACCAGCATAATATCAGGGAGTACATAGTCATATAAATGTTAAAAAATATCAAAAAATACTCATTGGATACTTTTATGACAAATTCAGATCCTCATTAAGGCCTCCTGGTGTTAAACAATTCAATGTAAAGATCCAAAAAGACTCTTTTGCACAAAGCTGAGAATCTATTAGTCACTGATCTAGGTATAAAATCTATACCTTTCACTTTGAAGTTATGTAGTCCTCCTTGTGGGCACTCAATAAAATGTCTGGGGACACTATGTTCTTGTGATTTCTTTTGAATACCTCTTCTGTGTTCCCCTATTCTTTCTCTAAGTGTTCTTGTTGTACGTCCCACATAGTTCACCCCACAACCACATGTTATGAGGTAGACTACATACGACGTACCACAGTTGATATAATGTTCAATTTTATACTCTTTAGGGGAATTCAGGGTAGAGAACGTTTTTTCTCTATCACACATGTATGCACAGTTCATACAGGTCTTTATGTTGCATTTAAAATTCCCCTTTACGTTTATATCCGCCCACAGGGTAATTTGTTTTTCTTCTATTCCTATCTTCTTAGGTTTACTTGGGCAACATAAGACCTGATGTCTCTCGCTTTTCTAAAAGTAATGGAACTCTTTTCTGGAATCTCCTCTACTAATAGAGGGTCCTCCTTAAGAATTTTCCAATTTTTTTCAAAAATTCTTTGTATTTGTTTTGCATCTGTATTATACTGTGTGATAAAGGCCATTTGATGTCTAGAGTTGTCCACTTTTTTTGTTCTTGGTATGAGCAGCTCCTCTTGATTAAGGCCTCTAGCTTTCTCAATTGCCTGATCCAAGAGGATTCTATCATATCCTCTAATATTTCATATTTCATAATCCCACATTGTTTCTCAAATTCCTCCAGTGTACCTCAATTTTGTCTGAGTCTATTGAATTGACCAAATGGAATGTTCTTTTTCCATCTCTGCAGATGGCAACTTGTTGCATGTAGATAATTATTCTTAGATACCGGCTTTATGTAGACTGTACTATGGATCATCTCATTTATATTATATAATTGTAGATCTAGAAACCTAATTTCTCCCCGACTAACTTCTGATGTGAAAGATAGTCCTTTAGTGTTATTATTGAAAGTTTCCAACATACATCCAAGATCTTCTAGGCTTCCATCCCATATAATAAGAATATCATCGATAAAGCGTCCATAAAAGATCAGGTTTGCCTTTCATGGTTTTTGGGTCCACACGAATTCCTCTTCCCACCAACCCATGAAGATGTTAGCATAGCTTGGGGCAAACCTGGTCCCTATCACTGTCCCCTGGGTTTGTAGATAGAATTTATCTTGATATAGAAAGTAATTATGACTAAGGATGAATTCCACCCCTTTTAGGATAAACTCTTTTTGTAATTGTGGTAAATTCCTATCCTTGTCTAAAAAGTATGCCACCGCTTCTAGACCTAACGTATGTTTGATAGAAGTATACAAAGATGTTACATCTAAAGTTACCCATACATGACTCTCAGTATTCCATATTACTTGAGAGAGCTGGAATAATACGTGTTGTGAATCTCTAATGTAAGATTTTAAACTGGTTGCATATTTCTGAAGATAAAAATCCAAATAAGAAGATAAGTTGGATGTAAGGCTGTTAATTCCTAATATAATTGGTCTACCAGGAGGATTTTCAATTTTTATGGACCTTATGGTAAAAGAACGCAGTATTTGGACTAGGTATAAAGATATAATTAAACTCATCTTGACTTATGATACCTCTCCCCAAAGCCTCCTGCAATATTACTTTAAACTTTTGCAGGTAAATTTTAGTAGGATCAAATGTCAAGATTTGATATTAGTTTTTATCTTCCAATAATCTATAACCTTTTGTGTCATGTATTACCACAGCTCCCCCCTTGTCCGCTTCACGGATAGTTATTGAGGAATCTTTTTTTTAGAAGTTGTAGAGCTCTTACTTCTTTCCCTGTCAAATTGCCCAGCTTGTTATTTCTATATTTTTTCTCTTTATATAGCACATCATTATAATCATCTTGTAAAAGGTTTCCACAAAAGCTCCCTTACAGTTTGAAGGATAAAATTTAGATTTCCCTTTAAAGCCTGATCTTATAAAGCTTGTACATTCTTCATTCTCTTGACTATTAGTGGGGACTTTTTCATAATCTTCCCTACTTAGATCTTCACCATCATTGATTCCAAGCTTATCTGATTTTCTTTCATGATATTTGAAAAACCTTTTTAAAGTTAACTTACGTTGAAACTGATTTAAATCCACAAAAAAGTTGAAACTATTTGAATTTTGATCAGGAGCAAATGCCAAGCCTTTCTGTAATAGAGAGACTTGGCTAGTGGGAATAGCCTTGGAGAAAGGTTTATAATGCCATTTTTTATTTTTCCTGCTGAAATGGGCTCATTTTTGGTGTTTTCTTTTTTCTTTTTCCCCCCTCTACTACCTTTTGTTCTCCTTCATCTTCCCTTTTTCTTCTGTTTTGATTGTATTCTTCTTTTTTCTCCCATAGTTCCTGAATTGGATTCTTTAATTTGCTTGTTGGTGTTCCTACTAAATCCAAAAAAGACCTTGATGTTGATGGTCTCGGTGAAATTGGTTTTTCTTCTTCTTCTGTCCTCATTTGGAGATTCTCTGCACTGTTCAGTCTTCATAGAGGATTTTTCATGTTTCTTTTTATGTACAGGCTTGGCTGTTGGTTTCTCTAACTCTTTGTCATCTTGTATTTTTATTTCTTCTATCAAATTATCCAAAGATGTTTCTACTCTCAAAGCCTCATATCTATTTTCACTAATAATAGGATCCTTTTTATTTTCCATTATCTTCTCTTTATCCTTTCTAGTTTTCTCCTCAATATTATTCTATTTTCTTCCTCTTGTTCAATTTTTTGTTCATTATTCTTTCTTCTGCTAAAACTATACCTATTCTTATATTTAAATTTTTCTGTGTATTACCTTTAGTGCCATGATTCCGTGTATGTTTACCATATTTGTGATTTGGATTCCGATAGTCTCCCTCATCTCTCTTTAATTTGTTAAAGGGATAGTAATACTTTGTTTTAACTTTATTTTATTTTATAGGCATTAAAAAATATGAAGAATGCTATAAGTCTTATCTCTCAAACCTTTATGGTTTAAGAGATATTCACAAGCAAAGTTTCCCCTCCTGCCCCTTTTTCCTAGTGTAAGCAATCTCTTCTCACATGGGGAATCTAATTGTAAGACCAGACAGATAACAGAAGGGGAGTCTTCTTACAATGAAAACAATGAAAGCCCTGCCCCCCTTGACAAGCTTTTCAGGTTTTTCCCTTATCTTAATTGAAGATTGTCCCTCTCTGCAGTCTACCTGGGCACCACCCTTCTGCTTTGGCTGAAAAGTGTTACATCAGTAAAAGGGGCGGGAGGAGGACACTTTGTCATTGAATTACTCTGGAACTACAACTCTGACAGAATTGAAATAACACTCTCCAAAGTCCAAATACTATGATGATTAATTAGAGCTCCTTTTAATATAAAACATTACTATCCCTTTAAGCTTCCTCCTTTTTAGTTTGCTCTCCATTTTATTTACACTTTCATTGGTTGCTATGTCTAAATTTTGAAATAATCTAGTATTTGAATATTTTAAATTTTTGTATATGCAACCTTAATTTTCTCTTCTATTTTAGATAATTATTTTTCTCTATATTTTATTATATGCCTAATCAATTCAAACGAACATTTGTCTAAGATCAAGTTCCATTGTATATTAAATTCCTTATCTTTAAATGAACAAGGTCTTTATTCTAAGACCTCTGGGGATGATGTTTTTATCTAAATAATTCTGCAACAACATTATATCCCACCAATGTCTCAATTCATCCTTCAAGGCATGTTCCAAATCCAAAAAATGCTTATTTAGATTTGTATCTGTATTATTTACTTCCTCTTTTAAATTTACTTTTGTTGATGTATCATCACTAAGGAAAATGTTAATATTTTCTTTCCTTATATTACGTTCTTTAACAGATACACAAGTCATTATTTTAGACAAAGAAGCTAGTATCTATACACACTAGTGAAAATACAAACTCAGCAGCCTTTAGCAATATAGAAACCACCATACAGTATAATAGACAATACACAAACAGTGTTATGGCGCTAATGCTTTATAATAATTCACTTTGTGAGATATAGATTTGGATTTAATCTTTAAGGTTATAAATAAAGACAGTCTTTTAGAAACAATATTGTTATAATACAGTTCTCCTCTTGCTATTGGATCTTCTTTTTTTCTATACTTTAATTTCTCCAAACACTGGGTTGGATTAGTAAAGGGGTTATAAATGTTCTTTCACCGCTCTTCTCATCTAATATATCAAGAGGTCGCAGCCCGTCTAAATCACCGGTGGAGGTGTAACAAATCTGAAGCAACACAAGAAAGAGAGACAGGGCGCAAGACCCTCTAAGAGCGGATCTGTATATAAAATAAGTAATATATCCCCTTGCATAAAATAGGCTCACCAGATTCAAAATGTATTCAAGCACATCGGAGTTTCTGTATTCTCCCCAGGAATCTTCTATATCCACCAATATCACAAACTTCAATGATATATTGAAGATTCTTGTTTATTACAAATATTAAAACTCCTTACAATGTTAAAAAACGCCCAACGCGTTTCATATATGCAATACTTTCTCAAGGGCTTCAAATAGCAGTATTCATACAATAAATAATCTTATCTATAGTTTTAATACCTTTTTATATATTATAATACGTCCTTCATCCCCCGGTTGTTCCTCTCGGCATCTCTAAATCTGATACTTCCGGATTACTATGTCATTTCGTGTTGTCGACATTCACCATGTCATCGTGCGTTCCAAACCTGAAACGCATATTCGTTTAACTTCCCATATATTTCTATGTTACATACTCTTTATGCTATGATCATTATTTTTAATTCAAAACTTGATTCACATAATAAAGAGTGTATTTCTAAATCGAAATCTGATATATATACATAGAAGATCTATATGTTTATATTATATTTTACATTGCAGAGTGGACACAAAAACTGGTATAAGGCACTCAGAACTAGAAAGGATAAAGAAAAGATAATGGAAAATAAAAAGGATCCCATTATTAGTGAAAATAGATATGAGGCATTGAGAGTAGAAACATCTTTGGATAATTTGATAGAAGAAATAAAAAATACAAGATGACAAAGAGTTAGAGAAACCAACAGCCAAGCCTGTAAATAAGAAGAAACATGAAAAATCCTCTATGAAGACTGTGAACAGTGCAGAGAATCTCCAAATGAGGATAGAAGAAGAAAAACCAATTTCACTGAGACCATCAACATCAAGGTCTTTTTTGGATTTAGTAGGAACACCAACAAGCAAATTAAAGAATCCAATTCAGGAACTATGGGAGAAAAAAGAAGAATACAATCAAAACAGAAGAAAAAGGGAAGAGGGAAGGAGAACAAGAGGAAGTAGAGGGGGAAAAAAACACCAAAAATGAGCCCATTTCAGCAGGAAAAATAAAAAATGGCATTATAAACCTTTCCTCCAAGACTATTCCCACTAGCCAAGTCTCTCTATTACAGAAAGGCTTGGCATTTGCTCCTGATCAAAATTCAAATAGTTTCAACTTTTTCGTGGATGTAAATCAGTTCCAACGTAAGTTAACTTTAAAAAGGTTTTTCAAATATCATGGAAGAAAATCAGATAAGCTTGGAATCAATGATGGTGAAGATCTAAGTAGGGAAGATTATGAAAAAGTCCCCACTAATAGTCAAGAGAATGAAGAATGTACAAGCTTTATAAGATCAGGCTTTAAAGGGAAATCTAAATTTTATCCTTCAAACTGTAAGGAAGCTTTTGTGGAAACCTTTTACAAGATGATTATAATGATGTGCTATATAAAGAGAAAAAATATAGAAATAACAAGCTGGGCAATTTGACAGGGAAAGAAGTAAGAGCTCTACAATTTCTAAAAAAAAGATTCCTCAATAACTATCCGTGAAGCGGACAAGGGGGGAGCTGTGGTAATACATGACACAAAAGGTTATAGATTATTGGAAGATAAAAACTAATATCAAATCTTGACATTTGATCCTACTAAAATTTACCTGCAAAAGTTTAAAGTAATATTGCAGGCTTTAAAGGGAAATCTAAATGTTATCCTTCAAACTATAAGGGAGCTTTTGTGGAAACCTTTTACAAGATGATTATAATGATATGATATATAAAGAGAAAAAATATAGAAATAACAAGCTGGGCAATTTGACAGGAAGAAAAGTAAGAGCTCTACAACTTCTAAAAAAGATTCTTCAATAACTATCCATGAAGCGGACAAGGGGGGAGCTGTGGTAATACATGACACAAAACAGTATATACAGGAAGGTTATAGATTATTGGAAGATAAAAACTAATATCAAATCTTGACATTTGATCCTACTAAACTTTACCTGCAAAAGTTTAAAGTAATATTGCAGGAGGCTTTGGGGAGAGGTATCAAAAGTCAAGATGAGTTTAATTATATCTTTATACCTAGTCCAAATACTGCGTTCTATTACCATACCCCTAAGGTCCATAAAAGAATTGAAGATCCTCCTGGTAGGCCAATTATATTGGGAATTAACAGCCTTACATCCAACTTATCTTCTTATTTGGATTTTTATCTTCAGAAATATGCAACCAATTTAAAATCTTACATTAGAGATTCACAACACGTATTATTCCAACCCTCTCAAGTAATATGGAATACTGAGAGTTATGTATGGGTAACTCTAGATGTAACATCTTTGTATACTTCTATCAAACATACGTTAGGTCTAGAAGTGGTGGCATACTTTTTAAACAAGGATAGGAATTTACCACAATTACAAAAAGAGTTTATTCTAAAAGGGGTGGAATTCATCCTTTGTCATAATTACTTTCTATATAAAGATGAATTCTATCTACAAACCCAGGGGACAGAGATGGGGACCAGGTTTGCCCCAAGCTATGCTAACATCTTCATGGGTTGGTGGGAAGAGGAATTCGTGTGGACCCACAACCAATGGAAGGCAAACCTGGTCTTTTATGGACGCTTTATCGCTGATATTCTTATTATATGGGATGGAAGCCTAGAAGATCTTGGATGTATGTTAGAAACACTAAAGGACTATCTTTCACATCAGAAGTTAGTCGGGGAGAAATTAGGTTTCTAGATCTACAATTATATAATATAAATGAGATGATCCATAGTACAGTCTACATAAAGCCGGTATCTAAGAATAATTATCTACATGTAACAAGTTGCCATCTGCCAAGATGGAAAAAGAACATTCCATTTGGTCAATTCAATAGACTCAGACGAAATTGAGGTACACTGGAGGAATTTGAGAAACAATGTGGGATTATGAAATATGAAATATTAGAGGATATGATAGAATCCTCTTGGATCAGGCAATTGAGAAAGCTAGAGGCCTTAATCAAGAGGAGCTGCTCATACCAAGAACAAAAAAAGTGGACAACTCTAGACATCAAATGGCCTTTATCACACAGTATAATACAGATGCAAAACAAATACAAAGAATTTTTGAAAAAAATTGGAAAATTCTTAGGGAGGACCCTCTATTAGTAGAGGAGATTCCAGATAAGAGTTCCATTTCTTTTAGAAACCGAGAGACGTCAGGTCTTATGTTGCACCAAGTAAACCTAAGAAGATAGGAATAGAAGAAAAACAAATTACCCTATGGGCGGATATAAACGTAAAGGGGAATTTTAAATGCAACATAAAGACCTGTATGAACTGTGCATACATGTGTGATAGAGAAAAAAACGTTCTCTACCCTGAATTTCCCTAAAGAGTATAAAACTGAACATTATATCAACTGTGGTACATCGTATGTAGTCTACCTCATAACATGTGGTTGCGGGGTGAACTATGTGGGACGTACAACAAGAACACTTAGAGAAGGAATAGGGGAACACAGAAGAGGTATTCAAAAGAAATCACAAGAACATAGTGTCCCCAGACATTTTATTGAGTGCCCACAAGGAGGACTACATAACTTATAGATTTTATACCTAGATCAGTGACTAATAGATTCTCAGCTTTGTGCAAAAGAGTCTTTTTGGAACTTTACATTGAATTGTTTAACATCAAGAGGCCTTAATGAGGATATGGATTTGTGGAATTTGTCATAAAAGTATCCAATGGGTATTTTTTGATATTTGTTACATTTATATGAATATGTATTTCCTGATATTATGCTGGTATCTAACAGTGTGCATTTTATTATATTGTAGTATATAATTTTGATGTAGAAGAAGATATTATAAAATATATCTATATATATATATATATATATATTAGGTTTTATTAGTTTTTAAATAGTATAGTTTTTATAGGATTATAAAAAATACACCTTTGAGTGCCTTATACCCGTTTTTGTGTCTACTCGGCAATGTAAAATATAATATAAACATATAGATCTTCTATGTATATATATCAGATTTCAATTTAGAAATACACCCTTTATTATGTGAATCAAGTTTTGAATTAAAAATAATGATCATAGCATAAAGAGTATGTAACATAGAAATATATGGGAAGTTAAAAAAATATGCGTTTCAGGTTTGGAACGCACGATGACATGGTGAATGTTGACAACACGAAATGACGTAGTAATCCGGAAGTATCAGTTTTAGAGATGCCAAGAGGAACAACCGGGGGATGAAGGACGTGTTATACTATATAAAAAGGTATTAAAACTATAGATAAGATTATTTATTGTATGAATACTGCTATTTGAAGCCCATGAGAAAGTTTTGTATATACGAAACGCGTCAGACTTTTTTTAACTTTGTATGTTTTAATATTTGTAATAAACAAGAATCTTCAATATACCATTGAAGTTTGTGATATTGGCGGATATAGAAGATTCCTGGGGACAATACAGAAACTCCGATGTGCTTGAATACATTTTGAATCTGGTGAGCATATTTTATGCAAGGGGATATATTACTTATTTTATATACAGATCGGCTCTTAGAGGGTCTTGCACCCTGTCTCTCTCTTTCTTGTAAAGTTATTTTAACCTTACCAATCTGGTCTGAGTGTTCATCAAAAACCGTGACAGTTAGAAAAAAGAAAAATCGAAATGAAATCACTAAACCTTCAAAACAGCATCAATTCTTCTAGGTACACTTGCACAAATATATATATAGTTAGGTGTATGATTAAACAATTATATCAAACAGGTGGTAATGCTAATCAATCACACGTTCATCAATGGACACTTTTCATAAGAGCAAGATTTAGTAAAACTCCATTGGGAACCCACATTGAGGAAGGGTAACAACAATATGTCCTTGTCCGAAAAGGAAGCACATACACAGTTGAAAAACAATTCAAATATTGTAATAAAAATGGCAGACAAGGGTGGCTCGATTGTGGTTCTCGATGCAGTTTTCTATCAAGAGGAAGCTCTTTGTCAGTTGAGGGATAAAGATGCATATTCAGTTTTGAATTTCAATCCGAATGGCTTGTACAAGAAAGAGCTGATCAAAATTGTTCAGTTGGGGAAGTATTTGGGGGTTTTGTATACACAAGCTCTTGTCCCTGGGGCCACAGTGGTACTGACCTTCACCATCTTCCCAAGGTCCACAAATCATTGGTCTCCCCTCCCGGGAGGCCAATAGTGTCCAGCATTGGTTCTTTGAATTAACCTCTGTCGGACTTGATGAACTTTTAGCTCAAAACAGTGGTGGAGGCGATGCCCTGTGTCCTCAGGGACACAAAGTAGGTTCTTTTGGAAATGTTCCTGTAACGGAAGCTGTGAAGGGACCGCGTCGCCTTCCACCGTCATTCCCGGGTCTCTCCTTCTCGACGCCAGATAAGCGCCGTCGGATGCACCAGTTGAAGTATGGACAGTCACTGGAAACAGCCGCAGGATCGCTGGAAGCAGGGAAGCATGGAAGAGTCCACGTCGCTGCCTGACAGTCCACAAAGTTAGGTCGCAGGAAACTGGCAGCAGGCGGTCGGCGATTCAGGATACTTGGCACAGATGGGTATCAGAGTGGATACTTTAGACCATAAGCAATACAAGACTCCAGGACTCCTTGTGCACTCCAAAACAGAACTCTCTTTATTGTCACAAACCACAGATATTTATATACAGTACAGTACATTGGATCACATGGGGAAACCTGATACAATAGGGAACATGATTAAATCATAACACATCAGACAAAAGCCAGCAACAGCTGGTCTTAACAGATACAATGACTCAGACAGGGTTACATTTCAGATACACAGGGGTTTGATTGAACAAAGACTTGAGGGCGTGAACTAATTACCACATGGCAGGGGGTCAACATAGTGAATGGCTGGAGTTGCTATAATCCACATCTTAGGGACAGTGGCCCAAGGTTGGAGCCTTTGATTGACTATTTTGAATGCCCTGCCCCAACTTTGATCAATCACTGGTCTGCCTACCTTTTCCCATGTTAAGCTAAGGAAGATATTTGCATACCTGGTAGTTGGTGATTGCACAAACCTTCAAATTGGACACGTACACTTAAACACACACAATATCTGAAAATACATAAAACCAAACTTAATACACAAACCAATGTTCATAACTATAAGTCTTTGTTCCTGGCAATAGCTGGCCAGTTCGTATGCCACAGCCCACAGCTACATCCAAGCAGGGCAACAAGGTCCGTAGTTTTTAAGTAAATAGTTTGTGGTCCAGACAAGGGCTCAGTAACGGGTAGGATCTGTTACAGTTCCATATCAGATGGGATGTTAATTTTTCGTGTCTGTCAGCTGATGTTACAGCCTTGTACTCCTCAATCCCTCACAATAAGGGATTGTTAGCTCTCCAACAACAATTGGTGCTTTTGTCTTAATATCCCAAGAAGTTTATTATTTTTTTGGGTTGAGCGGTCGAGTACCTCCTGTACAAAAACTTTTTTGCTTTCAATGGGGTGTTCTACCTCCAAAGGTGTGTCATGGCAATGGGGGCAAGTTTTGCCCCATCCCTGGCCAACATCTTTATGGGATGGTGGTATCACGGTTCCCGTGATTGCTGCCTTTGTGTGTTAGTTACCTGTAGGGGGCTCTCCATTGGCTGTCTGTGTTCAGCCCGCACTACATTGCCTATTTAGACTGAGCCTGGGCACCCTTTGGTTGCCCTTTCGTGTTGTCTCTATGCTGCTTGAATCTCCATTGTGTTCCTGAGCTTCCTGGGCCCCTGGTTATGTTCCTGCTACCTGAGATCATCAAGTTCCTGAGTTACCTGTCCATTGGTTCCTGTTTCCGTTCCTGATCCGGTTGAGGTTGCCGTTGTGTCTCTGCTTCCTGCTGCCAGTCCCCGCTGCCGTTCCTGATCCAGTTGACCATCTGAGTGCTGGTTCTTGTTTCCATCTGCTGAGCTCCTGATCCAGTATCGCCTGTGGTCATTGCATCTGCTGAGCTCGTGATCCAATATCGACTGTAGTCGGCTGTCCTCCCTAGTTGCCTTGGCGACATTCCTTCTCCTTCCTGGTAGCTCCAGTACACGGGTACTGGTTCGCTCCACAGCCACCCGGCTGATATTGCACCTGTAGAGATTTGTGCTCCCAGTACGCGGGTACTGGTCTGCTTACTATCACCGGCTACTGTGCACCGGAAGAGAGACGGTTTCCCCAGTATGCGTGTACTGGTTTGCTCCACTACATACCGGCTGCCGTTGCACCGGTACAGTTTATATTTCAGTACGTGGGTACTGGTTTGCTCCACAGCCACCCGGCTGCTGTTGCACTTTGTGTATTGCGTCCCCAGTACGCGGGTACTGGTTTGCTCCACAGCCACCCGGCTGTCATTGCACCGATAGAGATTTGTATTCCAGTACGTGGGTACTGGTTTGCTTCACAGCCACCCGGCTGCTTTGCGCATTGTATATTGTGTCCCCAGTACGCGGGTACTGGTTTGCTCCATAGCCGTCCGGCTGCTGTTGCACCTACCGAGTTTTGTGCTCCCGGTACGCGGGTACTGGTCTGCTTACATTCAACCGGTTGCTGTGCACCGGAAGAGAGATGGTTTCCCCAGTACGCGTGTACTGGTTTGCTCCACCACCTACCGGCTGCCGCTGCACCGGTACAGTTCATGATTACAGTACGTGGCTACTAGCTCGCTCCTATTCACCGGCTGCTGGTGCACCGGATGAGAGATTGGTCTCCCAGTACGCGGGTACTGGTTCGCTCCACCACATCCAAGTACTATTGTACCGTTTTAGCGATATTGTGTCCCCAGTACGCGGGTACTGGTTCTCTCTATGCTATCTCTGGTGTCAAAGTCCTAGGCAGCTCTGTCGCTTACCCAGTACGCGGGTACTGGTGGTCTCCTGTAAGTTCCTTGGCTTGCCACTTTAACTCCTTAGCCTCTGCATGTCATCCTTGTGACTGTTGTTACCACCTAGCCAGTCACTGAGGCTTTAGTGGTTGCCATCCACTCCGTATTAGGCTGCCTTGCCTGGTATATTGGTAAAGCTGGTAGAACCCATTTCTCTCTGTACCATCTTGGGTTGCCTTACCCGGTATTGGCAAGACCGGAAGAGCCTTTATACTTGCTGTCTGCCTATAGGCTGCCTTGTCCGGTATATTGGCAGGGCCTGTAGAGCCTACTGATTCCCCATGTACCAGTCTCCAGGCTGCCTTGCCCGGTATATTGGCAGGGCCAGGAGAGCCTACTAATTCCCCGTGTACTAGTCTCCAGGCTGCCTTGCCCGGTATATTGGCAGGGCCGGTAGAGCCTATCTATTCCTTGTACCAGCTTCTAGGCTGCCTTGCCCGGTATATTGGCAAGGCCGGTAGAGCCTATCTATTACTTGTACCAGTTTCCAGGCTGCCTTGCCCGGTATATTGGCAGGGCCAGTAGAGCCTTATCGCTATTACCATTGCTTGTTTCCTGTCATTGCAATATATATGTATGACACGTCATATATGTATGACGTGTATGTTACCCTATGGGGTTGTCGTAAACTTTTCAATAAAGTTATGTTTTTACCTAACTTGACGTCTGAGAGTCTTAACAAACCATGACAGTACGAAAGGGCCATGACCTCAGACAATAAGAGTGATGGTAACACACAAAATATCCATTGGAGGATGGATGTACATGAGCAACGCCTGGATCAGCTAGCGGTAGCGATCCAAACTATCCTTGAATACACTGTACTCTCAGACAAGTCTGTTCCTAGTCCGGTGGTCTCTCCAGGTCAGACACCGGAGAACAATACTATGCCCTCAGGGGCTGCAGTCAAGGGGTTAACTGCCTCCGCCCCTTTGCCACTCAGATACGATGGCGATCCTAATCTGTGCAGAGGGTTTATCAACCAACTTGAAATATTTATGGAATTGACGGCGCATGCCTTCCCCAGTGACCGTAGTAAAGTTGGCTTCATGATATCCCTGCTGACTGGTAGAGCATTGGCATGGGCCAATCCGCTATGGGAGAGTGCGAAACCCTGCACAAGGAGTTTCAGAGAATTTGTGCAGTCATTTCGGAGAGCGTTCGAGCCTCCTGGTAGAACCACCTCTGCTGCTAAACGCCTTATGGAGATACAGCAGGGTAGGCGTACGGTGGGCGATTATGCCATTGAATTTCGCACCTTGGCAGCAGAAGTAGGGTGGAACAACAAGACATTGTTGGCAGCCTTCACTCAGGGCCTGAGTGACCAGATTAAAGATGAAATTGCAGCTAAAGATTTGCCCACTGATCTAGATGACTATATTGAGTATGTTATCCTAATTGACACCCGGATCCGTGAGAGATTAATGGCCAAAGACTGCAGGCTACGGTCAAAAAATAATGGATCTAGCAGTACATTTTGCCCACCCATCCCTCCCTTGGCATCTAGGTTTTGGCCCTGGTTGATTCTGGCGCAGCTGGGTATTTTATGGATAATACCTTTGCTGAATTGCATGGGGTTCCGCGGATTGAGAGAGAGACCTCTCTCGCTATTGAAGCAATTGACGGCAGACCCTTAGAACCCGCACAGGTTAGCTTTGAAACAATGCCATTATCTATGAATTTTGGGGCACTTCACAAGGAGGAACAGCAGTTCCAACTTATCAATTCCCCACACTACGCAGTAATTTTGGGTTTTCCTTGGTTACAGCTGCATAATCCACAGTTTGATTGGCAAAAGTGTGAAATCTCTGCTTGGTCTCAGTTTTGTATGGAGCATTGCATAACCCACCCAGTTAAGATCTTGGGTACCTCCCCTTCACTGCCAGACAAATACCAACAGTTCAGTGATGTATTCAGTAAGGGAGAAGCTGGCATCCTACCCCAGCACAGATCATATGACTGTAGTATTGAATTGCCTCCGGGGGTTGTGCCCCCTAGGGGACGCACGTATCCATTGTCTTGTGATGAGAACCAAGCTATGGAGGAATATATTTCTGATGCCCTTAAGAGAGGGATCATAAGGAAATCTACCTCTCCGGCCGGGGCCGGATTCTTTTTTCTAAAGAAGAAAAATGGCGAGCTGAGACCATGCATTGATTACCGTGGCTTAAACAAGTTAATGTCTAAAAATGGTTATTCGATACCACTCATCACCGAGCTATTTGACAGGCTCAAAGGTTCTTCTGTTTTCACCAATTTGGACCTGCGTGCTGCGTATAATTTGATTCGGATCAGAGATGGTGATGAGTGGAAAACTGCCTTTAACACTAGATCTGGGCACTATGAATATCTAGTCATGCCATTGGTCTTTGTAACGCACCCGCAGTATTTCAAGAATTAATCAATGATATCCTCAGGGATATGCTGCAGTCTTGTGTCGTTGTCTACCTTGACGACATACTCATTCATTCCGAAAATATGTCACAACACATTCAAGACGTGTCTGAGGTGTTGCTTCATCTACGTAAAAACAAATTATACTGCAAATTGGAGAAATGTGAATTTCACAGAACTAGAGTGCCATTCTTGGCGTTCGTAATTGGCAAAGAAGGCATTACCATGGACAAAGAGAAACTAGCGGCAGTCCTGCAATGCCATCCAACGATTTTTGGGCTTCACTAATTATTATAGGAAGTTTATTAAGAACTTCTCTACTATTGTTAAACCATTGTCTGACCTTACGCACAAGGGTGCTAACCCATCTCAATGGTCAGTGGCAGCGGAGGAGGCTATTGAGAAATTGAAATCTGCTTTTGTTAATGCTCCTGTGTTATCCCACCCCAACCCTTCTCTCCCGTTTACATTGGAGGTTGATGCCTCAGATATTGGGGTTGGGGCAGTGCTTTCTCAACGACCTATTAAAGGAGGAACTCTCAGACCTTGTGGGTTTTTCTCTAAAAAATTGACCGGGGCTCAAAGCCATTACGAGATAGGGGACAGAGAATTACTGGCCATTATCCTTGCCCTTAAGGAGTGGCGCCACCTACTTGAAGGCACAAAAAACCCTGTCTTAATTCTGACCGATCACAAAAACCTGACTTATCTCTCTGAGGCTAAAAGATTGTCCTCCCGCCAGGCCAGGTGGGCACTGTTTCTTTCTCGATTCAATTTTATTGTATCTTATCTGCCGGGGTCTAAGAATGTTAGGGCTGATGCACTGTCAAGACAATTTGAGTCTGAAATTGACAGAGATGAGGTGCCAGCACCTATTATTCAGCCTGATCGAATATTGGCTACAATACGTACTAGTATCACTTCACCACTGGGGGAAGAGATATTGGCCTCCCAGGCTTCTGCTCCCCCAGAAACCCCAGTGGGCAAGTGTTTTGTTGATGAGCCTTTCCACACTCGATTGCTCAAGACATACCATTCCTCTAAGGCTGCAGGACATATTGGCAGAGACCAATTGTTGTGGTCCCTCTCTCAAGTCTTTTGGTGGCCTTCTATTAGGGCTGATTGTGCTGATTTTATGAATGCCTGTGCCACCTGTGCCCGTGCTAAGACCCCTAGACACCTCCCGGTGGGCCTACTTCAGCCGGTACCTAATGGTGAACGCCCCTGGTCCCACGTTTCCATTGATTTTATGGGAGAATTGCCAGTGTCTAGAGGGTATTCCTTCATACTTATGGTGGTGGACAGGTTTTCTAAAATGGCTCATTTCGTGCCCCTCCGTGGCCTTCCCTCTGCTAAAGAATTAGTGGTGGTGTTTGCTAAAGAAGTATTTCGGTTGCATGGAGTACCCAGAGTACTGGTGTCCGACCGGGGGAGCCAATTCGTGTCCAGATTTTGGAGGGCATTTTGTGAACAGATGGGCATACAATTGTCCTTTTCCTCCGCCTACCATCCCCAGACCAATGGGGCTGCTGAGCATGCCAATCAAGGATTGGAGCAGTTTTTGCTTTGTTTCACTACTGACCATCATGACAATTGGGCCGACCTGTTGCCCTGGTCAGAGTTTGCCAGGAACAGTGCGGTTAACTCTTCATCCGGTAGCTCTCCGTTTCTGATTAATTATGGGTTCCAGCCCTGTTTGCTCCCGGATTCCTTTCAGGCACAACAGATTCCAGCTCTGGATGAGCATATCGAGCAACTCCGTTCCACATGGGCACAGGTTCAGAGGGCACTCGGTCAGTCATTCCAGCGCCATCAGCGGTTTCCTTTCAGGTTGGGGATAGAGTGTGGCTTTCCTCCAGTAATCTTAAACTTCAAGTTCCATCTAATAAGCTGGCTCCTCGATTAATTGGTCCTTACAGAGTTATGCGCAAGATTAACCCTGTTTCGTATGCTTTGGACATTCCTCCGTCCATGCGTATTCATAATGTCTTCCATGTATCTCTCCTCAAGCCTCTTGTATGCAACCGTTATACTACCAACCCTGTGGTGCCAGGGCCTGTGGAGGTTGAAGGTCAGGAAGAGTATGAAGTTCAGAGTATCATTGATTCCCGCAGGCTTAGAGGAAAGGTGCAGTATTTGGTGCATTGGAAAGGTTATGGTCCCGAAGAACGATCCTGGGTGGATAGTAAGGACCTTCATGTGCCCAGGTTACTGCAAATCTTCCATTCTAAATACCCTCAGAAGCCTAGACCCTCTTCTAGGAGAGGGGTCTTTGAGAGGGGGGTACTATCATGGTGCCCGTGATTGCTGCCTTTGTGTGTCAGTTACCTGTAGGGGGCTCTCCATTGGTTGTCTGTGTTCAGCCTGCCCTGCATTGCCTATTTAGACTGAGCCTGGGCACCCTTTGGTTGCCCTTTCGTGTTGTCTCTATGCTGCTCGAATCTCCATTGTGTTCCTGAGCTTCCTGGGCCCCTGGTTATATTCCTGCTACCTGAGATCATCAAGTTCCTGAGTTACCTGTCCATTGGTTCCTGTTTCCGTTCCTGATCCGGTTGAGGTTGCTGTTGTGTCGCTGCTTCCTGCTGCCAGTCCCCGCTGCCATTCCTGATCCGGTTGACCGTCTGAATGCTGGTTCCTGTTTCCATCTGCTGAGCTCCTGATCCAGTATCACCGGTGGTCGTTCCATCTGCTGAGCTCGTGATCCAGTATCGCCTGTAGTCGGCTGTCCTCCCTAGTTGCCTTGGCGACATTCCTTCTCCTTGCTGGTAGCTCCAGTACGCGGGTACTGGTTCGCTCCACAGCCACCTGGCTGATATTGCACCTGTAGAGATTTGTGCTCCCGGTACGCGGGTACTGGTCAGCTTACTATCACCGGTTGCCGTGCACCGGAAGAGAGACGGTTTCCCCAGTACGCGTGTACTGGTTTGCTCCACTACATACCGGCTGCCGTTGCACCGGTACAGTTTATATTACAGTACGTGGGTACTGGTTTGCTCCACAGCCACCCGGCTGCTGTTGCACTTTGTGTATTGCGTCCCCAGTACGTGGGTACTGGTTTACTACACAGCCACCCGGCTGTCATTGCACTGATATAGATTTGTACTCCAGTACGTGGGTACTGGTTTGCTCCACAGCCATCCGGCTGCTGTTGCACCTACCGAGTTTTGTGCTCCCGGTATGCGGGTACTGGTCTGCTTACTTTCAACCGGTTGCTGTGCACCGGAAGAGAGACGGTTTCCCCAGTACGCTTGTACTGGTTTGCTCCACCACCTACCGGCTACCGTTGCACCGGTACAGTTCATGATTACAGTACGTGGCTACTAGCTCGCTCCTATTCACTGGCTGCTGGTGCACCGGATGAGGGATTGGTCTCCCAGTACGCGGGTACTGGTTCGCTCCACCACATCCAAGTACTATTGTACTGTTTTAGCGATATTGTGTCCCCAGTACGTGAGTACTGGTTCTCTCTATGCTATCTCTGCTGTCCTAGGCAGCTCTGTCACTTACCCAGTACGCTGGTACTGGTGGTCTCCTGTAAGTTCCTTGGCTTGCCACTTTAACTCCTTAGCCTCTGCATGTCATCCTTGTGACTGTTGTTACCACCTAGCCAGTGACTGAGGCTTTAGTGGTTGCCATCCACTCCGTATTAGGCTGCCTTGCCTGGTATATTGGTAAGGCCGGTAGAGCCTATCTATTACTTGTTCCAGTTTCCTGGCTGCCTTGCCCAGTATATTGGCAGGGCTGGTAGAGCCTTATCGCTATTACCATTGCTTGTTTCCTGTCATTGTAATGTATATGTATGAACGTTGTGTTTTTACCTAACTTGACATCTGAGAGTCTTAACAAACTGTGACAGGTGGGAGGCGGGCTACATCTTTAGGGGTGGAAACCCCTATTGGGAGCATATCTTGTGGTATGGGAGGTACATAGACGACCTCCTGTTTATATGGACTGGCACTTATGAGGAGGCTGTGTCTTTTGTGGATGGCTTGAACAACAACTCACACAATTTGCGGTTTACCTCCTCTTATCAAACTTCTAGCATCTCATTCCTTGATCTGGTCCTTACTGGCAGTTGTGAAAACCTGTTTCTGGGAATGGCCTTCTTCATGCCCGGTCTGCAACATCCTCGCTTTTAAATCAAAAACATCCCAAAGAGTCAGTTCTTGCGTTTATGCAGGAACTGCTCGACTGAAGAGGGGTTTATACAATCCTCTGAAGATTTGAAGTGTAGATTTCGGATGAGAGGTTATGATGAGGGCCTTTGGTTCTGCCTGTAACAGATCAAGGAGAGATTTGTTGGAAGTGCGGGTCTGAGATAGTGACAAAGGGAAATCTTCTAGTGTTGTGAGATTTATAACCACTTATAGTTCACAATATAGCCAGATATGTGACATTATCTGCAAATACTTGCCAGTCTTGTAGACTGAAGAGAAGTTGTCCCAGATTATGAACGACGGATGAAGTTTTGTGGCCAAGAGAGACATGACTATTGGAAACATTTTTTGTCTCCGAGTTTATTTATGACTACTAAGTCTAGGCCTACTTGGCTACAACACAAAGCCTTCTATAAATGTGGGACCAACAGGTGCAAGTGTTGTCAATTTTCTGTCGTGACCAAGATGTTTGAGTGTTCAGTTCATAGTCACATACGACATCAAGACCTACATTAATTGTGGGTCTCAAAATGTGGTATATTTTTTCACTTGGCATCCCTTGCGGCAGAGAATCAGTGAGCACATTTATCAGACAGAGTATAGGCTCCCCGATTCTGCTGTGGCACGACATATACAGGAGGCCAGCAGGGATGATCTTTCTGGTTTGAGTTTTATTGGGATAGAGAGAGAATGAGGCTCCCTTGGAGGGGGGTTGAACTGTCCAGTCTCCTCAGTGAACGTGAAGCCTTCTGGATATTATATCTAAAAACTAGAGTTCCCTTTGGTCTCAATGCTGAATGGGATATTAGTCACATTTTTTGAAACATATATATGTGTACAAATATATATAATTTTTTTTCATTTATTGTGATTAGATTGTGTCTTTTAATTCATTATCCAATCAAAGGTTTGCTAATTTTTTTTAAAATTTGTTAGTTCTAGTTGTTTGCTACCATCTATGATAAAACACTGTATAGAGCGAAATTCGTTAGATGTACTCTGTGTAATCATCTAATAGTGTCAAATGTCCTGCTCCTTCTGAGTATGGAAGAATCTGCCTGTTTTAAACATTTGAGAATAAAGGCTTTTTTATACCAGCCCTTTTGATCAGTCTCACTGTGTTTATCCTTTGAGTAGTTTTGATCACTTGCGTGGAGTGCTACCGCACACATTGATGATCAGTTCTTCTAGGTACACTTGCACAAAATCAGGGATTTTGTAGGCATATAGTCAAGTGTATGATTTAACAATACAGCCCAAGCCATTAAGAACTAACTTCAGTGTAAAGAAGAATAAGGAGTCCTGTAAATGATGGTATGGCCACTATAGAGCCCTGATCTCAACATAATTGAGTCTGTCTGGGATTATATGATCCACAGAAGAACTGTGGTTAGTTCTCCAAGATGTCTGAAAGAAGCTGCCTGCCGAGTTCCTTAACAAACTGTGTGCAAGTGTACCTAGTCGAATTGATGCTATTTTTTTTTTTTTAAACAATCCAACATAAGGGAACACGTTAGTACCAAATCATATAAACAGAGTACATATTAACAAGATTAGATCATACATATATCTTCCCAGTAGATTCCAAAGTATCCTAGCGTCTCCGAAAGGAATCTCCAACAGGCTCTGTCAAAAGCCTTCTCGGCATCTAACGTCAAGAAGACTGAAGGAGAGGCTGTACGATTGATTTCTGAGAATAAATTTAAAGTTTTACATGAATTGTCCTCACCAGATCTCCCCGTGATAAACCCTTTGATCAAGATGTATCAGATCTGCAATCACCATCTTCAGCCTGTTCTCCAAGATCTTAGAGTAGATCTTGACATCCAGGTTGATAAGCGAAATTGTTCTATAGTTGGTAACGTAAATGTGATCCTTACCCACCTTTGGAATAGAGCATATTGAAATGTGCAGATCTCTTCAGGAAAGGGGCATTCCTTGGAAATCCCACTGAAAACCCTTAGGAGTAGTGGGGAGATCAGCAGGTCCAAAATCTGATAGAATATTGTGGTATATCCATCAGGACCTGGTGATTTCCCCACCTTCAAATCACCTATCACCTTCTTTACTTCAGATAACATAAATGTTTGATTGCGCAGCATCAACTTCTCTTCACAAATTTTTGGAAAGTTCAATTTCCCCAAGAATTCTACTGTTTGAGGCGCAGATTTGGTGGAGCCCTGAATGTTATACAAAGAACTATAATAATTTTTAAAAGCTTCCCCGATCTGCCTTGGATCCAAGAGGATTTGATTATTAACTATTTTTTTATTTATTCTTTTCTGTTCGATTCTTGCCTTGAGTCTATCTGAAAAGGATTTATGCACTATGTTATTACTATAACTAGTTTTAAAGCCTGTGTACACGGGCCTACACTGGCGGTGCTGCAGTCATGCACAGTACTGACTGCCCAAATGCGCCGCTGCTGATACGGAGTGGGGCACTCCAAATTCAGACTGTGGTCCTCTCTGCTCACCTTCCTGGACGCCGATCTGAATTTGGAACGCCCTGCTCCATATCAGCCGTGGTGTGGGCATTCTGTACTGTGTATGACTGCAGCGGGCACAGCCGTCTCTACTGCACGTGACAGCTTCTGACAAACATCCTTAGTGAATTATAATATAGGATATGATTTTTGTTTAAATGACAAAACTGCCTACTTAACTTATCATTTAATTTATCTTTAATTTAATTTATCTCATTAATTATAAGCACTGAAAGGTTTAATTTATTCAAATTTTCTTTTTATGCCAAAACTATATGGAGATCTGTTAAAGATTTCCCTCTTTGTTTCTTATAATATATTTCTTTTGTAATCAGATACCCCCTCATGGTACACTTCAATGTGCACCATAGGGTAGTATATGAAAGTTTGATTATCATTAGCATCTAGAAAATGTTCTGCCTCCTTCCTAAGCTTTGCCCTAGAAAGATCCAAATTTAAATTATATTCCTTAATTTTCCAATCTGGTCAGATCCACTCCCGCCCTGAACTGATGCTGTTTTGAAGGCAAAGGAAGGTCACACCAAATATTGATTTGATTTTATATTTTTCTTCTGTTCACTCACTATTATTGTTAATTGATAAAAATAAACTATTAACATGTCTATTTTTGAAAGCATTCTTACTTTACATCATTTTTTCGCACCCTCCTAAGACTTTTGCACAGTACTGTATGTTAGAGTTTTATGAATAAATGCTATTAATTTTGTAAATGTATTATACACTTTATACTGTACTACACCTTATATGTTAGAATTGAACGTGATTTGATTTAACAATCACTTTTTAATTCCACATCGATTTCAGGTTAAACATTACCTTTATCATATCTACTAGATAACATACTGTATATGTTGTTTTTTTTTTTACAGGTTGTGAATTTATATTCTATAGTAATGAAATACTCCAATAACAATAAGAGAGTAAGTATGGTAATATTAAACTTGAAAATCTATCCACATCTATTATGTAAAGAAATGCTTATCATCCCTATTTTTTAATACTGTTAATCATAGCAGTTATTATATAATTTCTGTCCACTTACATATTAGACTAATCCTACCCAAAAGGGAGGACTAGTTCCAAAATGACAGGCAAGTCCCCTCTGCTCAGAAACACCAGTTAACCCAGAGGGGACTTGCCTGTCATTTTGGGCTGGATTAGTCATATATGTATGTGGAAATTTCTCCTCTATAATGGTACTACAGAGCTAAAACATGTTGCTTCTGAGAGGTGACTAGCCGTACAATAGGCAATTGTTCTGTTTGTTTGTCCTCAGAGCCACTCATATTTTGTATTTGCAACAGTGGTAAAGTCCAGATCAACATATAGAGAGGCATCTGACAAGGAGAAACAATCTCCCAAAACTATTTTCTTCTTGTTTTAGAAGAAATGTTTTGCAAACTAAAATGGGACAAAAAAGGACTTGAGATCAGTGGAGACTACCTACATCAGTTAGTTTTTCAGACAATATCATGCTCTTTGCCAGGGTTTCCTATTGAAATGTTGCCCTCTGTTTGGCAACTATCAAAACGGCAAGATCAGAATGTCACCTGCACCATGCGAGCGACATCAGCATATCCATGCATCAAAAGGGTAACATTTTGGTGTCCCACGCTTAAGTGTTGCAAGAAATTAGTGTATAGCATACCCTCCAATCTGTGCCTTAATATAAATAACGTCCCATCTCCTCCTCAACCCCCCAAATAAATAACGTCACATCTTCTCATCACCCCCCCAAATAAATACAGAAAACATCATAATGCTTACCCTCCATCTGTGCCTTAACCCTTTGAGTGCCAGAGAGGTCCATAACACATTGCAAAGCAATACTTTGCGGAACCTTCTGACACTCAAAGTGTTAAGATGCCCTCTTCCTGTTGCCAGCATCTTAAGCAGCTTGATATACATTGGTAAAACTATCACCACCCTCTGAGACAGTATGGCCAGCCATCAATCCAACATCACAGAGGCCCTCACCACACGAAAAAGTGACAAACTGTTGGCAGGCAATCTAAATTACCATGAGATGATGATAGAATTTGCAAATTAATGCAACTTAAATAGTGATGGATATATTGACTGTATACGCTTGCTCCCAGGGTTTTGAATGAGGACACCAACTTCGCTTGTTTTTACTAAGGCATAGTAAACCCCTCCTATAGCTGTGGGTGTTGAATCCTATGTCACTGCAATAGCACACACTATCTTAGAAGTAATCCACCTCTCCTGGGGACTATGGGCATAGATCCTACTTATTAACAGGTGTTGCTATTATAAGTACCCCCCCATCATAGGACTCTGTTCATCTTCATGTTATATCTGGTCTGTAACACCTTTAGACCATTTGGGTGACCCTCACATCTTTGGTGGCTATTGATTATGTCCCCCACATTGGCTTTTCAGTTTTACCCAGACATAGTGGTGTTTTGATATTTCACAGGATCGTTTCTCTCATTTAATGAGGCTATGTGATCTAATTGACTTATAATAAAAAGTATTCAATATATGTTGTATAAGAATGTATTTATACACTTAGTAATCATCTTGTGTCCTGTGTTTCCATACTAACTTCCATGAAGGGACAAGAGTTGCAGCCTGTTCTTATGACACATTAAACCACAAGGAATTCTTTAATTTCGACAACTAGTTTACTTTATGCCATGAATATTTCTGCATCCTATACCATGGGTTCACTGATTTTACTGCTATATTCACTTTCAGTATGTCTTTTCCGTGTCTTTACATGTGTTATGGTTTTTTGATGAACACTCAGCCCAGGTTGGTAAGGTTAAAATGACTTTATTAGGATAAAGTACAAACACTTAGTTAGGCCCTTAGACCCAAAATAACAGAACATATATAAATGGATATATACATAGCAATAGCAAGCCAGTCTTTAGAAATATATTAGGAAATGGAGGCAGTCACTGGCTAACGAGAGTTCTGGGCTTGAACCCTGATGACTGAAGGCAATGTAGCCCAGGAGCTGACAGCAGGACTCAGATGACAAGTAGTCCAGTAGTAGGTAACTGGCTCAAAACCCAGATGCCTGGGAGGCACTGAACCCAGTAGGAGCGAGGCAACACTGACCCTGGCACTAGGGTCACAGGGAGACCGAGGCAACCACTTTTGGTAGGCAACACTGACCCTGAGGCTAGGGTCACAGGGAGACCAAGGCAACCGCTTATGGTAGGCAAACCCTAGAACATTAGGTGGATTGTGATACACTTCAGGAAGGCAACCTGTGTCCCCTCACACTAATAAGTAGGATGTAACGCAACCGCTGGCTCTTGAGCCCAAAGGCTACTGCAGAGTAGATCGGAGCACTGGCCCTGCCTAGCAGATCTAGGCACTGAACAGGTCAATTGGTAACGCACAGAGAGATTACTGCAACTCCCAGAGGGAGTGAGCCCATCTATGATAGGGAGGTGGACACAGATGTGGACAGGCGTGTGCACACCGCCTGAGGCGGTTAAGAAAGCGGCTATAGCACGAATGTTCAGCCTACGGTCGGCAGAGAATGATAGTGTCACGTGGCGCACAACAGACAAGCGTAACCAAAAGGCCACAGCGGGTAACGCTGGCCAGACAGTGGCAACCGAGCGGTATAGCCAGACACTGATGGCAACAGAGCGGGTACTCAGCCAGATACAGTCAGTAACAGAGCGGGTTCTCAGCCAGATACATTCAGCAATGGCACAGGTTCTCAGCCAGATATAGTCAGCAACGGACCTGGTTCTCAGCCAGATATAGTCAGCAGCGGAGTGGGTTCTCAGCCAGATACGGTCAGCAACGGAGCGGGTTCTCAGCCAGATACGGTCAGCAATGGAGCAGCAACACAGGAAGTGCAGGAACGTTGTCAGTCAGGCCAAGTCATACACGATCAGAGAGACTCAGGAACAAACGTCAGGAACAAGTACACCACGAAAGGGCACCTCAGTATAGACATGACAGAGTATATAAAGGCTAGCCCGGGGTGGCAACAGAGATATCTGGCCAATCAGAGAAAGGCAATGAAATTAGGAAATCAGAATGTCGCCGCCTATGGCCATGAGCACGGGTACTGTGATAGTACCCCCCTCTCAATGACCCCCTCCCCGCAGAGGAGGACCAGGCTTAGAGGGAAACTTAGCGTGGAATCTACGCAACAATAATGGTGCATGGATATCTGAATGTTTGACCCAAGAACGTTCCTATGGCCTGTAGCCTTTCCAAGGAACCAGGTACTGGAGTTGACTACACACTCTGCGTGAATCCAATATACCTCATACTCATCATGGTTTTGAATGCGGACAGGACTAGGAACCACCGGAGCAGTAGTATAGCGGTTACAAATCAGAGATACGTGAAAGACATTGTGAATACGCGTGCTTGCGGGGAGTTCCAAAGCATAGGAAACAGGATTGACCCGCCGGAGGACTTTGAATGGTCCAACAAACCATGGGGCAAATTTATTACAAGGAGTCTGCAGATTCAAGTTTCTGGAAGAAAGCCACACACGGTCCCCAACCTGGAAAACAGGAGCCGGCAGCCTCCTGTTATTGGCATGCCGTCAATAACGTTGGAAGGACTCACGTAGTGAGTCTTGCACTTGTACCCATGTGGAATGGAGTTGTCGGATATGTTCGCCAAGGGCTGGCATCTGCTGTGCCTGAAATGCATCCGGAAGCAAAGATGGTTGAAACCCATAATTAACAAGAAAGGGTGAGCTTCCGGATGAGGTATTAATAGCACAGTTTCTAGCGAACTCTGCCCAAGGTAACAACTCAGCCCAGTTGTCATGGTGGTTGAATACAAAGCAACAAATTAATTGTTCGAGCCCTTGGTTAGAGCACTCCTCAGCTCCATTAGTCTGTGGGTGGTAAGCAGACGAGTATGACATCTGAATGCCCATCTGGCTGCAGAACGCCCACCAAAATCTGGATATAAATTGACTGCCACGGTCTGAAACACGCACCTTAGGGACACCATGGAGTCTGAATAGCTCTTTGGCGAATACTACCGCCAGCTCCTTAGCGGAAGGCAGACCAGGAAGAGGCACAAAATGGGCCATTTTAGAAAATCTGTCTACCTGTAAAGGTTTGTTCGACACACAGACACAGTAGGTTTGGATAAAACACAATTTTATTAAACAATAAAAAATACAATAACCCTCACAGGTCCTGTAATATATATATGATATAGTACAGCCACTAGGCAGGTTATACAGAGGTAGGCCCACACAGGTCCAGTATAAGTAGAGAGTCCATAGAACAATATACTGACACAGGTCAGGCAGATCTTGTGTGAGTCCCAGTTTGTCAGTACTGAATGGGTTAATAACAGGCAGAGAATGTTGACAGGCCCTAATAGTGCAAGGCCCTTTAAGAAGCTCAAACAGAGGTGAGAGCTTCAATTCGAGTAATGCCCTAAATAATGGATACCAGACAATTGTGGACTGCTGTAGCAGTAACGGAGACTGAGCAACTTGAGCACTGGCGTAGCAGTAACGGAGACTAAGCAACTTGAACACTGCCGTAGAAGTAATGGAGACTGAGTAACGTGAGCACTGCCATAACAGTAATGGAGACTAAGCAACTTGAGTGCTGCCGTAGCAGTAACGGAAACCAAGCAACTGGACACTGCCGTAGCATTAACGGGCAATGCCTACATATAATTGAATGGGCGCAGACTTATATAAAAAAAAACCCCTCCCTACTCCACTCCATCAAAAACAATAATTGGGTGCACTCAGAGACCACTAAACTAAATTCTAATAGAAATACCTTGAAACAAGAAATCTAAAGGAGACCACCTGTACCAAGAAAGGTGGTCCCATCAAAAGAGGCACTCAAGAGTCAGGGAAAACAAAAAAAAATAAATGTAAATTTTATTGGTACAATATTATCAAATACATACACAGGATGACACATAAAATCCAATTAAAAACATATCCACAGAGGTGGTCTACATAAATATACAATAATGTAAATAATGCCCCAATACGCACATATATATAATAAACAATTAAGCTTTACCTATATAACTACTGGAGGTATAAATATAACCCCCAAAAACTCCCTCCATAAGGAAGTGTTTAGAACAAGATCCACCTAAAGATGGATACAACTCGACCCAAACACCTCCTCTGGGAAAATCTGAACGCTAGATCAAAGTATAATCAAGATTATAAGAATAAAAATAATATACTTATCCAGCAATTGGGTACAAACGTAATAACGGGCATCAGAACCAGCTCTGATCCAATCCCTGAGCAACTGGAGCACTGCCTTAGCAGTAACGGAGACTGAGCAATAGGAGCACTGCCGTAGCAGTAACGGAGACTGAGCAACTTAAGCACTATCGTGGCAGTAATGGAGACTAAGCAACTGGATACTGCAGTAGCAGTAACGGAATCTGGTCAGCGTGAGCACTGCCATAGCAATAACGGAAAACTGAGCAACTCGCCCTGAGAGGCACCCAATCTGGAACTGCACGTAAGGCAGACAAATAGGAATGTCGCCTGGGCAACACGGAGGCAACTGAGACCAATCTGTAGAGCTGTCCGGAGACAGCGAGGGACTAGCGCTACCCTTAACCTGAGACCGGTCAGAGCATGCAGAGGAGGCACGGCCCCACAGCAGCCCAACCGGGCAGGAGTCAAACAGAGCAGGAACGTAGGACAGTCCGAGTCGGTACACCGTGCAGGAACGTCAGCCAATCTAAGTCGATACACAGAGCAGGAACGTCAGCCAATCCAAGTCGGTACATGGAGCAGGAACGTCAGTCGGGCCGGGACAGTATACGGAGCAGGAACATCATCCAAGCCGGGTCGATACACTAGAGATGAGAAGCAGAATGGTCAGGCAGTCCGGGTCGGTGCTGTCACGGTTTTTGATGAACACTCGGACAGAACAGTAAGGTTAAAATGACCTTGAGTAAAAGGGATGAGGCCACAGGCCCACAATACGAAACCACACTATATGGAGGATATATAGGCAGTAAGCAATGACTGTAAACAGAATCACAGACGGAACACAGGTAATAGAGGTATCTTAGGCAGGCAACCCTCCACTAGAGAACCTGGAGAGATCAGGCTACTGGAGCCCGGCTGACAGCAGGACAGAGGTTGGCAGTAAGTCCTGGAGATGGTAGTAGGCACTAGACCCAGGCGTCTGGGTGGCACAGAACCCAAGGAGGCAACGAGGCAACACTGACCACAGGACAGGGGTCCCAGAGTGACCGAGGCCACCACTTACAAAGGGTAAATCCTAGAACGCTAGGGGTGGATCGAAGTGAACACTGGAAGGCCACAGGTGTCCCCTCATAGGACAGGGGAACAAGCGCAAATGCTGGCTCTTGGCCCTCAGGCCACTAGACAGGAATATGAGCTCAGGGTCTCTACACACCCAGTAGTGCATGCCAATGCAAGTGCTGGCCCTCACCCAGGCATTGCAACTCAAAGGAGCACACTGGTAGCTAGATAGTGTTAGGCACTGAACAGTTAACGGGAGACGCCCAGAGATACATAGGAACTCCCACAGGGAGTGAGCCCAGCAATTAGCACAGAGGGAGACACAGAGAGATCAGAGTAACTCAGTCGGGGGGGCGTGTCTTGGCGCCAACTGGAGATGGCCGCTTAATGGAGGAGCTCCTGACCCGCTCGCACTTTTGGAGCTATTTTCGCTGCTGATAAGCTTGTGATTCCCAACTGCTTTCTTTAAAGTCTTTGGGGTGATGTCCACTAAGAAGAAACGTGGGCCCAAGATTACCGCCTACTTGAGGGAGCATCCTACCAACAGCCCCCAGCCTACCTGTTCCCCGCGTGGTAAGAAAATGGCTGCGGGAGATAAGGAAAATGTGCCCAAAGACCCGCTCTCTAGTGGGGTGTCTGGAGGCTCACCTGTCCTCGTTCCTTCGTTGGATTTTCGCTTATTTGCTACGAAGGAGGATATAAAACTCTTACCTTCAATTGCGGACATTGAGCACATCCTTGATCGCTTGAAGGATTCGCTTCGCTCTGATATCTCGGATCTTGGCCGGGACATACGCCAGATTGGGCCTAGAGTTCAGGACTTGGAGGACACCACTGAGTCTGTACTTACTGCGCAACAGTAGATGCAGCAGGCCTTGTCTTCGCAGGCCCAGGAGATACAACGTTTGCAGCTCCAGCTGGATGATGTAGAGAACCGCGGACGCTCCAACAATGTGAGGATCCGGGGTCTACCCGAGTCCATCTCTCAGCCTGATCTGGAAGGTGCTCTGCAGCAGATTTTTGCCTCCCTTCTAAACCTCGCCCCAGGGGAGATCCGCCTGGAGAGAGCACACAGGGCATTGAGGCCTCGGCCCCCCAGCTGAGGGTAGGCCCAGAGACGTGATATGCTGTTTATCTTCTTACCCGCAGAAGGACTCCATTATGAGGGCGGCGAGATCTACCCCTTCTATCCAACATGCTGGTATGGAAATTCAGCTCTACAATGATCTCTCCCCCCTTACGATTCAATTGCGCAGATCATTCCGCCCACTAACGGATGCTCTGCAGTCCCGCAATGTGATGTACCGTTGGGGATTTCCTTTTGCCCTAATTATACCCCATGAAGGAGCAACATTGTTGGTGCGGGGCCCTGCCGATGTTCCGGGTGTGTGTGACCGTCTGGGGATCCCCCAGATTCAGCTTCTGTAGCCCCCTACTTACCAGGGACAGCGTCGGCCGAGGGTTGATCCAGCCAGGCCTAGATGGTCAGTTGTCCTGCAGAAGCGTCGACGACCAGACCCACCTCAAGATCCTGTCTCCTCTAACAGCGTGTCGCCCTGACCTGCGGGGACTTTCCGGGCTTGTTCCCTAGACTGGGCTATTTCCCTCTGGGCAGATAAGTGTTATGATTTGTATTAATGTGCTAGTTACAGGACTATTACTCTGCCATACGCAGAACTCACTTGTTCAGAGACTCTCTTTTTTTCACCTGTCCTTACAGTGTTGTTTAATGTAGGGTTGGGGGCTGTCGGGGGGCCCGCTTTCCCATGGTCGGGTGCCTGTTTTGTGGTGCCGGGTGCGGGGGGGGGGGGTCCTGCCGTGGGCCTCTGGACAGTGCAGCCTCTTCTACAGTTTGTATGTTATTGCATTTGAGCTTGTTACCTAGGGGTCCCCCTCGTTTCTGAGGGGATTGCCCTCTCTTGCTATTTCCTCTCGCATTTCTCTTGTTTGATGAGTGTGTTTTATGATTTTACTGCATAGTGGGGGATGGTGTACTTGTATGTGGGGGGGATGTTCTCGGAGGTCTCCTAATTCCTTCTTCTTGATTTTGAACCCATATCTTATTAAGTCACTGATCTCCCTCTTCAGGAGGGGATCTGAGCATCTTTGAAGTGCGGGGGGAGGAGGGGAGGGGACAATAATCATATATTTAAAAAAAAAAAAAGCACAAAACACCCCTCTGGCCCTCCATGTCCTTCTCTGCGCTTGCGTACGCTTCTCTGTTGTCTTTTGTTACTGAGCCTCCGAGTTGACATCTCTCCCCCTCTTTAATAGCTTTGTAGATATAATCACCCACGATTTCTTATCTATGTTTATGTTCCTTTGCTCTTTTTATGTTCAATGAGCTATCCGCTCCATTGATGTTTGTAGGTACACTAGCTCCTGTTTGCTTTATTAGCCAGATCAAAAAGGGTCTGTTCCTCCTATTGTTGCCATCACTTTGGTATCATACCCCACGATTCCCGCCGTGGCTTGTTTCCTACTCTGTATGTCTTCTATACCTGTGATAGCCTTACGGCTTCAACTTGTGAATTATTGTGTATGTCTGTGTGATCTGTTTG
This sequence comes from Rhinophrynus dorsalis, assembly GCA_037306005.1. Lineage (NCBI taxonomy): Eukaryota > Metazoa > Chordata > Amphibia > Anura > Rhinophrynidae > Rhinophrynus > Rhinophrynus dorsalis. The sequence goes on from CM074725.1 coordinate 111,420,488, forward strand.
TTTATGTTGTCTCCTTCAGGGGTGGGGGGGGCCAGGCTGCTGTCGGCTTATGCGGGCGGTTGTCCGGGACTCCCTTCGGCCCTCTGTTCCTCTATTCTGTTCTATGTTCTTGATCCTTATCTCTTTTCCTCCCTCTCTTTTCTCTACCTTCTTCCACTTTCTCTTTTTCCCCCCTATCTGGACTGCTCCTGGGTGAGGCTGTTACTGAGGGTTGGCTTGCCTGGACTGTACTGTTTGTTTTACCACTGTGAATGTGTCTGATTCTCTTCCATTAAAAATACTTACTTTGAATGTTAAAGGTCTCAACTCCCCTCATAAGAGGAGGGTTTTGATGCAAGATCTCCAGCGTCTGGGTCCTCAGATTATCCTTCTACAGGAAACCCACTTTTTAGACGGGGAGGAGCCGACATTTTTTAGACATTTCTACCCCAGTCAATACTATAGCTCCTTTTCAGAACAGAAGCGGGGGGTGGGCATATTACTTCATAGATCACTGCCTATTAGAGTGTCTGACGTCAAGACTGATAAAGAGGGTAGAAGTGTATTTTTGAAGGGTTCATTAGGGGATCTGTCTCTTTCCTTAGCTTCTATCTACTCGCCTAATTCTAGGCAACATGCTTTTATATCTTCTACCCTCTCCTCCCTACGTTCCTATGCTGACGGTTTGACAGTGCTAGGAGGTGACTTAAATGTTCCTCTTCACCCTTCCCTTGACTCGTCTACGGGGAGATTGGGGATCTCTCCGGCCCTCCTGTCCCGCATACGGAAATTCTTTTCTGATCTGGATCTGTTGGACATTTGGCGTCATTTCCACCCCTCTCTGTCCCGCTATACTTTCTTCTCCACTCCGCGTCAATCTTCCTCCCATTTAGATTATATTTTTCTCTCCCAGGCCCATCTTCATTTCTCATCGGCAGCAGAGATCCTGCCCAGGACATGGTCTGATCATTCCCCTGTCCTACTATCTCTGGATATACCGGTAGACTTACCTAGGCCAGGTGTCTGGAGAATGCCTTCCTCTGCTCTGGACGATGTGACCTTTTGTGCTGAGGTTCGTGTGCAGATCACGGACTTTCTGGAGCACAATAGGGCATCTGTCTCCTCTGCGGTTACGGTCTGGGAGGCACTGAAATGTCATGTCCGTGGCCTCTTTCTCCAATACGCCTTACGGAAAAAGAGAGAGAGGGGAGCTGCGGTGACTCAATTGCTGGCGGATATTAGCAGGGAGGAGGCGGCCGCAGACTCTGATCCGGACCAGGCTTCCTTCCAGCGTTTACAGTTCCTACGTTCTGAGGTTAATGCCCTTTTCAATGCGGGGGCTGTGAAAGCTCATAACTGGCAAAAGGTGTCGTCCTACGAGTTTGGAAATAAATGTGGCAGGCTTTTGGCTCACCAGATTAAACCCCTGAGCACCACCGCCACCATTCAGGGACTCAAGTCACCTTCCAACGAGGTGGTTCGAGATTTCCCCTCTATTTTAGAGACTCTACGTACGTTTTATCGGGATCTGTACAACCTATTTCCGACTGGGTCCTTTTCTTCCTCCGAGGACCTTTTGGCATACATTCGTTCCACGATTACTCCTAGGCTGACTCCTGCTCAGGCGCGGGAGTTGGAGGAGGACTTTACATTAGAAGATATTTCTCTAGCCTTACGGGACATACCGTCGGGCAAATGCCCGGGACCGGACGGGTTCCCGGTGCTTTTTTATAAGACGTTTGAAGATGTGCTGTCCCCTCTACTGTTGGAGGTATTCCAGGATCTCCCGGACTCAGTTCGGTATCATCCTCGATTTGCAGAGGCGCATATCACTTTGATTCCAAAGGATGGCAAAGACCCTCTTTTGCCAGCTAGCTATCGCCCTATTTCTCTCTTAAACTTTGACTTGAAGCTGTATGCAAAATTGTTGGCATCTAAGCTCAGACCTCTGCTGCCCCTTCTGGTCTCTTTGGACCAGGCGGGTTTTGTCCCGGGCAGGGAGGCCCGGGACAATACTATTAAACTTATTCAACTGGTCGACTTAATACATGACTCTCGGATTGATGCAGTCTTTTTGGCGGTGGACGCTGAAAAAGCATTTGACGGTGGCGTGGCCCTTTATTGAAACCACCCTGTCACATCTTGGGATGGGCCCCAGGTTCCTAGCACGGATCCGGACATTGTATACTAACCCGTCTGCTTCCATTAGGGCAAATGGATAGCTGTCACAGCCCTTCTGGCTGGCCAATGGGACTAGACAGGGATGTCCCCTGTCCCCTTTGCTATTCATTCTCACTATGGAGGTGTTAGCCAATGCCATTCGTTCCAAGGGTCAGATAAGAGGGGTCTTCACTGGATTTACTGAGCACAAATTGGCACTCTTTGCCGACGATCTGATGTTAACAGTGACTACACCGGAGTCCTCCATCCCTCAGATTTTATATGAGTTGGAGCGGTTTGGGCGGTTTTCGGGATTCTCTCCGAATCTAGATAAATGTGAGCTGTTAAATATCTCTTTATCACGACTGGACTTTAGTAGGCTTTTACGCTCTACTCCATTCCGTGAAGCTCCGTCTCATGTAAAGTATCTAGGCATGCTATTACCCTCCCGCACATCTTCTCTGTTTACCCTTAACTATCTCCCTATCTTGAGTTCTCTTGAGAGAGACTTGAAGAGGTGGTCTTTTCTCTACTTGTCATGGACCGGGCTGATAAATTTGCTAAAAATGGTGGTGATTCCTAAGCTGCTTTATACGTTCCAAACGGTTCCTATCCACCTTCCCCGATACTTTCTCAGTTCCTTGCAAAGTCTTCTTCACTCATTTGTTTGGCATGGCAGTTCCCCACGAGGGCTCATTCGTGATTTGGCGTTGCGGACGTATGAGGGTGGCCTGGGATTACCTCTTGTGACTAAATACTATTATGCGGTTCACCTATCCCTTTTTGCCCACTGGTTTCACTCCACAGCTGATAAAGCGTGGATTCAGATTTTACGTGATTTAATTTCCCCAACCCCGTTACAAGGTCTACTTTGGATGCCCAGTCCCTCCCGATCTAAACTTTCCTTTTTTCCCTCCATTTCTTTTGACCCTTTTAAGCACTTGGAAAACAATCCTCAAAGCTCATCCTTTTCTTTCCTCTAATCCATCCCCTCTTGTGTCCCTTCTGTATAATCCTGACTTTCCTCCTGGCCTACGAGGCACTGATTTCTCTGCTTGGCAGGGAGGTGTCCACCTATCTCCTTACTCTCTCTCTGAGAATGCAAAGCTTCTGCCCTTCGACTCTCTCCAAGCAGCTTTAGATCTTCCATCTGCAGCTTACTGGCAATATCGCCAATTACATAGCTTTCTCACTACCCATCCGCACCGTTCCTTGATGCTCCGGGACCTGACTCTGTTTGAACAGATGCTCCTAGATCCTAACCCCCAAACATAGGAATATTTCTGCTTTTTACAACCTTCTTCTTTCTGATTCCCCACCTCCCGCTATGTGCAGCAGATCCAGATGGGGCACTGACCTAAACATGGTCTTTGACGATGATTTGTGGAAACAGATCCTTCGATCTGCTCTCTTTAGTTCTAGAAATTCTTTGATTGCAGAGATGAATTTCAAGCTGGTGACGAGATGGTACAGGACCCCAGAGGTTCTGCACTCCTTTTACCTGACGGTCCCTGACGTGTGTTGGCGCTGTGGGAGCCCGGGAGGTTCACTTTTTCATTTGTGGTGGACGTGCGACAAAATACGACCGTATTGGACAGAGATTAACCGTACCATCTGTAATGCCCTTGCTGTAGATATCACCCTTTCTCCTGAGATGGTATGTCTTTCTATATTCCCACCAGCTATTAAGAATGACTCTTCTCTTACCCGACTATTGACTCACCTTCTTAATGCTGCTAAACTATGTATTCCCAGACGCTGGAGATCGGATTTGCCACCTTCTCAGCAAGACTGGCTTGGGCAGGTTTCAGAGACTATCCTCCTGAAAAAATTACTTCACATAAGGAGACGTGACTTGGCCTCCTTCTCCTCTGTCTGGTCCCCTTGGTTGGAGGGACGGGTGGAATAGTGGGTTTCTCCTCCTCTTTCTTCCACTTACTCAGTCCTTGCCAAATTTGATTTGCTGCCTTTGAGTTGAGCCTCTTTGTTCCCTGGGGTGGTCCAGACCCTGTTCCCGTCCCTTTCTGTTTCTCTTCTACCCTCTTCCTCTTTCCTTTCACACTATCTGAGTCTTTTCCCATCTTTTTCCTTACTATTCCTCACTCTCTTTCTCCTTTATTCCGTGGTGCATGTCCTATCGGTTTCTGTGTTTACATGCTAATTACCAAACGTGTATGTTGATTTTACCTGAACAAACCATGTATCATTCAAATTGTACCTTTTGTTCTTTAAATGCAATTCCGTGACATGTATCTCCTTTTTCTTTGTTACTTGTTTTGTTTTGTAATGTCTTATTCTTCAATAAAAATCTTTAAATATTAAAAAAAAAAAAAAAAAAAAGTAACTCAGTCAGCACTTGCTAGCACTGTACCGGTACTTCGCATGTACACACCACTGCCGCAGGCAGTAGGAGTAAGTGGCGATAGCACAAATGCTATGCCTATGGTTGACAGAATAAGATTAGCGCCACGTGGTGCACCCCAACTAGACAACTGGAAACCGTTTAATGTAATGCTAGCCAATAGACAACGGAGGAGGCACAACCATACACGGATGGCAACGGAACAATGGCTCAGCGGAACAGGTACAAACCAACGGGAAGCACAAACTGGTCAGGTGCACAGGCAAGCCTCAATAGCCAGGCAGACTATAGCAACGGGGTTCACAGCCAGATCAGTACAGCAACTGAGCGGGTTCTCAACGAGATCAGTCGGTAACGGAGCAGGTTCTCAGCCAGATCAGTTCAGCAACGGAGTGGGTTCTCAGCCAGATCAGTCGGTAATGGAGCAGGTTCTCAGCCAGATCAATTCAGCAATGGAGCGGGTTCTCAGCCAGATCAGTAGGTAACGGAGCAGGTTCTCAGCCAGATCAGTTCAGCAACAGAGCGGGTTCTGAGCCAGATCAGTCGGTAACGGAGCAGGTTCTCAGCCAGATCAGTTCAGCAACGGAGCGGGTTCTCAGCCAGATCAGTCGGTAATGGAGCAATACACGGGAAACACAGGAACGTCGTCAGGCAAGCCGGGTCATACACGAACAGCAACACAGTAGCAAAACGTCAGGCTCAGATACACCACGAAAGGGCGCCTTAGAATAGAAATGACAGGATATAAAAAGACAAGCCCTGGGTGGAGCAAAGATGACAGGCCAATGAGAAGGCAGCATGGAAATTAGGCACAGTAATAATGTCTGAGCAGGAACACGGGCACCGTGAGAGGTGCACAGGCAGGAGACAAGATGCAGAGTAGTCAGGCAGGCCGGGTCGATACACTGAGAGCTCACAAGGATCAGGAACAAGAGCTGGTACTGGAACACCACGAAAGGGCACCAGAGAAGTGCCAGAACCCAGCATTTAAGGACAAATGCTGGGTGGGCCAACAACAGGGCAGCCAACAGCGGAAGCAGGAGTGGAATATTGACAGAATGTCACCAAATAGCATGGGTGACATGATACTACCACCATCAAGATATACGTGTAGCCCTTCGAGACAGGTAATTCTCCCAATAAAATCAATGGATACACGCGACCATGGTCGGTCGCCGTTGGGAACGGGCTGTAGAAGGCCCACTGGCAGATGCCTGGGTGAAGTTAGCGCAATCTGTTCTTAGAGTGGGCCACCAGAAAATACGAGACAAGGACCAGAACAATTGGTCTCTGCCCTCATGACCTGCGACTTGAGAAGCATGGTAGTTCTCAAGTAGTCTGGTCCGAAAGGCTTCAGCCACAAAACATTTGCCCATGGGCTATTCAGGGGGAGACTCGGCCTGAGTTGCCAGGATCTCCTGGCCCAGAGGAGAAGTGATGCTCGTCCGCAAGGTGGCCAAGATGCGATCAGGGGGAATAATAGGTACTGGCTGCACATCAGACTCCACTTCAGGCCCATGCTGCCTGGACAAAGCATCAGCCCGCACATTTTTGGAACCAGGCAAATAGGAAACTACAAAATTGAAACGAGAAAGGAAGAGGGCCCATCTCGCTTGTCTTGTCGACAATCTCTTAGCTTCAGACAAGTACAATAAATTTTTGTGATCAGTCAAATCCAATTTTGTGAAAATGGTCGCGCCCTTCAACCAGTCAAACAGCTCGGTGATGAGTGGAATCGGGTAGGCATTTTTGATCATCAGCTTGTTGAGCCCTCTATAATCAATACATGGCCTTAGTTCACCAGACTTCTTTTTGACAAAAAAAATCCAGCCCCCACGGGCGAGGATGATCTACGAATAATGCCACATTCCAAGGCATCAGCGATATACTCCTCCATCGCCCAGTTCTCCTCACAGGAGGGAGGGTAAGTTCTACCTCTGGGGGGCACAGTGCCAGGCACGATATCAATAGCACAGTCATATGCTCGGTATGGTGGTGCTAGCCTCTCCCTTGCTGAAAACATCGCAGAAAGATGCGGTAGGGAGGGAGAGGTACACAAAATCCTAGTAGGTTGTCGTATAAAATGGTTTATACAATGCTCAGACCAAGCCAAAATTTCACATGAGCCCCAATCGATTCTAGGATTATGAGTTCACAACGATGGAAAACCCAAAATGACCGCATAATGTGATGACTGAATAATTTGGAAAGACGTGGTCTCAAAATGTAGCTCTCCAGTCTGCACGGAGAGTGGACATGTCTTGTGGGTGACCTGAGGAGGCACCAAAGGTCGCCTGTCAATAGCCTCAATTTGCATGGGATTAACCGGCTCGACCAAAGGGATATTATGTGATGCTGCAAACTCCTTGTCCATAAAATATCCCGCTGCTCCAGAGTCTATCAGAGCAGAAGCGGTAAAGGAGAAGCTGGAGCAGGAAATTACACTTCGACCACTGGTTTGGAAGAAACATCATCTGGGGACTAGGACCTGTCCCCTAAGGAAACCTAGGTGCGTGCGTTTCCCGGCCGTATCGGACAGTTACGCAGCAAATGACCTCCTTTACCACAGTAAAGGCACAAACCATTTTTATGGCGAAAGGACCGTTCCTCCCTTGTTAATCTCGTAAAACCGACCTGCATAGGTTCCACCAGTTCTGTATGCCCAGGAGGCAGGGGAGATGAGGGAGGCAAGGGTGGGAGTTCATTTTTGTGCCACTGCCCTGTAGAAGGCCTTGGTTTGCAGTGTCTATTTTGCGTCTGCTCCCTGATTCGAGTATCAGTAAGATTTACAAATTCGATAAATTTGACCAGAGCGACAGGCAACTCACGGGCTACTATTTCATCTTTGATACGGTCATTGAGTCCTTGTGCAAATGCAGCTACAAGGGCCTCATCATTCCATCCTACCTCGGCCGCCAAGGTGCAAAATTCTATAGAGTAATCCGCGACTGTACGATTGCCCTGCCGGATACACATAATTTGCTTAGCAGCCGAGATGTTGCGCCCAGGAACTTCAAACACACTACGAAAGGCCCTCACAAGCTCACTGAAATTGGCAGTGATAGGTTTCGCTGTCTCCCAAATAGGGTTTGCCCAAGCTAAGACTCTGCCTATCAACAGCGAGATCATGAATCCAATCTTACTTCTCTCAGTCAGAAAGGCTTGTGGGGCTAGTTCAATAAAAATTTCGAGCTGATTGAGGAAACCCCGGCATAGGGTAGGTTCTCCATCATATCTTAGTGGTAGAGGTGCTGTAGCAGATAGCCCTTTCCATTTCGAGTTGGCATTGGATGTTTGGGCCGTCTGTGCCTGAACTGGGGTGGCCACAGAAGATTGAGCAGGTCTGTCCAAGTGTGCGGTCCGCTCTAAAATAGTTTGCACCGCCACTGACAACTGATAGAGAAGTTCTTCATACATATCCATTCTCCAATGGATATTCACTGAGCTTCCTTCACCAGAACCGTCTGAGGTCATTGACCCTTTCGTACTGTCACGGTTTTTTGATGAACACTCAGACCAGGTTGATAAGGTTAAAATGACTTTATTAGGATAAAGTACAAACACTTAGTTAGGTCCTTAGACCCACAATAACAGAACATATATAAATGGATACATACACTGCAATAGCAAGCCAGTCTTTAGAAATATATCAGGAAATAGAGGCAGTCACTGGCTAACAAGAGTTCTGGGCTTGAACCCTGATGACTGAAGGCAATGCAGCCCAGGAGCTGACAGCAGGACTCAGATGACAAGTAGTCCAGTAGTAGGTAACTGGCACAAAACCCCAGACGCCTGGGAGGCACTGAACCCAGTAGGAGCGAGGCAACAATGACCCTGGCACTAGGGTCACAGGGAGACCGAGGCAACCACTTTTGGTAGGCAACACTGATCCAGAGGCTAGGGTCACAGGGAGACCAAGGCAACCGTTTATAGTAGGCAACACTGACCCTGAGGCTAGGGTCACAGGGAGACCAAGGCAACCGCTTATGGTAGTCAACACTGACCCTGAGGCTAGGGTCACAGGGAGACCAAGGCAACTGCTTATGGTAGGCAAACCGTAGAACGCTAGGGGTGGATCGTGATACACTTCAGGAAGGCAACCTGTGTCCCCTCACACTAATAAGTATGATGTAACGCAACTGCTGACTCTTGAGCTCAAAGGCTACTGCAGAGTAGAGTGGAGCACTGGCCCTGCCTAGCAGATCTAGACACTGAACAGGTCAATTGGTAACACCCAGAGAGATTACTGCAACTCCCCGAGGGAGTGAGCCCAGCTGTGATAGGGAGATGGACACAGATGGAGATCAGAGTAACTCAGTCAGTGCTATGCAGCACTGTACTGGTACTTCGCGTGCGCACACTGCCTAAGGCGGTTAAGAAAGAGGCTTTAGCACGAATGCTCAGCCTGCGGCTGGCAGAGAATGATTTCGCCACGCGGCGCACAACAGACAAGCATAACGAAAAGGCCACAGCAGGTAACGCTGGCCAGACAGAGGCAACCGAGCGGTATAGCCAGACACTGATGGCAACAGTGTGGGTATTCAGCCAGATACGGTCAGTAACGGAGCGGGTTCTCAGTCAGATATAGTCAGCAACGAAGCGTGTTCTCAGCCAGATATAGTCAGCAACGGAGCGGGTTCTCAGCCAGATATAGTCAGCAACCTGCGAGCAGAGCTAGGGAACGATGCTGGAGAGCGAAGCGAAAGAGCGAAGTCAGCCCCTCACCTACACCGGGGTGCAACCAGGATGGAAGTAGAGGGGAGCTGGGTAAGGCTCGGGGACCCCAAGCTGGAACCAAAGCCCAAGTCTCCACGCAGATGGAGAAGCAGGAGAGTGGACAGTTTCTGAGGATGAAGCGGACCCCAGAGGCAGGACCAGGCAGAGCGTAAACAGGACTAACAGGGCTAGACCTGTCACATAGACCAAGGGAGCTGGCCAAGCTTGGGAGGCTTGAACACCACACCAGCCCCCTGCAAACCCAGGCAGCACCAGGGTAGCCGGGAAGACTGGTCCCAGGAAAAACACAAAATCCCCGGAACCTGAGTCTGACAGTGCCCTACCCTCAGCAGCCAGGAAGGGAGAAGGAACTCCTGCCTAACCAGGACCTCACTATAAGACTCAAAACCCCCCCTAGGAGAAGGTTACTAAGAACACAGGAAGCGTGAGGGGGAAACACAACTGGCAAAGAGCAACAGTGTCCAGAAAGCCTAAATCCCAATAGAGGAGAAAGCCCAACAGAAAAAGGGCAAGGAGGCCTAACCACCACCCAGCTGACTGGGCCAGGAGCACTGAGGCCTAAATGACAGCCCAGCTGACTGAACCTGATCCCCAGTTGGTGCAACAGCAGAACAAGGCACGCCAGGGAACGGGAGAACGCTCCTGAGCTGGCAGCAGGAGGAGAACCAGGCCACCTGGCGAACAGCCAAATGGAAAGGGCTAGAGACTGGCGGGGACTTCGAGAGCTGCTAATAAGTAGCAACACAGGGGGAGCTCAACAACCCGCTCCACAGACTCCTCGTTCGAGAAGGGAGCGCTAGCTGAACACCACCACTGGAAGATCAGTCACCAGAGCGTCAGCAGCCGGAACATGGGGCTGAAAAAGGGAAAACAGAGCATAGGACACAAAGCAGAGTCAGTGAGCAAGGCAAGGGGTCAAACAGGAGCGCCGGGCACAACGGAGAGGATCAGGAAACATCGTCAGACGGAGCCAGGGATCATGAAACCGGAGAAGCAAGCCAAAACACGCCGAGGTCAACAACACAGGATGTACTAGCCACCAAACAGAGCAAGCTCAATAATCGGGCACGGAAGCTAGGACTAGCTCGCTCTAAAAAAAAAAATACTCGCCAGCCAATGAGGAAGCAGGTAGGAGGAGAGAAATGCCTAAACCCCCGACAAAAGCAGAGGACTGCCCCACGGCAACCCTAAGGTAACTGAGAGCTGAGCCAACCCTGCCAAGGTCTGACACTTCTCAGGCAGATACGGTCAGCAACGGAGCAGCAACACAGGAAGCGCAGGAACATCGCCAGTCAGGCCAGGTCATACACGATCAGAGAGACAGAGAGAGAGAGAACAAACGTCAGGAACAAGTACACCACGAAAGGGCGTCTCAGTATAGACATGACAGAGTATATAAAGACTAGCCGGGGGCGGCGACAGAGATATCTGGCCAATCAGAGAAAGGCAATGAAATTAGGAAATCAGAATGTGGCGGCCTGCGGCCATGAGCACGGGCACCGTGATAACGTGTTTAAGACTTTAAATGTTAGTAGGGAAGCCTACACAGAACTCATTCATTACCCTGATTGATAATATTTAGGTTGATTACTATGAACTACGTGATACAGTCTCAGTGTCACAAGACTGGGCTAATGTGGTGCCTATATTTTAGAAGATAACTAAAATAAAACCTGTGAATTATAGCCTTGTGAGTTTGAACTTAATAGTGGTGAAACTGCATGAATGTTATAAGAAGGGATTATATTCAGTATTACACTGCAGAAAATAAAATTATTAGTAGGAATCAACCTGTTTTTGTTAGGAATAGATCTTCCCAATCAAATGAATTGAGTTTCTACGAAGGAATCACTATCTAGAGAATAGATTTTGCAAAGGAATGATACAGTGCCACACAGGAGGCTGGCCTATAAAATATGGATATTGGGTCTATGGGATAACCTATGTAATTGGATAGTAAATTGGCTGAGATATAGGGAACAGTATTTTGTTGTGAATGGATTATTCGTCAGTGCAGTTACAACTGTGAGTGGACTATCTCAAGGTTCAATGCTTGGTCTACTGATTTCTTAACATGTTTATAGTTTACCTGGAAATAGGTATAGAAAGCAAAATTATGCATTTCACACTGACAAATAGGCATTCTACTTATGAAACGAATGGGAGCATTCTAGAATACTTATTGCTAGAGAAAAACCCTGGAGTCCTTGTAAATGTCAAACTTGGAAATTAGGATCAGTTTCAGAAAGTATACAGCAAAAAGCAAATAAAATATTGTCTTGCATAAAACTGGTATTGAAGCAAGAGTTAGATAATATAATTTTGCCACTGTACAAATTGTTTTAATATGTAGGGCACTTTTAGGCACCAGGCCTGCAAAAGGATGTTGTATTAAAGGGATAATAATGTTTAGCTATTACAGTAAGATTGAGTCTTCTATATACATTTGTATAACTGTGTAAATTTATAATGATCCATAACTTTGCCATTTTCATTTTTATTTCTTAATGAAGTGTCCCCCTCCCACCCCTTTTACATATATCAAGCAGTCTCAGCAAGCCGGTCCGGACAGATTACGACAAGGGACAGTTTGGTTTCAGCATAAGGAAAAACCTGGCCTTCTTTGTCAAGGGGGCAGGGTTTTCCTTATACTGAATGAAAGAAGATTGTCCCTCACTGCGATCTGTCTGGTCCAACGACCGGATCCCTTTAACACCTTGAATGCTAGAGACCTCTCCAATGCATTGTTGAAGCAATGTGATTTACTACTCCTTAGCATTCAAGAGGTTAATCCCCATTCAAATTAGAATTTTAAATTTTTTTCCATCATACAGCAAAGTTGGTTTGCCCCATAACTGCTATTCTTTTCTTTTTTGTTTACGGTTCAAGCCACTGGATTCCTAGATAGATCTCTGACTAATCTAGCTGTGGTGTTGCTGTGTAATAATTTCTCCATCAGATGGAGCTGTTCTTCTATCACTGTATTATGAGCTACTAATTGCAAATATGCTATTTGCAAATATGTTTACATTGGTAGTGTACAGGCCTGGAAATATCATTGAGGTTCACCAGTAAGAGGAAAAAAGTTAATAGTCAAGAAATGAAAAGCTACTAGTCCACACAATGTTAAACAGTACATTTCTTAACAATTACTTACTGGGTTAATTTACTAGTTGTTACAAGTGGAAATTTCCAGCCCTGGTCATGCTTCTGCTTTATCAATACTACAGTACATGTCTGCACATTTTGTACAGACCTATCCATATCAAGACACCAGCATTCTGCCATGTCATATTAATTTTGGAGTACATTGTTTGCCTAAATATATAATTTCTTCTGTGTCCCCTCCACATCAGTTAGAGTAGTTGTCGCCATCCCCAGCTGGTAAACAGTCAACTATTTGGCATGTTTTCTATGCGGATGTAAGTTTTACCTAACCCACTAAGTGCGGTGGGTGTGTTTGGTTGGGGTGTGTGCGAGAAGGGATGGTCTGTGAGCCTTCTCCAAGATGTGGCATACCTTTGAGTAAGGAAGTTTGGCGGTCTTCTCCTGGTGGTTGGCGGCTGGGTAGTCTTGCAACGAACCTGGCTCTTCATATTTATGCCTTCTGCTAGCATGGGAGTCCAGAAGTTGCATGGCTGCGTTGAACACACTTTGAGTTAAGAGGTCTTATAAGCGTATCACTTCTTCTGTCTCTAAGAAAAGTGCAATATCAGTGTTTTGAGTTTGTTTTCGGGTGATAACCTGTGGATTTAAGGAAATTGTAATATCTCTTCCTCAAAGCCCAGTTTAAAGGAGAAGACTACATCTGGTACTAATGAGGATGAGAAAGTTCAGAAGCTCAAACAATGTGCTGCATGTGGTAAGAAGCTTCTTAGTTTTGATTCCACCAAACTGTGCAGATTGTTTTAGGAAGGCTATTGGTCACAATATGTCTTCACATTTCCTGGACTTCCTATCATGGATGAAATCTTCCATGCAGGAAACCTTTGTTGCAATGCAGAAAATTGCGGCACCTAGGAAGAGACTGCATCCTGACGAGCCAGATGAGGTCACGTCAGTACATACAGGTCTACAGGACAAGGATTTGAGTATATAGGAGACTGAGTCTGTATATTCCTCAGAAAAATGAGGGTGAAATAGCAGGAGCTTTTAACATTGATAAAGTGGATTCCTTCATTAGAAGTATGAGGAAACTCTTGAGCTTACAGAAAAGCATAAAGAGCTTTATGTTACTGACAAATAATAAGGTTGTACCAGTGTTTCCTATACACAATTTCATTCACAATATTATCAAGACAGAATGGGATAAAGAGGCTTGGAGGCTTACACTATCAAAAAGATTTAAGGAAAGTGAGGTGAAATTCTGGGTCTCCACCCCTTTATTCTAGTAGCTATAGCTCAGTTAGCCAAGAGAACAATGTTGCCTAGGGAGGATAGATCCTCAAAGAAGGATCCCATGGATAGGAAAACTGAGAATGCATTAAAGAAGCAGTATATTGTGATGGGACAAAGTATTAAGGTAGCTAATGCTATAGCTTGTAAGGTAGAGTTATGAGGATCTGGCTGTCAGAATTAGAGGATAAGACTGAGTGTCTGCTTGTACTGCTCTGGTCTTTTATCACCTTTTCCCTGGGGACCTCAGATGCAACACCTGGTTCCTGAAGATTTACTCAATCCGAACGTCCAGAGGAAGGAATTACACACGTGATACAAGGTTTGGTGTTATAATCTCTTATTAATTTATTGCGTGATACATGAGTTTATATAATGATAAAATGCATGGGAGATATTTCATAAAGGGGGTGTTTCCTCCCCAGGGGGTACATGACATCATTAGTAACATAGTAAATTAGGTTGAATAAAGACACAAGTCCATCAAGTTCAACCTTCTCATCATAACCCAGTAACTGAGAATGTTAGAGCTTTCCTGCTACCAATTAAGTTAGTCTTTATCAGACCTTCCTGATCTGCCTGCTGATAAACAGTATAACTCTGTATGTTCCCTTTTGAAAGAAATGTATCTAATCTTCTGTTAAATGTATCCATTGTATCTGCCATAACCACCTCCTTGGGCAATGAATTCCAAAAAATTGGAAAATAATTTTACTGTTAGGGGTCGCCACAAATTTTATCAAAGGGTTGTGGCACTAGAAAGGTTGAGAAACGCTGATTTGGAGTCTCTATTCTCAAATGACTTTTGTTCATATAGTGTGGTTGTCCAGTTTCAATGTGTGTTATCATTTTGTCTGAGTGGTGCACATAAATGATCATAGTGGTAATGAGGATTACGCCCAGAATCAAGTGACGGATACGCTCAACATTTTTACATGCTATTTCAGATGCACTTAACACCCAACTGAGTGTATTTTGCCCCACCAATAACGTTATCAACAGATTTGTCTTAGGAGTGTTGTTCTTGAGGGCATAGGGGCAAATAAATGGAGATGAATTAATCAAGGAAAAGCTCATCAAGGGAGGTTATTTCATCAGGGGAGCTTTCTTGATGCTGCATGCGTGTACCCATGTTGGGCTATCAGTCAATACAGCTGTTCGGGTTACTGCGAGGACAGTAGTTGGTTCACCAAATAGAGGGTCCAAAGTCTTGTTCCAGACGAGTTTTTTGACCAATACGGAGTCACCTGGTTGGAATGGGTACGCTGATTTGCCTGTGGGTAAGAGAAGAAAAAGACTAACATCACCATAGATACCATTCAATTTATCAATTAATTGCGATGCATATTCATTTGTAGTACATTCCAAGTCACCTAAGGACTTGGGGCACCATGTGACTTGGCCTAGTGCCCTTTCCTCAATTTATCCTTAATTAACCTATTGTCCTATTGTTCATCAGAGGGCATCCAACTCTGAGAATTATTCCTGTACATAGTACTTTTGCAATGGTTTTGGCATTTTCCTTGGCCACAGGAAAAAGCTTCAACCCATTTGGAAAGCTAATCACATATGACCAACAGGTATTGGATGCTTCCTGATTTAGGCATGTGTGTAAAATCTATTTGTAACTGTTGCATTGGTCCCTTGGGAGGGTGGCAACTGGTCATGAGCACTATGCATTATTTTCTGTACATTATTTATTATGTATATGCGATATCTATATATTTGATTATCTTACTAGTTCTGTCAAATGCAAAATTACAAATCAGATCTTTTATGAAGTTATATGTCTATTTCTTACCAATATGGCCAAATCCCTGAATATGACTAAAAAAAAAATAAAAAAAAAATGGGGCAGCTGTTTTGTGGTATCCCATTGTTTCCTCCTTGTCTGACTGCAGACCATGATGGTCTGATGTCAGACCCTCCTTCTCACAAGAG
This sequence comes from Rhinophrynus dorsalis, assembly GCA_037306005.1. Classification (NCBI taxonomy): domain Eukaryota; kingdom Metazoa; phylum Chordata; class Amphibia; order Anura; family Rhinophrynidae; genus Rhinophrynus; species Rhinophrynus dorsalis. The sequence goes on from CM074725.1 coordinate 111,436,062, forward strand.
TGTTGGTCATCTTTTAGAAGCTAATACTTGCAATGAGTAGTTATCTGGGGATGGATATGGAAGTATCAGATTCAACTATACAATGACCCTTATATTTAACTATACTGCTATAATTTATGACAGTAATAGAGAAGCCAACAGATCATTGTTCAATTGAGCATATGAAATTCCTGTTCTGTCACCAATCCTCTATTTCTCCATAGAATTCCAAAATCATATACTACACCAAAACATACCTGAAATCTGTCACTATAGTCACGTCTCTGTTTGCAAAATAGGGGGCACATGTATGTTAAAGCTATTAGTTCAGCAGCTTGGTCAGATACAAAATGGAAGAAGTTAGTAATTAATACTTTATTTAGTAATTAGACTACAGAAAATCATATAAGGGTTACACAGCAGCTAGTCTTGTGCATGACCCATCCACATATACAGTCTCAAAGCATTCAACAGACTACAGGTCAGGTCATGATGAGGTATCCATATGAATGGTCTGTAAGTAATCATGTGCCTCAACCTCTGATATGTCAGATGGAGAATGTCAAAGTAATTTGTGTAATGTCAGTGTGTTCATAATGTGAAGGATATTGAAAGTGTAAATAGTCTCCAAACCAAATCCTCTCTGTGCACTCATGTGTCTGAACTGCCACTCCCATCATACTGCTACTGCTCCCCAAGCATGCAGGTAGGCCCTGAACCACTGATGATATTACTTTAAAGAATAAACCACTGTTCTACAGTGCAGCCATTTTCCCTTGCAAGGACATCCTGAAACAGTGGGACCTCCCTCTTTACAATACAGATGAACTGGAGAGAGTAGATGGGCAGTCCCAGAACAGTAACAAAACATAAGGCTGCAGATTTTTAGTAATTTATCTGCCATGTCCATAATCCATTGTATTACATCATGAACATCTCTCAAGATACCCTGTCTCAATGTGTAATCATGGTGAGAACAGTTTGAAATCCTTTGTCTTCAGTAAATACCACACCTTGAAAAAATAACATTGCAGATTTAGTCTTTGGCTTTGGGAGCAAGATAATGAATTTTACTCATTCATGAGCCAGCAGCCACTGTCCATGTGACAGCACAAATCCTAGGTAGTTCACAGTCTCTTGACAATACTGTAGCTTAACAGGCGATACCTTATGACCAGTCTTTATCAGATGTTACAACAAGGAAGATGTATTTTTCACACAGGACTCTTCATCTGGGCTACACATCATAGTAACATAGTAACATAGTAACATAGTAAATTAGGTTGAAAAAAGACACAAGTCCATCAAGTTCAACCTTCGCTTCATACCTCAGTAACTAAGAATTTTATAGCTTTCCTGCTACCAATTAAATTAGTCTTTATCAGACCTTCCTGATCTGCCTACTGATAAACAGTATAACTCTGTATGTTCCCTTTTGAAAGAAATGTATCTAATCTTCTCTTAAATGTGTCCATTGTATCTGCCATAACTACCTCCCTGGGCAATGAATTCCACAATTTGACAGACCTTACCGTAAAAAAACCCTTCCTCTGCTGAAGTTTAAACCTCCTTTCCTCTAATCTCAAGAGGTGTCCCCTGGTCACCTGAGCAGGCCTTGGAATAAATAGCTCACCGCAGAGATCCTTGTATTGACCTCTCATATACTTGCACAATGTGATAAGGTCTCCTCTTAGTCGTCTTTTCTCTAGAGTAAATAAACCAAGTTTGTTTAGTCGTTCCTCATATGTCAAGTCCTCCATTCCCTTAATTAATTTTGTTGCTCTCCGCTGTACCCTCTCTAGTTCTAGTATATCCTTTTTCAGAACCGGTGCCCAAAATTGCACTGCATACTCAAGGTGAGGTCTTACCAATGATTTGTATAATGGCAAAATAATGTTATCCACTCTTGCTTCAATACCTCTTTTTATGCAAGACAGGACTTTGTTTGCCTTTGCTACTGCTGTTTGACACTGGTCACTGTTTCCAAGTTTGTAGTTGACAAGGATACCCAGGTCTTTTTCTAGCAACGAGTCACCTAAAATTATTCCATTAAGTTTATAAGTAGCCTTGGGATTGTTTCCTCCCAAATGCATGACTTTACACTTCCCCACATTAAACTTCATATTCCACATGTTTGCCCAATCTGACATTGTATGTAAGTCCCTCTGTAGAGAGAAAATATCCTGTTCTGAATTAATGACTTTGCATAATTTAGTATCATCTGCAAATATTGATATTTTGCTTTCTATATCTATTTCCAGGTCATTTATAAACATGTTAAAAAGCAGCGGACCCAATACTGAACCCTGAGGTACTCCACTCTCCACTTTAACTATACTGGAGAATTTTCCATTTACAACCACACACTGTTCCCTATCCTTCAACCAGTTTTGTATCCAATTGCAAAGGTTATCTCCTAGCCCCAATTTCCTTATTTTATACACCAGCCTTCTGTGTGGTACTGTATCAAATGCCTTTGCAAAGTCTAGATATACTACATCTACTGCCTTGCCATTGTCAAGGTTGCTGCTTACCTCCTCATAGAAGCTGAAAAGATTAGTTTGGCATGACCTATTCTTCATAAAACCATGTTGATTCGTGCTAATGATCTTATTTTTTGTGTTGTAATCCTGAATATAGTCCCTTATTATGCCTTCTAATAGTTTTCCCACTACAGAGGTCAAACTCACTGGTCTATAATTCCCAGGTTCTGTTTTAGTTCCCTTCTTAAATAGAGGCACTATGTTAGCTCTTCGCCAATCCTGTGGCACTGAGCCTGTGGTAATAGAATCTTTAAAGAGTAAATATAGGGGTTTTGCCAACACTGCACTGAGTTCCTGAAGAACCCTTGGATGTATACCATCAGGACCCGGTGCTTTGTCGGTCTTAATTTTGTTCAGTCTTCCCATGACATCTCCTTGAGTTAACCCAATATCTATTAATTGTATTGTTTTATTTGATACTTGCGGAGGCTCTTCTACCATTCCTTGCTCCCTTGTATATACTGATGCAAAGAAAGTGTTTAAAACATCAGCCTTTTCCTTATCCTCACTAACCAACTCACCCATCTCATTTTTGAATGGTCCAATGCACTCCCTCTTAAGTTTTTTGCTATTTATATATTTAAAAAACTTTTTTGGATTAGTCTTGCTTTCCCTTGCAATTCGAGTTTCATTATCTATTTTTGCTACCCTAATTGCCTTTTTGCAATCTTTGTTGCTCTCCCTGTATTTTAAGAAAGATTGTTCAGTTCCTTCTGACTTAAATAATTTGAATGCTTTTTTTTTCCTTGCCATTTCCTTCTTTACATGTGCAATTAACCACATTGGCTGTGACTTACTTCTTTTGCACTTGTTCCCCATTGGTATATACAGTTGGGTACATTTCTGCAACCTAAATTTGAATTCTGACCATTTTTCCTCAGTATTTTTGCCTTTAAATAACATATCCCAGTCTATGTGTTGCATTGAGGCCCTTAACAATTTGAAGTTTGCTTTTTTAAAATTAAGAGTTTTGGTTGAACCTATACATTTTTGCTTTGCCAGACAGATCTCAAATGTAACCATGTTGTGATCACTGTTTCCCAAATGTTCTCTTACCTTAATATTGGATACCATTTCAGTGTTATTAGTGATCACTAGGTCCAATACATTGTTATTTCTTGTCGGCGCTCCCACCATTTGTGACATGTAGCTTTCATGAAGCGTGTTCAAAAACCTGCTACCCTTAGCACTCTGACAGGTCTCATTTTTCCAGTTGATATCTGGATAATTAAAATCTCCCATAATTATAGTATGCCCAAACTGGGCAGCTTTCCTCATTTGCAATAGCAGTTGGGCCTCATCATTGTCATCGATATTTGGTGGTTTGTAGCATATGCCCACCAACAACTTTTTTTTACCATTCACACCACATTTAGTCTCGATTTCTACCCACATGGACTCCACAGTTTGGCCAGTTTCCTCACTAATATCACCTCGCAAAACTGGATTTAGCTCTGTTTTCAAATATAAACACACACCTCCACCTTTTCTATTAATTCTGTCTCTTCTAAACAGGGAATAGCCCTCTATATTTACAGTCCAGTCATGTGCATCGTTCCACCATGTTTCTGTTATTCCAATTATGTCCAATTGCTCATTAACCGCCAGCAATTCTAGTTCTCCTATTTTATCTACCATACTTCTTGCATTTGCTAGCATACAATTGATTTTGAAGTCTTTACATATATTAATCCCTACATGCCTTTTTTCTTCACCTTCATTTACTAGGAGTTCCTCCCTACTGACTAAATTTCTCCCCACCCTTTCTCCACCCCCCTGGTCAGTTACTTGGACCCAGTTCCTATCTGCTCTATCTACCCCATTTTTGCTATCTATACCCACCCCCCCTTTCCTAGTTTAAAAGCTCCTCCAAGCTTCAACCACAAATCATCCACATACGGAAACAACGTGGAGCCACAATCACGTGACCAAGTCTCTAGGGTTTTCCTGACTACAGCAAAATAGACAGTGGGGGAATCAATCACACAATCTATTCCACTCATACTAATTCCTTCTAGACGTGAAAGCAAACAGTGGCTGCATATCGGGGCACCCCAGAATGCTTAAAAAAAAAAAAAAAAAAAAAAAAAGTTGCAAATGATGGCACAACAAACAAAACCAAATTTACATAAGGCATTAGAAATACAGATGGCTGAATTAACTCATTCACTGCCCTTTTACTTTTCTTGTAACAAAGGATATTACTTAATTTACACAGGGGAAGCATCCGGTCTAAACCTGGTTATGTGGAACTTTCAGCCAACAAATAATTGGGAAGTGTGTGCAATGTGTCAGGTAAAATGTGTTATAGATACCATAGTATAAATTCGGTCTAATGATACAAACACTGATTCCTAAATCAGATTTTCCCCACACATCCATAGCAACACTCCTCCATTTGCAACAATGGAAACTTCAACAGGAGTCACCAATATTACTTCAATTAGAACACTATTACATACATCACCATGCATACTTATAGGGGTCTAAAACCAAGTACTAATTCCAGTGGTTGAAACACATACAGAAGGTAATATTCCTTTCAATAATATGCTGATATCCTGGGTTAATTGTAAAGAACATGCAGGCATTACAGGGTTACTCATGTGTGAATAAGCAACCATCAAACTATAGGGTGAAGAATCAAATCACACCACCCGTATCTGTCATTATAAATTATATTTTAAGTGATGTCATTAGGTCACATCTTATCATGTTAACTGAGCAATTGGGAGTAATTAGACATTCTTAAGTATGCATTTGGGTCTAAAAACTATAAACATAATACATTTGTAGTCCAAAAAACAGAGCAACATTATGATACACACATCCCTTAGCATCTATACTTATCCATATATCCCTTAGTCACATCTATTCACCCATTCATTGCTAGCTGAAAAATGTCTTAACAATAGATATTTTAGTATAACACATACAATTGTAATTGCGACCTTCAAATTGTTGCGTAATACAGAAAGTAAAAAAGGAGAAGTAGAGAAAGGCTAGGATACAGACAAGTTCAGACAAAAAGGGAGGGATGTTCAACAGCTGCGGGGTCTGAAAAAACTCACTTCTCACAGAGGTACATTTTTACAAGTTTTAACCATTTCTTCGCTATCACCATGCAAATATACTATATTAATATCAATGGAAGCCTCTTCCCGATTCTCTAGCACCCTAATTCCATCTACCTCTGTATTACCCTCTGCCTCAGACTGAGAGTATCAGGGGAGGGCTGGCCTGGGGGGAAGGGGGGTAATTGCCACTGCCTCACTCAATCTCCCACCTGCTGCTGTAAATGGAGCTACAGTAGTGATACCACAGAGCTTACAATTGAAATGGAGCTACACCAATGATACAATAGAACTACAATCCAAGTGGATATACACTAGTATCATAACCCATTTCCCTTGTGAGCTCTATGGTATCACTAGTGTAGCTTTTACTTCATTTGCAATCTCTGTTGCTCCATTTAAACTGTAAGCTCTGTGGTATCATTTGCCTTACTTCACAATATTAATGCCAATTTCAAAATTAACAAAAGAGGTGGGCTGAGACCGTGAGCTTGAACAGTAGTAGAAATGGGCCACTTGAATGTATGTGCCCCCCAGGCCACATGTTACCAGCCCTCCCCTGGAGAGTTTATTTCCACATTCTCTGTATCTTTCTTAAAACAACCTGTCAAATCCATCACTCTTACTGCCATTTCAAATACATCATTTTCTCAACTATGCCAATTATCAATACACATTCTGACTACTTAAGCCACTTCAGAACGAAGTGGTCCCAAATCGTCTGCCTTAACAAGTCCACATGCATTTTCCCAACCATTACCAAAACTTTTCCGTAAACATACACTTTCCAGTTCCTTCCGTCTACATGCTGTCTCTTTTTAAGTGTCCTATATATCACCTCCTACGTCAGTCAAAAGGGAAATCATATTTCTCGCTCAAAGTATCACAATTAACAGGTCATCTAGCACCCATTTGTTTTGTAGCTATACTAACAAAAACCTGTAATCAGAAGTAGTCACTGCTATCACTTAAAGGGGATTTAATAGGATTTAGACAATATTTAGCCCCTGTAGTCATTACTAACACATCTGGGAGCTTATTAACAAATTTGTCATGAGCGGCATTTCTAGGTCCAGGTCAATTTTATCAGCCTTACTTCCTGTCTCAAATTTAAACATTTCTCTTCTAGCGCCTTTTAAAAGTAAACTTGTATGCAGAGCAGGCAGAAACCAAGGCAGGTGGTGGTAATAGGGGACTCTATTATTAGGAGGGTAGATAGGGTAATCTGCCGCCAGGAACGTGAATGCCGAACAGTATGCTGTCTCCCGGGTGCTCGGGTTCGGCATGTTACGGACAGGGCTGACAGATTATTGGGAGGGGCTGGAAGTGATCCAGCTGTCTTGGTACATATTGGAACCAATGACAAAATAGGAGGAAGATGGAGGTCCCTAAAGAATGATTTCAGGGATTTAGGGTCAAGCTTAAGGCAAGGACCTCTAAGGTAGTATTTTCTGAAATACTACCTGTGCCATGCGCCAGTGCAGGTAGGCAGAGGGAGCTCAGGGAGCTTAATACATGGCTCAAGCAATGGTGTAGGAAGGAGGGTTTTGGGTTTTTAGAACACTGGGCAGACTTTGCTCTTGGGTACAATCTATATGGAAGAGATGGATTGCACCTAAATGGTAGAGGAGCCTCTGTGTTAGGGGAGAGAATGCTAGGAAGCTTGGAGGAGCTTTTGGGGGGGGGGTATTGATAGCAAAAATGGGGTAGATAGAGCAGATAGGAACTGGGTCCAAGTAAATGACCAGGGGGTGGAGAAAGGGTGGGGAGAAATTTAGTCAGTAGGGAGGAACTCCTAGTAACATAACATAGTAGATAAGGCTGAAAAAAGACATGCGTCCATCAAGTCCAGCCCATGCCAATAACACCCCTGTTGATCCAGAGGAAGGCAACAAAAAAGCCCTCTGGAGCAATTTCCAATGTAGGTGTGTGTGTGTGAGTGTGTCAAATAGTTCCCCGGCTCAATATCCTATTTGCTTTGAAGCCATCTGTCATAACTGTCAATATTGTTCTGTGCTAGATAGGCATCCATTGCTTTTTTGAATGCAGTTACATTATCTGCAAGCACAGCATCCCGAGGCAAAGAATTCCATAGCCTTACCGCCCTTACTGTAAAGAATCCCTGCCTGTGTTTTAGTCGAAAGCGCCTTTCCTCAAGTCTTAATGGATGACCTCTTGTTCTTAGCTCAGCTCTTTGCATAAATAATTCATTGGATAGTTCTTTGTATTGGTCTTGAATGTATTTGTAAATGGTAATCATATCACCCCTTAGACGTCTCTTTTCTAATGTAAACAAACCCAGTTTGGCTAGTCTCTCTTCGTAACTCAGATCCTCCAATCCCTTTATCAGTTTTGTTGCACGTCTCTGCACCTTTTCCAGTTCAGTAATGTCTTTTTTTAGAACAGGCGCCCAAAATTGTACTCCATATTCTAGATGAGGCAAAGGAAGGTGAAGAAAAAAGGCATGTAGGGATTAATATATGTAAAGACTTCAAAATCAATTGTATGCTAGCAAATGCAAGAAGTATGGTAGATAAAATAGGAGAACTAGAATTGCTGGTGGTTAATGAGCAATTGGACATAATTGGAATAACAGAAACATGGTGGAACGATGCACATGACTGGACTGTAAATATAGAGGGCTATTCCCTGCTTAGAAGAGACAGAATTAATAGAAAAGGTGGAGGCATGTGCTTATATTTGAAAACAGAGCTAAATCCAGTTTTGCGAGGTGATATTAGTGAGGAAACTGGCCAAACTGTGGAGTCCATATGGGTAGAAATCGAGACTAAATGTGGTGTGAAAGGTAAAAAGAAGTTGTTGGTGGGCATATGCTACAAACCACCAAATATCGATAAATGAGACCTGTCAGAGTGCTAAGGGTAGCAGGTTTTTGAACACACTTCGTGAAAGCTACATGTCACAAATGGTGGAAGCGCCGACAAGAAATAACAATGTATTGGACCTAGTGATCACTAATAACACAGAAATGGTATCCAATATTAAGGTAAGAAAACATTTGTGAAACAGTGATCACAACATGGTTACATTTGAGGTCAGTCTGGCAAAGCAAAAATGTATAGGTTCAACCAAAACTCTTAATTTTAAAAAAGTGAACTTCAAATTGTTAAGGGCCTCAATGCAACACATAGACTGGGATATTTTATTTAAAGGCAAAAATACTGAGGAAAAATGGTCAGAATTCAAATTTAGGTTGCAGAAATGTACCCAACAGTATATACCAATGGGGAACAAGTGCAAAAGAAGTAAGCCACAGCCAATGTGGTTAACTGCACATGTAAAGAAGGAAATGGCAAGGAAAAAAACGCATTCAAATTATTTAAGTCAGAAGGAACTGAACAATCATTCTTAAAATACAGGGAGTGCAACAGAGATGCAAAAAGGCAGTTAGGGTAGCAAAAATAGATAATGAAACTCGAATTGCAAGGGAAAGCAAGACTAATCCAAAAAAGTTTTTTAAATATATAAATAGCAAAAAACTTAAGAGGGAGTGCATTGGACCATTCAAAAATGAGATGGGTGAGTTGGTTAGTGAGGATAAGGAAAAGGCCGATGTTTTAAACACTTTCTTTGCATCAGTATATACAAGGGAGCAAGGAATGGTAGAAGAGCCTCCGCAAGTAACAAATAAAACAATACAATTAATAGATATTGGGTTAACTCAAGGAGATGTCATGGGAAGACTGAACAAAATTAAGACCGACAAAGCACCGGGTCCTGATGGTATACATCCAAGGGTTCTTCAGGAACTCAGTGCAGTGTTAGCAAAACCCCTATATTTACTCTTTAAAGATTCTATTACCACAGGCTCAGTGCCACAGGATTGGCGAAGAGCTAACATAGTGCCTCTGTTTAAGAAGGGAACTAAAACAGAACCTGGGAATTATAGACCAGTGAGTTTGACCTCTGTAGTGGGAAAACTATTAGAAGGGATAATAAGGGACTATATTCAGGATTACAACACAAAAAATAAGATCATTAGCACGAATCAACATGGTTTTATGAAGAATAGATCATGCCAAACTAATCTTTTCAGCTTCTATGAGGAGGTAAGCAGCAACCTTGACAATGGCAAGGCAGTAGATGTAGTATATCTAGACTTTGCAAAGGCATTTGATACAGTACCACACAGAAGGCTGGTGTATAAAATAAGGAAATTGGGGCTAGGAGATAACCTTTGCAATTGGATACAAAACTGGCTGAAGGATAGGGAACAGTGTGTGGTTGTAAATGGAAAATTCTCCAGTACAGTTAAAATGGAGAGTGGAGTACCTCAGGGTTCAGTATTGGGTCCGCTGCTTTTTAACATGTTTATAAATGACCTGGAAATAGATATAGAAAGCAAAATATCAATATTTGCAGATGATACTAAATTATGCAAAGTCATTAATTCAGAACAGGATATTTTCTCTCTACAGAGGGACTTACATACAATGTCAGATTGGGCAAACATGTGGAATATGAAGTTTAATGTGGGGAAGTGTAAAGTCATGCATTTGGGAGGAAACAATCCCAAGGCTACTTATAAACTTAATGGAATAATTTTAGGTGACTCGTTGCTAGGAAAAGACCTGGGTATCCTTGTCAACTACAAACTTGGAAACAGTGACCAGTGTCAAACAGCAGTAGCAAAGGCAAACAAAGTCCTGTCTTGCATAAAAAGAGGTATTGAAGCAAGAGTGGATAACATTATTTTGCCATTATACAAATCATTGGTAAGACCTCACCTTGAGTATGCAGTGCAATTTTGGGCACCGGTTCTGAAAAAGGATATACTAGAACTAGAGAGGGTACAGCGGAGAGCAACAAAATTAATTAAGGGAATGGAGGACTTGACATATGAGGAACGACTAAACAAACTTGGTTTATTTACTCTAGAGAAAAGACGACTAAGAGGAGACCTTATCACATTGTACAAGTATATGAGCGGTCAATACAAGAATCTCTGCGGTGAGCTATTTATTCCAAGGCCTGATCAGGTGACCAGGGGACACCCCTTGAGATTAGAGGAAAGGAGGTTTAAACTTCAGCAGAGGAAGGGTTTTTTTTTACGGTAAGGTCTGTTAAATTGTGGAATTCATTGCCCAGGGAGGTAGTTATGGCAGATACAATGGATACATTTAAGAGAAGATTAGATACATTTCTTTCAAAAGGGAACATACAGAGTTATACTGTTTATCAGTAGGCTGATCAGGAAGGTCTGATAAAGACTAATTTAATTGGTAGCAGGAAAGCTATAAAATTCTCAGTTACTGAGGTATGAGGCGAAGGTTGAACTTGATGGACTTGTGTCTTTTTTCAACCTAATTTACTATGTTACTATGTTTCTTCCTCACTTAACTATCCAGGCTCTAGTAATGTTATATACATTTTATTGATGTGGGGGAGGTAGTGCTTTTATGTTGCACACAGTTTTTTAACTCTTTAATTGTCTTACCAGTGTTACCCATTATTTTAACTTTAGTTTATCTGACCTATACCCCTATTGTCAGAACATTATATATGCATACCAATAACAATACAAACAACACCTAGACAGTATAAAAAAAAATTTTTTTTTACAAATTGAAAATAAGACCACTTACCAAGTTCTAAAAAGATTATATCATGCAATCGTTAGTATTAGCAAGCAAGAATTCAATACTTACAATAAAAGCACACATATATATATATATATATATATATACACACACAAAACAATATCCTGAATCCTGTTATGAAGGGCTGTGACTGATCTGGTCCGTTCCTCTAACCAGATTACAAGAAATAACAGAAGAAAGAGAAGGGTGCCCAATAGTGTAATATGGTATGATAAATATCAAATAAAAAATGAAAATGTACTCACAATTGTGGATGTCAGCTAGAACACACATTCGGAGAATATAATCCTGCCTCCGTTCAGGACAGCTGTAATGCAAAGACTCCAAACCACTGGAAATCAAAATACTCCTCACGGCTCCAAACGTCAAATTTATCTATCAAATTTATTTAAAATATAAAAAAAGACAAAAAATATATATTAGATTAAAAAAAAAATACAATATAAAATCAGATAATTTAATCAGTGCAGAAGCAATCGAACGCGTTTTGTGGATTTAAACGCCACTTTATCAAAGAGACAATAGTAAACTTCTGATCTAAAGGCCCCTTTATCAATGAGTAAATTTTCATTTTTTTATTTGATATTTATCATACCATATTACACTATTGGGCGCCCTTCTCTTTCTTCTGTTGTTTCTTATGGTTCATCGTTTGGGGAGGACGATTAGAGAAGGAGCGGCCCTTTATTCCAATGATTTATAGATCGATTGATTTGGGGCAATCATATATCCCCTGAAGTGTTTATTCTGTTTCCCACATATATGTTGGAACAGCATTTAATTTTGTGAGTACCACACAGTTGGGTGACTGGTGAAGGTATCTTTGACATTTGGGTTCAACACAAGGGGTGCCTCTTTCTCTTGTTCTCCCTTTCCTTTTGTTTTGCATATAGATCTAACCAAATTACGGATCTCCTTTTTTTCCCCTTTATATCCCCTTACTCTTTTACCCACTGGACTTCTCCATGTGGGGGTCTTGGGACTTTAGACCTAAGTCTTTAGTAGTCAGATTTTTCTAAAATAATAAACAAGATAACATACAAGACAAAGACCACGTACCAAAACATTAATTACCCCTTTTCCCATGACCTTTCTATCTCCAGTAAGGGTGTTTGTCTATCACAGGAGCCTGATTACCCTGTATAACTTATTCTTATGGTGCAAATATGCACGTAGGCAGGACTCAAACTTCCTACCAGGTGAACTCTAATCACCTGCAAGGTGGACTCTAATCACCTGCAAGGTGGACTCTAACCACCTGTAAATCACCTGCAAGGTGGACTCTAACCACCTGCAAGGTGGACTCTAACCACCTGTAACTATTACAGACCAGCAGGAAAACCAGGTATCTTCAGAGAGAAGTAAGTAGAATATATATAGCAGGATAGATATATATATATAAAATTATATATTTATATAAAGCATAGTCTACACACTTTCAGTGAAGATTCTACCAACTACGCCAAATTGTCAGGTCTTCCGCTTTTACTGTTCTGGTCTTTTATCACCTTTTCCCCTGGGACCTCAGACGCAACACCTGGTTCCTGAAGATTTACTGAGCCCGAACGTCCGGAGGAAGGATTTACACACGTGTTGCAAGGTTTGGTGTTATAATCTCTTCCTAATTTTATTGTGTGATACATGAGTTTATATAATGATAAAATGCATGGGAGACATTTCATAAAGAGGGGGGTATCCTCCCCGGGGGGGGTACATGACATCATTAATCATTGAATATGGCATATGTAAGCATTATCATTATTCCATCTGGGAGCACTCTTGCCTAGGGTATGGGCCACATTTGCTATCAGCAAATGAGGAACTTAAAGAATGGTTCATTACTTGGCTAAATGCCCCCCAATGAGAAATCAGTCTGTAGCGGCTTAGTACCCCGCAAAAACACAAGAACAGGTTATTTTGAGATTTGTTCTAACAAAAAAGCAGAAGTTAGGTCCCTGAGTTGGATTAACTTGATAAAATACCATAATTTGCTGTGTTATGAAATCCTTCATTATTAACCCCATGCAGTGCTTAATAGACAGCCCATGTGTTATAGCAAATATATATGAACCTGGTTATAGCAAATATATTTCCCTTTCATTGAGTCTAGTATACAGGTCCAAGCTTTTGAAGGAAGTTGTGGTAATTAAGGAGGCATTTTTTTTCCTGTGACTCTTCACTGAATGTAACTAAATCGTTGGCTATGCCTTTTGCTATGTTTGTTGTGGCTAGACATTCTTTTTGGCTTAGATCTTTTTCAAAAGCAAGATTAGTGGCCTTAACATTTGATGGTTTGAGTTCCTCTTTGGCACCCACTTAGAAAAATTAATCAAGAAATCCTTGGAAGGTAAGACCACTTTACGTCCGCAGGAAAGAAGGCTTAGGTTTCCTGTTCAGCTCTTGGGCTCGAGTTTTCACTCTAGAAGATCTTCCTTTCGTGATCATAGATCCTTTGAGCAGCAGACGCAAAGGACATTGCAGTCACAAAAACTGGGATCTGGGAAAGACCATTCTGGGAGACCCAAGTTCAAAAGGGATTTTCAGTGAACTTCAGTGGGCTCCTTCTCCCCAGCCAGTGGGGACAGAAGGGCTTATTTCTTCAACAACTGGATTCTAACATCTTTCCCAGACAAATGGTTAAAGCAGGTAGTGGGGAAGTGGTACCTGCTGGAGTTTCATACTGTCCCTATCAAGATTATATTCCAGAGGTCCAGACTTCCTATGACAACGGCCAAGGTGAGAAGTATGAGAATGTTGATTCAGGCATTGGAACTCAAGGTCATAGAGCAGGTTACCTACTCTGAAAGGTCAAGGAAAATATTCTGTCCTTTTTCTGGTGGCCATATCCTGTAGATACTATTGGGGGACTATTTTGTATTTGAAATATTTCAACAATTTTATCAAGACCACCTCATTCAGAATGGAAACTATTTCCTCAGTAATGAAGGCCATTCCTCCTCAAGCTTTCCTTTCTTCGATAGATTAACAGAATGCATGCCATCATGTGTTAATTAGACCATGTCACAAGAAATTCTTGAGGTTCATCCTGGGGAACCATCACTACCAATTCAGAGTCCTGCCATTCTGGCTTTATTTTGCTCACAGAGTTTTCACAATGATCTTGGCAGTCTCATTGCAGATATTGAGTGAGGAAGATATTGCTGTAATACCATACTTGAACAACATTCTGGGATAGATTATAATCACACAGTAGAGTCAATTGATCCCATCACAAAAGATAACTTTTCTGGGGGTAGATCTGGGCACCAAGGAAATTATGGCCTATCGTTCCCAGGACATGATTTCAAGGTTGATGAGTAAGGTCCAGAACTTCAGAACACTGTCCACAATTACAGCATAGGAATTTATTGAATTATTAGGTGTTTAATTTCAACCATTCACATAGTTCCCTGGTCTCTTTTTCACCTTAGAAAATTGCAAAACAATTTTCAGAGTTTTTGGAACAAGGACATGTTCAGCACCTCCCAGAAAATTCCCTTGTTGAATTCAATCAGGAGAGATTTAAAGTGTTGGCTAGACAACAGTAATCTATGAAAAGTGCACTACCTTCTGGAATCAAGTTGGGAGATTATTTCAATGGATGCAAGTCTCTTAGTCTGGAGGGGGAGTTCATAACTCCCTTTTGGTAAAAGAAGAGAAGCAACACTGCATATAAGCATCTGGGAAATGAAGGCAGTAGGGAAATACCTAAGCTCGCTCGGATCCGTCCTGACAAGAAAATCTGTGCTGATAAGATTAGACAACATCGTGTTGGTGTTGTACTTAACTCATTGAATGCCAGAGGGGTATAAAAAGGGTTAACAAACCAGGAAGGCACAATGAGCAGAACATTGAATGCAGAGACAGGGAAGGTGTTGACTTGAACAGGAAGGAACATTCAGGATATTTCAGTGGCACACAGTTCAGGAAGCTGCAACAAGCAGACTACCTTAGGTGACCCAAGGGGAATGGTCACTGAAGGACAGCACATTTCAGTGGTTAGTAGAGAACACTAAGTGCAAGAAGTAGTTCTTGGGATAGAAGAATCCAAAGTCTTTGTCAGGATGCCCTTGCAATTTAAGTTGGCTTATGTCTTTTCTCCAATTCCAATAATTCTGAATGTTCTGAGAAAAAACAAGGAGGAGAAAGTTGATTTAATTTTGATAGCACCCAAATGGCAAATACGAGTATGGTATTCCTTCTTGGCCTCTGCTGTGACATGAGATTTGTTGAATCAAGGTGCAAGTTTCCATCCCAATGCAGCCTTTTTGAAATAAGTGGCCTGGAGGCTGAGCAGTGTTCACTGATATCTATCAATTCTGGCAGAAAAGCATCAGTATCTAAGATTTATTGCAGATTATAGAAGAAATTTAGGGAATGGTGCCTGGAGAATCAAGTTCCCAGAATCAGTCAGTGTTCTGGACTTCATGTAGAAGAACTTTGACTTAAACCAGCCTCAATTAAGATTACATTTTCAGCCTTGTCAGCCATATTGGTATCCCAGTTTATTGAGAATACATTGGTCGGAAGGTTCATAAAGGGATTTGGATAACGTGATACCTAGAATCATAGAAATTATTCCCCCATGGGACTTAAACTTAGTATTGGAGCAACTGTCGAGTGCTGCTTTATTTGAGCCAACTGACAACATTTCTATCAAGAACCTGACAATCAAGACCGTTTTTCCAATGGCTATTACAGCTCAATGTTTTATTTTGTGAATAATTCATACAGTTGCATGCTTTACAAAAGGGAGAGGGCTTCAGCTCTCTATGAAATACACACTACGTACAATGACCCCTGTGTGCCGCTGCTAGCTAGTCTGCTATCACAAACAAAAATAGGAATACAAGAAGAAGGGATATGCAAGCAGCGCTTCAAGGGTGTATGACTGCCTTTTTAAGAAAAAATATAGGCATGCAATATGAGACAATAAAACAAAACTTCCTTGTCCTGAAAGTGGTCTTCTCTGTACCGGTATTCGTCAGTGTGTTCCCAGTTGTTTCATATAATAATAATAATAAGGAAACACATATTCAGTACATATTATTGTCACGGTAATCAGGCAAAGAAGGACAGACACAAAGATAAAATATAACCACCCTTATTTGAAATATACAACAACTAGTTGAACAGCCCGTTACATGGGCCAAAGTGCCACTGCCACCCGGTCGCGGGGCAGTCACGCACAGTAGAGACTGCCCGCGCCATGGCTGATACAGAGCTGGACGCTCCTTCGGAGCGCCCAGCTCTGTATCAGCCACGGCGCGGGCAGTCTCTACTGGGCATGACTGCAACACGAGAAGCAGTGTCTACCGCGCATATCACGGCGTTACACACGTTTTAGCAAATTATTATATAGGATAGGTATTAGCCCACACAACTCCAGACACAGGATAATTGGACCCAGGCTCCTCTTCCGGAGCTGCACACTGTGCTGTGCACTGAGCTACTGCGACCTACCGAGACTAGGAACGCCAGTGAACGCCAGTACGAAGCAGCTAATATGCGTAAGTGCCACTTCGGTCTCGCGACCGGAGGCAACAGGGTGCGAGAGCAGGCCAGAGCCACACTTTTGTTTGGCGCAACATAATTATCACCGTCTGCTCGCTCAGTGTACTCTTAGCTTGCCTGACCAGTAGTCTCTGTGTTTGAGACTACAGGCCAGGCAAGCTAGGAGTGCACGGAGCGAGCAAACTGTGATAATTATGTTGCACCAGTCAAAAGTGTATTAACTTACTGGCATGTAAGTTTGGAGCAATCCGCGTCACTTCTGAGATTTGTTAGTAGTAATAGTCAGTGATCCCGTTTCCACATAGATCAAAGAAGAGAAGGATTAATTACAATATGCAGTATGTTCCAAATAAAAAGATGATTATATCCACTCACGCTGAGGTAGAGATTCTTGCTCCGTTGATTCCTTTGATTGGTTACAGTCCATTTTTTTTCTTTATTGGATCCCATTGAAAACCAATTGTAATTAATTTGGTGCTCTCAGTTTCCCACGTTCATGTAGGTGGGCTTTCAATTCCCTGTTGTCCTCCTTAAATGGAATAAGGAGTCTCTAGGGTATCGTTCCTTACGGGTGGATTAACATAGGTAAATAAACTCGGGCAAACTTGTTTATACAACAAAAATATTTATTGGACAATAAAAAAGAATATACAAAATTAAACAGTACGATGCCCCCACTTATTGGTTAATCTACAGCCCAAGATCTCCTTCTAGCCACACAGAATGTCCAGAGTCTGATGCTGTACAAATTAACCTACCCATGGTAAGGCCTTAGCACGGAGAGCTAAAAAGGATCAATTAGATAACACGTTGTTCGTGTGTTGAACACTTCCTCAGGGATATAGGTCAAAAGTGGGTAAAATACATGGTTTAAATACCGTCTGGACACATTAATCAGCGAATATTGTGGTGTTTGTCACCTGATGCATTGATTGACAGATGACTCAATTACATCTGGTTCAGTGCAAAGTTTAAAATTAACCAGTACCTGGTGTATTTTAAACAAAGTCTCTTAAAATAAGTATGTGAAATGTGTTTGAGTATCAGATGATTAGACTACATCTGATACAGTGTAAAGTCATACAATAGCCCGACAGATAACCAGTGTCTGTCATGCATAATTGCCACCCTTTTTATGCAATTTTACGTTCATAACATGTTTCTAGATATAAAATCGAATTCTAACACACTAATGTATAAGATATTCGTTTTGCTTGGTTATTGCAAGGGTTAAAAAACTAACTGTTGTGTTACTGTAGTTTTTCTCTGCTATGGTGTAATTAAGGGTGATTGCTAAGGGGAGACACCTGGCTGCAGTGTTACTATAAATACGTCCATAGGCTCATTTGAGCATGCTCATTAAGGCTGCATTCAAGTGGCTGCAAACAAGTGGAGAGTTTTAAAGAATGTGGAGTTAGAATAGCAGCAGGGGCTGGAAATTGGCACAACTCTGAGGTGACGGTCATGTCAAGGCATTTACTGTATTCACATTTAAAGTTGGTTACTTACCTAAGAGTGAGCATTAGAGGATAATATAAAGTTATTTGAATTGTAAAACCAAGCATGAGTGATAGCAGGTTAGACAATCTCATGCAGTGCACATCTTGTCACATGTTTGAACACTTGGAGCAATCATTCCAGGGGACATACCTCTGTGCCAAGTGTGAGCATATTTTCTTTTTAGAGTCTAAGATATTGGATTTGGAAAGAAATATTGTAACATTGGAAACCTGGAAAGGCGTTTAGAACTCACAGAGCAGGTAGTTTGTGGGGTTAGTGGTGAAGAGGGTGGAGTTGTAGATGAGGGGCAACAGGTAGGCAGCTGTGTAACAGTAAGGCGGGGAGGTAGTGTGCAGCGGAAGAGGAAGGCCAGTTCGGAGTTGACTCAGTCCAATAGATTTGCAAGATTGTGTGAAGATGTTGATGAGGATAACTTAGAATTGGCAATAGTGGAGAGGGCTGATTCCTCTAGCAGCCAGGTGAACAGTCCTCCTTCCAGGATAGATGGGATGCAGAGTAGGCAGAAACCAAGGCAGGTGGTGGTAATAGGGGACTCTATTATTAGCAGGGTAGAGAGAGTAATCTGCCTCCAGGAATGTGAATACCGAGCAGTATGTTGTCTCCCAGGTGCTCAGGTTCGGCATATTGTGGACAGGGCTGACAGATTATTGGGAGGGGCAGGAAGAGATCCAGCTGCTTTGGTACATATTGATACCAATGACAAATTAGGAGGAAGATGGAGGTCCCTAAAGAATGATTTCAGGGATTTATGTTTCAAGCTCAAGGCAAGGACCAATAAGGGTGTTTTCTGAAATACTACCTGTGACGTGCCAGTGCAGGTAGGCAGAAGGAGCTCAAGAAGCTTAATGCATGGCTCAAGCATTGGCATAGGAAGGAGGGTTTTCTGTTTTTAGAGCATTGGGCTGACTTTGCTCTTGGGTACAATCTATATGGAAGTGATGGATTGCACCTAAATGGTAGAGGAGCCTTCGTGCTAGGGGAGAGAATGCTAAGAAGCTTGGAGGAGCTTTTACCTAGGACAGGGGGGGAGGGCATAGATAGCAAAAATTGGGTCGATAGAGTAGATAGGAACCGCATCCAAGTAAATGATCATGGGGGTGGAGAAAGGGTGGGGATAAACTTAGTAAATAGGGAGGAACTCCTAGTAAATGAAGATGCAGAAAAAAGGCATATAGGGGGTAATATATTAAAATCTTCAAAATGAATTGTATGCTAGCAAATGCAAGAAGTATGGCAGAAAAAATAGGAGAGCTAGAATTTCTGGCGGTTAATGAGCAATTAGACAAAATTGGTATAACAGAAACATGGTGGAATGATGCAAACAATTGGGCTGTAAATATAGAGGGCTATTCCCTGTTTAGGAGAGACAGGATTAATAGAAAAGAGGGAGGTGTGTGCTTATATTTAAAATCAGAGCTAAATCCAATTTTGAGGGGTGATATTAGTGAGGAAACTGGCCAAAATGTGGAGTCATTGTGGGTAGAAATTGAGACTAAATGTGGTGTAATAGGTTAAAAAAAGGTGTTGGAGGATATATGTTACAAAACACCAAATATTGATGACCATGTTGAGGCCCAACTGCTATTGCAAATGAGGACAGTTGCACAGCTTGGGCATACTATAATTATGGGAGATTTTAACTATCCAGACATCAACTGGAAAAATGAGACCCGTCAGAATGCTAAGAGAAGCAGGTTTCTGAGCATGCTTTGGGAAAGCTACATGTCACAAATGGTGGAAGTGCCAAGAAATAACAATGTATTGGACCTAGTGATAACAAATAACACAGAAATGGTATCTAATATTAAGGTAAGGGAACATTTGGGAAACAGTGATCACAACATGGTTACATTTGAGATCAGCCTGGCAAAGCAAAACTGTATAGGTTCAACCAAAACTCTTAATTTTATAAAAGCTAATTTCAAATTCTTAAGAGCTTCAAAGCAACATATAGACTGGGATATATTATTTAAAGTCAAAGGTACTGAGTAAAAATGGTCAGAATTCAAATTTAGGTTGTAGAAGTGTACCCAACAGTTTCACCCTTTGAGTGCCAGAGTACGGAATGCATTGTGTACCACTCTGGCACTCAAAGGGATATACCAATGGGGAACGAATGCAAAAGAAGTAATTCACAGCCTGTGGTTAACTGTGCATTGTAAAGAAGGAAATGGCAAGGAAAAAAAGCATTCAAACTATTTAAGTCTGAAGGAACTGAACATTCATTCTTAAAATACACTGAGTGATCTCTGCAGCAGTGCAGAGATCGCCTTAATAAAAAAGAAATCCTTTACTAAAATGGTCTTCAACGTGTGTTTGGTTTGCAAGCACACGTAGAAGACCTTTTAAGTTAAGGATTTCTTTTTTATTAACGCGATCTCCGCACTGCTGCAGAGCCGCCGCCGGTCCCGGGACCGGATTCCCTTGCTGTCAGCTAGAATGCTGATGTCAGGGGAGAGGGAACTTTGAAAGTGGATATCTCTCAAACCATAAAGGTTTGAGAGATGCCGCTGGTGTCATTTTACTCAATTTTATTGCCTACAAGATGGGGATAGTAATTTTTAAGTATTACTATCCCTTTAACTTGATGGAACCTATCTATTGTTTAAACAATATATGCGGGGTAGTGACAAGTCTGTTAACGTAGATATTGATGGCATGTGGACTGTGTGGTCCTCTCCTTAGACCTATGAGAAGCTCTGGTATAGGGGTATCTTAAATACTGTCACTGTAGTTCCTCATCCTTTTCAATGGATATCAGTAATATTTAGGGGTCTGATGATTGGTACCTCTGGGAGCGGATAACTTGAGAGCGATTACTGAGGAGTTTAAGGTGCAGAGGTCTTTAATGCATGGGTAGTAGCAATATATTTCTATTTCATGCCCAGTATACTCCTCATTTTAAAATATTTATTCTTAATCCCTCTGGAAGCAGTTAAGATCAGTGTTAATGTTGAGATGTTTTGGAGCAAGGGTTTTTAATTTGTAGATCTATTCTGTCTCTTCGCGGGAAACTTTTGTGGTCATGTTCTCACCTCTCCAATTTTCTTCAAATGTTGCTATGGCTACAAAGGAGATTCCCAATGGGTCTCTATTGTGTGCTAATCTGAAGTGTTCTGAGACCTGTGGCTTGTTATTCCTTTTCAGTGTTGCACATATCATAGGGGACTGGTCAGTAAGGGGTGCTGACCATAGTAAACAACATAAATAAAGTGGAACCCTGAAAGCAAGAAAAACAGTACACACACAATCAAAGGGAAAACCAGTATATTACATGAAATAATACTGCACAACAGAACACTCAATGAAACAGGAACTGGGGCATGGGAAACTGGGCCTCTGGGCACAGGGATAAAGCTAGCTCAGAAACACAGGAGGGAGGCAGAGGAATGCAGTCAGTTCAGGAGCACAGGGGAATCAGCCAGCTCTGGAACTCTGGGGTGCAGCTGGCTCTGGAAGCTCAGAGCTGCAGCTAGCTCATGAAACTCTGAGTGGGCCAAATGAAAAGAAACTGATCTGAAATTCAATAAACTGACCAGTATAATCTGGCCCAGAGGAAGAGGAGAGACTGAACTAAATGGGGAGGAGGTGATTGCAAGGTAGGGCCAGCTGGGAACAGAATCCGATCTCTGTAATTTGAGTGTAGCAGCCTACAACAGCACCAAGGGAAGGTACTGCACCAGGCTGAGGAGAGGCTAGGATCATGACAGTACCCCCTCCTCAAGGAGCGAATCCTGGCTCTCAAGCAATAGAGAAGAACCAGGAGGAATGGGCTGTCCATTCCACTCAAAGAAAGAGGAGAAGGTTCAGGAAAAGAAAGAGGTATAGACCAAGGAGCAAACCAGAGTAACAAGAAAGTTTTGGAGAAAAGATAGGTAGCAAAGAAAACCATGCATGGTAGACCAACAAGTGAGGTTTTAAAATTACCCTTGCAGAGAAGATGCAGTTTCTCAAAAGACACATAAATACTATTGGGAATATACTCCATATACTGTAGCCCTGGGTCAGACAGATACTGGCATGTGTGATCCTCTATATTGGAACTGAGATACAGGTGAAGCAAGAACAGATAGGATAAGATCTTTGGTAACAAGGGAGGTCTCATCAGAAGGGACAGGTACAACCTCAGTGGTAGGTAGTACAAATGCGGTGCATACATCCATTTTGGTTTCAGACTCCAGAGATACATTTGACACGACTGGTTTGAATTCAGCATACCACATCTGTACCAGGAATGCAAGGATAGATAGAACAGTCCCTTCAGGAAAAGGAGAGGTTTCATCATTTGAAGGAACATGTATACTCTCCTTAGTAGGTAGCACATATGCAGTGCATAAGTCCTTTATGGTTTCAGACTCCAGTGATACATTTTGAAATGACTGGTTCAAATTCAGGATACCGCAGCAGTACCAGGAACGCAAGGATAGATAGAACAGTGTCTTCAGGTAAAGCGGAGGTCTCATCATTAAAAGGGACAGGAACATCCTCTGATTCACACAGCAGGGGGCTTCAACCTGTCCTTAGCTTGTGCAGGAGTGAGATCGAATTCTCCTACAGCAAAATCCTTCTCCAATGCTGCCGGCGTGGTAAATTCTATAGAGGCAGGAATGATCTCCAGACTTGGCACCATGGGCAATTTCACTGGAATAGGAGACATCCTTGGCATAGACAGAGGAGGCGTCACCTTTGACTCTGTCACTGTGGGTGCTGCCGGTAGATTGTCTTTCCGGAGTTTCACATAGGTTATATGTATCACGGTGCCCGTGCTATTCGGCGACATTCTGTCAGTCTACACTCCTGCTTAACACCTATTGGCTGAACTGTGATTGTCCCTCCCAGTATTGTTCTTAAATACTAGGTTCTGGCACATCTCTGGTGCCCTTTTGTGGTGTTCCAGTACCAGCGCTTATTCCTGATTATTGTGTGCTCTCAGTGTATCGACCCGGCCTGCCTGACTACTCTGCATCTCGTTTCCTGCCTGTGCACCGACCCGGACTGCCTGACCATTCTGCTTCTCATCTCCTGTGTACCGACCCGGCTTGGCTGACGTTCCTGCTCTGTGTACCGACCCGGCTTGGCTGACGTTCCTGCTCCATATACTGACTTGGATTGGCTGATGTTCCTGCTCCGTGTACCGACTTGGATTGGCTGACGTTCCTGCTCCATGTACCGACTTGGATTGGCTGAGGTTCCTGCTCTGTGTACCGACTTGGATTGTTCCACGTTCCTTTACTGTGTGATTCCGCCCGGTTGGGCTGCTGCCTCCTCTGCACACCCTGACCGGTCTCCGGTTAAGGGTAGTGCTTCACTCTCGCTATCTGTGGACAGCTGTGCAGTTTGGTCTCGGTTGCCTCCGTGTCGGCCCGGTGACATTCCTATTGGTCTGCCATACGAACCGTTCCAGGTTGGGTGCCTCTCAGGGCGAGTTGCTCAGATTCCGTTACTGCTATGGCAGTGCTCAGGCTGCTCAAGTCTCCGTTAATGCTATGGCAGTATCCAGTTGCCTAGTCTCCGTTACTGCCACGGCATTTTCCAGTTGCCTAGTCTCCGTTACTGCTACGGCAGAGTTCAAGTGGCTCAGTCTCCGCTACTGCTATGGCAGTGCCCCTGTTGCTCAGATTCCGTTACTGCCACGGCAGCTCCTCAGTTGCTCAGTCTCCGTTAATGCTACGGCAGTATCCAGTTGCCTAGTCTCCGTTAATGCTACGGCAGTATCCAGTTGTCTAGTCTCCATTACTGCTACGGCAGTGCTGAAGTTGCCTGGTCTCCGTTACTGCTATGGCAGTGTATAAGTCACTCAGTCTCCGTTACTGCTACGGCAGTGTTCACGTTGCCTAGTCTCCGTTACTGCTACGGCAGTGTTCAAGTTGCTCAGCCTCCGTTACTGCTAAGGCAGTCCACAATTGTCTGATATACATATTCTATTGGTCTGCCATACGAACCGTTCCAGGTTGGGTGCCTCTCAGGGCGAGTTGCTCAGATTCCGTTACTGCTATGGCAGTGCTCAGGCTGCTCAAGTCTCCGTTAATGCTATGGCAGTATCCAGTTGCCTAGTCTCAGTTACTGCCACGGCATTGTCCAGTTGCCTAGTCTCCGTTACTGCTACGGCAGAGTTCAAGTGGCTCAGTCTCCGCTACTGCTATGGCAGTGCCCCTGTTGCTCAGATTCCGTTACTGCCACGGCAGCTCCTCAGTTGCTCAGTCTCCGTTAATGCTACGGCAGTATCCAGTTGCCTAGTCTCCATTACTGCTACGGCAGTGCTGAAGTTGCCTGGTCTCCGTTACTGCTACGGCAGTGTATAAGTCACTCAGTCTCCGTTACTGCTACGGCAGTGTTCACGTTGCCTAGTCTCCGTTACTGCTACGGCAGTGTTCAAGTTGCTCAGCCTCCGTTACTGCTAAGGCAGTCCACAATTGTCTGATATACATATTCTTGGGCGTTACTTGTACTAAAGCTCTCACCTCTATTTGAGCTCCTTAAAAGGCCTTACCACACATGGGCCTGTCAACATTCTCTGTCTGCTATTAACCCATGCAGTACCGATATACTGGGACTCACACAAGATCTGCCTGACCTGTGTCAGTATAATGTTCTATGGACTCTGTGTCTGTGTGTCGAACAAACCGGTACAATATGCTCTTTCACATAGGTTATATGCTGTTTAATTAATAAAGGGGCAATTGTCGCCACCATGCTAGGGGGATGTCATGAGGGGTCATGATACCCCTCTTGAGGTCTGAAGTACTTTCTTAATACAAATTACATATATAATTTAAATAAAGAAAATCATTGTTACACATGCATATAATATTTAATTACATTTTCACACAAATTACATATATAATAAAAACAAACACCTTTTTTTATACATATACAGGTTGCCTATTAACCCTATGAGTACCAGAGGGGTTAATCTTGTAATACAAAATACAAGGGCATGTTGAATATAATAGGAGAAGAAAAATGTCAGATAAAAATGGTGAAAGAAAGTCATGGGAGCACTGTAGTAGACTTTTCAAGGGGGGGGGGTTAAAATGTCGGATGTACAATATTCGTTGAATTAATATGGTGAAAGAAAGCACTGTATGTCGGATTTGGAAGGGGAAAAGTTAAGTGTCGACTATGAACAATATTTGTCGGATTAATGTGGTGAAAGAAAGCACTGCAAGTCGACTTTTAAAACGGGGGTTAATATGTAGAGGGGGGCACTTTATGTCGGATTTCTATGCTGTATACTATATTATACACTGCTTTTGTTCGAACAACAATGGTTTTGAAACTGTCGTTATGGCTTCTACTCCTAAACCTCTGAGGCGCAAAATTTCTGACTTAAATGTAACCACAAAACAGGCGGTAATACTGAGCATGGGTAATAGGATGCTAATTGCACGCTGTTTTTAGTTGTTTCCTATGGGCTTTTTTTAGACTGGCAGTAAGTATGATTTTGTTTTCACAAGTCGGGTAATAGGACAGCAAAAAATGACTTAAAAAAAAAAACCGCCTGTTTTATTTTTAACTCTGGTAATAGAATCAAGCCCCTGATCTTTTAATAAGAAGGGCCAATATTTTTCAAAGATGGTTCTCATTTGTAAATGGTTGCTGTTGTAGTCCTTAACAAATCTGATTAACGGTTTATCTGTTTCTTTCATCCTATCTCTTTGACTTGTTCTTGTATCTCTGTCAAGTGCCTGTTCTCTTGCGTTTTTTAAGATGTGTGTTTTGTATTCTTTCTCCTGGAAAAGAAGTGCCATATCTGCAATTTGTTCTTCACACACACTTTTTTCAGTGCAGTTTCTCTGTACCCTACCATATTCTCCCCTTGGAGTGTTCTCTAGCCAAGGTTTGAAATGACAGCTTGATGATGCAATGAAACCGTTACCGTCAGTTGGTTTCTTGTATGTCCTTGTTTTGATGCATTTTTCTTCAATGTAGATAGGTCTAGAAAATTGATACTCTCCTATATACTTGTTGTCATTGATGTATGTGAAAAAGGTACCTGAGAATTCTTCTGTTCCTTCCCATATGAAGAGACAATCAGTGATGTACCTCTTTCACAGGATAAGTCCTCCATTTTTATCATTCTTTTCTTTGATATATTCTTCCTCCCATTTTCCCATGTAGATGTTTGGTTCAAGACCCTAGAATCTGTTTTTTTACATCTTACCAAAGATACATAAGGACGAAGCTAACCCTCCAGGAAGACCTATCGAATCAGGGATCAAATCACTTTCTTCCTATCTCTCCCATAATGTGGACACTTACTTACAACCCCTTATACCAGAGTTGGCAGCATATCTGAAGGCTACAGGAGCTAAAAGAGATCTCAGGTTCTAAAAGAGATCTCCTGGAAAAGTAATTATTTCCTCATAACCAGCGATGTCACATCCCTGTATACAATTATAGAGCATGAATTAGGACTAGAGGTGGTGGAACACATTTTAAAGAAAAAGGACACTCTATGACCAGAACACATTGGATACCTACTGGAATGTATAAGATATATACTTACAAGAAATTACTTCTGGGTTGAGAATGAATTCTTCCTGCAAGTGTCCGGCACTTTCGCTCCAAGCTAAGCAAACAAGTAAATAACAAATATAATGATAGCCCAAATAGGGTTAAATCAGTCACTGAAAGTCCGATATAACTATCCTGGTATAATGTAAACCACTGAATAGCTTCTGAATAGCTTAGATAGTATGGCAGACAGGTATAGCAGTAATATGAAAGGTAATATGAATGTGCTTAGTCTCCCGTCCTAGTGGAGCGATGTTCTTCCGAATATAGGTCTTTAAGACAAACATGTGAGCCGTCCATTTGGTAGTAGATGGACATTCTGGGAATATTACGGACAACAGAAAATCTTGTATATACTGCCTCTTACAATAAAAAAAAAATGTAGCAATGTCTGGATGTCTCATAAAGACTGGAGGTGTTAAACATCATACAAGCAGCAAAGTGAACTCTGCCTGCTGGAGAGGATAAGAAATCTTTGTGCAAGGAATAACAGCACATCAGTAGTTGTAAAGTCTGTTGTTGATATAAATAAAAAACGGAGCTCAAGTACTACCTATATTTGGAAGCACATCGCTCCAATAGGATGGGAGAGTAAGCATTTATATTACCTTTCATATTGCTGCTACACCTGCCCACTATACTATCTAATCTATTCGGAAGCTATTCAGTGGATAACATTATACTGGGATAGTCGTAATGGACTTTCAGTGACTGATTTAACCTTATTTGGGCCATCATTATATTTGTTATCTATATTGTCCATATTGGAGGTTACCATTTTTGTATTTTATCGTTCTATAAGTGACATCACTATACCAGAACAATTTATACTTTACATGTTTGGTATGTCATTACTTTTTATTCTATTCCATCTTTGAATAAATTTCATATATTTGCAGAACTCAGAGCACATTTCTTCTATTTTTGTTGTTCTTTTTTTCTGCCCAGCCACTACTGGAAAGTGAAGATTATAGCGATCTGTTGTTCTGATATATTGTGCTTATATTTATTTCCACAATCTAACATCTCTTTCTACATTGTTGTTCTTTGAATATATATTATAATATATACACACACACGCTATTAATCAATGTTTATCTCTTTTCTTGGGCTAACATAATGTCATGTGATTCCTCTATGTTTAGTCTCTCTTTGTAAACTAGGGTTTATTATTATATCTGCGCTATTATAATGTCTTGATAAAGGTCTTGTCTAATTGCAACATGATTTGCAGTGTGCTGCAGGATTCAGTTGTAATGGGGGGAAGGTTAATGATTAATAATGTAGATGATTGTAACAATTAGTCCCTCCTTTCCTGACATCAGACAATGCATTGCTGACAGTGCAAAATTTGGTAGGCTTTTTGTTATAGTGTGTTCACTAAGGGATAGCCCACCCTTTTTACCTGCTGTTGCACTCAGAAAAATGTATTATTTCAACAAAGATGATGACCCACTTTTCACTCCTTCCTAAAATAAAGTGAATACATGGATAATATTATATGACTTGTTGGTTTGCTTAAAAGTAGAGTGGTTATTTTATTAATTCATGTTTTACAGGTTTCAGAGACTTCACTTGATACTAAAGCAAGTATTTTTTCTTCAAATCAGAGTGCTACAAAGGCTAAAGATTCTGCTGACAGCAGATTAGCTTCTAAAGAAATGCTTAGCCACAGACCTTCCGATTTCGAAATGAACACTGCAGTTGACAGCCTCAGGATGCATGTGACAATATTGAATTTACTTTTATGGGTTACCCTTCTCAGTTTGCCCTCCTTTGTATACTGGTTAAAGAATATCAGGTATTTCTCAGTATTTATGATACCATACTTAAAGGGATAGTAATGTTTCACAGTAAAAGCAGCTCCAGTTAATCTTCATAGTATTTGGGCCTTTGAGAGTGTTATTTCAAAACTGTTAGAGTTGTAGAAAAACCTGAAAAATCTGTCAAGCGAGGCAGGGTTTTCCTTATGCTCACAGTAAGAAGATTGTCCCTTACTGTGAGCTGTCTGGTCCCAGGACCAGATTCCACATCTGAGGGGAGGTGTTTACACTAGGTAAAAGGGGTGGGGGGTACCTTATTATTCAATTACTACATCTCTGACAGTATTGAAATATCACTCTCCATGGACCAAATACTATGAAGATTAATTGGAGCTGCTGTTTTTGTGAAACATTTGTGAGGCAATGGGTTGGAAGTCGCCTTTAATATGTAATGGGTTGAAGAGCTAATATGTCACAAAATAAATGTAGTCTGATTGTTCAAAATAACTTTTTATGCTGAATAATATGTCCTGAAAATCCTATACATTCATATTTGGCTTGAAAATCCAATTAAAAGTTTTCCCTTCTCTCCCCTTTTCAGCTCATCATGCTGACTTCCTTCAGATCTGAAATCTGGTCGCTTGGCCGGACGGATCGCAGGGACAAAATTTTGTCTGTCAGTGTAATAAACCCTTGCCCTCTGATGAAGGAGGGCAGGTTTTCTCAATATATCTGAGGGAAGTCAGCATGATGAATTATCACTTGGTGATAACGTGATTGACTGAAATGGAATCCAGGTCCATAGTTGCTTTGTTTTCTTTTGTTTTTTTTTTTAGTTTATAAAGTAGATTGTGAAACTATAATTATAGTTTTATGCAAACGTTTGGGCACGCCTGGTTACATTACATATTTTGTTGATTCTCTAAGAAAAAAAAAGAAGTTAACACAACCTCTGCAGCGAACAAACTTAAACTTGACATATTCCTGAAAATTTTAATGAACAGTTACTGTGTATTTGCTGAATTTAACAGATTGAAAAAGACAAACAGAAAATGTGGCATGACACCACTAGTGTTATATTTTATAATGTCTCAGATTATAATTCACTTGTTAGGCCTTAATCTAAATTAGATGATGTGGATGCCAGAGCTTCAAACCTTTAAGTATGTTGTGCTTGCACTCAACAACCATTGGCTCTAAGCAGCTGACTGAGGATCAGAAAATAAAGATACTGGACTCTTACAAAGCAGGGAAGGCTATAAAAAGATATCTAAATACTTCCTGACTGCAATTTCCACTGTCCAAAATCCCATTAAGAAATGCAAGTTAAGGGAAAGTGTTGACGTTAAGACAAGATCAAGACAAGATCTGTAATACCCAGAAATATCCCTGATAGAACTGCTTGTAGGCTTGTCTATAGCCATATCATGACAAAGGACCTACAGGAAAGTTTAGCTGGCATGGGAGTAGTGGAGTACCAGTCCACTGTGCAGAGTTGCTTACACATACATCATCTGCACAGAAGAGTCATCAGAAAGACATCTTACATACAATCTCATCACAAAAGTTAATATCTGAAGTATTCAACACAACACTTTGACTTCACAGAGGCTCTTTGGACTCAAGTGCGCTGTTATCTGGTTAAGTTAAAATTGAACTCTTTGGCTACAATCACTAAGGGTATGTTTGGAGAAAAAAAAAAGAAGCATTTGAAGAAAAGAACACCTTACCAACTGTTAGGCATGGGGGTTGATCTGTTATGCTTTGGTGTTTTATGCCATCCGGTGGCACAAGCAATATTGTGTGCGTAGATGGAAGAATGGATTCTACTAAGTATCAACAAATCCAGGAAGCGAATTTCCCACAGGCAGTGAAAAAACTGAGAAAAGAGATTAGGTAAAAAGTGCTCTCCTAATTCTGGATATATTAATACAGCCTAGCAACCATCCGTTTAATTATACAAAACAGAATGCATAAAAAAATAGATACAAGTAGAGGCAATATACAAAGCAAGGATATTACTAAAACATCTGACCAAGTGGTGTTTGGTCTTTAATATAGAATATAGTCCTTTGAACAATCTATTTCGTTCTATTATTGAGGCTGGAGAGTCTTTTTTTTATTGATCACTCCCAGTGATAACCATAATTACTAGTTACTTAATGAATGGTAAGAAAAATCTCACAGTTTTTGTTGAGCTTGTTTTTGGAAGTTCTTTATAATCCTTATTTGGGAAAATAACAGCTTTTTACAGTACTGTTGGTTACTCTAAGTGCAGTAGTTTGAATATACTGTATGGGTTATTAATCCTGTGATATGAGTGACTAATGTGGAATTGGAATTAATAAAATATAAATAAAATGCTAGAAGTGGATGATGGTGATTAAGATCAGAGAATG
The DNA here is from genome assembly GCA_037306005.1 of Rhinophrynus dorsalis. Taxonomy (NCBI): domain Eukaryota; kingdom Metazoa; phylum Chordata; class Amphibia; order Anura; family Rhinophrynidae; genus Rhinophrynus; species Rhinophrynus dorsalis. The sequence goes on from CM074725.1 coordinate 111,466,993, forward strand.
CACCCAAAAAATAATTAATAGTGTTAGAAGAGATCAGGGAGTTGGATGTGCAGATTACAGGGAGCAAGATATTTAGAGACTTGATTACAATCTTCAGGATAAGATAGACAAGACCTCTCACTAGTACTAGAGCAATATCATATACATAAGGAATAATCATTACTGAACTGGCTACTAAGACTGTTAATACCAGTCACTGTGATATTAATGCGCATACCAGACCAATTTTTTGGTAGTCGCCTTGTACTAGTGGTCTTTGGTCTTCCTTGTGTAGTCTGTCTCTTTTCCCGATGTAGCTCTCTTTCTCGCTGCCCCGCTGTCCTGTATGTCATTGGTTCCTTTTTGCTCCTGTCTGTAGTTGGTCCTCTGGTCTCCCGTACTGTGTCCGTCTTCGTTCTAGACCCTGTACGGTCTCTCCTTCCTTCTGATCTTATATTTAAACTAACTTAAAGTGTAGTCATAATAAGTAACCACCAACCGACAACTGTATCATGGTTTTAAATTCAGAGTAATTTATTTAGCCAAAATAGGCCGACAGTATTGACAAAATAAATAATAAAATAAACATGAATGTTGTTGTAAATAAAATAATAAAAACAGAAGATAAAAGTTGCTCAATGTTTAAAATCAATTCAATACTGTCGGCCTATTCTGGTGCGCTGTCTTTTTTCTGTTCTTAGTGAAGAAACTGATGCTGAAGAGGTATGATATTATAAGTCAACTAGTTGAACAGCCCGTTACACGGGCCACAGTGTCACTGCCACCCGGTCGCGGGGCAGTCACGCACAGAGGAGACTGCCCGCGCCGCGGCTGATACAGAGCTGGACGCTCCTTAGGAGCGCCCAGCTCTGTATCAGCCGCGGTGTTGGCAGTCTCTACTGCGCATGAGCGCAGCAGTGTGTACTGCGCATGTCGCACGTTACACACGAATTAGCAAATTATTATATAGGATGATTCAAAACATACCTCAAAATCAACCATGTGCTACTTCAAGAAATTAAAGCTAAAGGTTTTAGAATGTCCTTCATAGTCCCCAGATTTTAATATTATTTAAAATCTGTGTGAAGATCTCATAAGTACAGTACATGCAACACAAGCTATTAATATTTCTGAACACAAAGCATTCTGCAAACAAGAGTGGCTAGAAGATGGTTATCTGTCTACAAGTTTGGAGGCTATGATTTCTGCTGAAGTACTAACAGGTTGCATAATCTTTTGCACATACCACATTTTCTGTTTCATTTCTTTCATTCTGTTAAATTCAGCTAATAAATCATAAATGAGCATTATAATTTGCAGAAATATGAAAAGTGTAAGTTTGTTTGCTGCAGAAGTTGTGTTAACTGCTTTATAAATAGAAAATCAACAAAACATGCAATTTGGCTAAGGGTACCCAACTATATACATACATATATATAGAATATATAATATGCCCTCACAGAAGCCTTTTAAAACTTGTTAAATTGTGAGTGCCTATTTCTTCATTTTTATTATCTCTTCAGTTTGAGGTTTTTGAGAACTCAAATTGTGATGTATTACAATTACTGCTTAAGGTAACATTTTGGCCCTGCCTCTGGTCTTTATAAATTTTAACTTAAAGGAATAGTAATGCTTGAAGTAAAGTTCAGGGAGCAAATATTGTTTTTGATACCTTTATCGGCTAACTAATCAGATTTCGAATGCAAGCTTTCAAGACCTTAACTTAAATTCAAAATCTGCTTAGTTAGCCAATAAATATATCAAAAGCTATATTTGCCTCCCATATTTCTACGGCTAACATGGTACCAACTCTCATCTGAAGTAAAGTTCAGCTCTGAGTCGTCTTAATGCTTTTTCTGATGCGTAATGCTATATTTTAACACTTTGTTTTGTAGTTCAAAAGCAATTCAAGCAGAAAGGATCCCCTTCCCGCCTTTTTCCCCTGCATCAAGCTGCCTTTAAGTGTGATCTGGATGGAGAGCTGCGAGGGAGAATCTTTAGTAAGCAAGAGGAAAATCTTGCCCTCCTTCATCAAGGGGGGCAGGATTTTCCTTATACTTAGACTGAAGATTATCCCACCCTGCAATCCGTCTGGTCCCACGCAATCGGATTCCAGATTCAGTGGGAGGCAGCCAGAAGCAGTGGGAGGAGTCTCCTTAAGTACCAAAGTGTAAGTGTTAAAATATAGCATTATGCTTTAGTAAAAGTATAAAGAAGACTCTGAGCTGAACATTACTTTAAGCATTACATTCCTTTAAGCAGTAATCATAAATGAAATCTCCCCCCCCCCAAAAAAAAGAGCTCTATTTTGTGTCATAAAGGAATTGATGCACTCAGTAGTCTTTAATATGCATAAAGATCAAAATGTATTAAATCATCTTTTCCTCTTTGTCCTTATCCACGGAAAAGTATGGGTGTGAGCTCCGCCTCCCAGCTGGTAGGACCAATTGTAAAACTTTAAAAGTCAGACTCTAACATCCAGTTGTCAGTTATATTGGTCCTACAAAACTGAAGGATGGAGGTCTGAGTCGTCCTCAGCGTGATTTAAATTAAATAATACCGCAGTTTGTTATTTTCCTCCATGTACACTCTCAACTGATACAGTGTACATTTTGGGCTGCTCTGCACCTCCTCGCATGGAGAGTTCACTTGGCCACAAAGGAGCAGTACCCCAGTTCCGAAATGCAGGGCACACAGGGCAAGCAAACCAGTGCACTGGAAGTGGATCGTCTTTCTTTAGCCTCTACAGAAAGTTCGTCAGCGTGCTTTTCACGAGTTGAACGCATAGATGATTCTGACATCCGGACGCGGCTGGGACATAAAAGGAGGTTGATGGGCCTGCCCCATTAAAACGTGAGTTATTATTACTATTATTATTATAATATTATGCATTATTATTATCGATTGGTGACATTGTTATCAGAGAGTTTGCTATATTGCTAGATGTCTTCTAAATCTTGCCAGACTGAGAAGCTCAAAACTACAGAGACTTCTGCTACTAATTAGGAGAAATCTGCCCAGAAGCCTAGAGTTTGTGCTGCTTGTGATTCTAAACTCTCACCATCAGATATTACTAAACTCTGAGGTGAATGTTTCAAAAAAGTAGCTGACAACGAAATTCCTTCTCAATTCAAGGATTTTCTAATATGGATGAGGTCATCCATGCAGGAAACCTTCTCAGAAATGCAGGAGTCTGCTAGGAAGAGAGACAGAGAATGGCTGACACTGAAGAAGGTCCTTCTAACCCTATGAAGGCAGTTTAATGGAATTTGAATCTGGCCCTTCCTCGGCTGAGGAAGAGGAATTAACTGAAGATTCGGGAAGTTTTAGTTTAGATAAATTGGGTTGTCTTTTAAAGTCTATGAGAAAGACTTTAGGTTTAACTGAAACTCAAAAGGAATTAGGAATCATGGATACAGCTTTTCTAGGTCATAAGAAGGCACCCTTAGTCTTTCCTGTACATTTCTCTATTCAAGACTTAGTTACAACTGAATGGAGCCATGCGGATAAGAAAACCGCAATGTCTAGGACAATTGTTAAAATGTATCCCTTTTCAGAAGAAGAAACAGCATTTTGTGTGACTCCTCCAAAAGTAGATGCCGCTGTAGCGCATGTGTCACGTAGAACTAATATAGTATTGGAAAACGGAACCTCTTTGAAGCATCCTATGGAAAAAAAAAGCAGTTACTCACTATAGGACACAATTTAAGAGCTAACACAGCTATGGTCTATATATTTAGGGTACTAAAGATATAGCTAGGAGAATTAGAGGAAAAGATAGAGTCCTCTGTCTCAAGATCCAGATTACTAAGAGAGGTTGCATCTATCAAGGAACCAGTCAATTTTTCTTGCGATCCGTCCTTGGACGCTATTAAATTATCAGCCAGAGCCTCTGCCCTTTCAGTAACAGCAAGACAGGTTCTCTGGATCAAGGCCTGGGATGCTGATGCATCATCTAAGAATAAGCTAGTCTCCCTACCTTCCCTTGGTTCTCTTCTTTTTGGGAATCAGAATAAATTATTAAGAAATCATCAGCTGGGACTGAGGACTGCCTCAAGAACACAGAAACAGGATTTCTCCTCCAAAGTCTTCTAACTTTAGGATGCAGTCCTTTTGGGAGGCCAGAAGGTACAGACCAGGAAGAAGCTATGGACAAGGCAGGAAGAAGCAGGCTCCAATACAAGATCCAAAAAACTGAGGGATTTCCAAAGGACTTCCCAAGAATACTCAATGAGATCAGGCCACCTTCATTTCCAACTCCAGTGGGGGGCAGACTGGCGTTGTATGCGGAGGTCTGGAAACAGACTGTCCCAGAGAAATGGGTACAACAAATTTTGGAGATGGGGTATTGCACAGAATTTGAATCTGTCCAGAAAAATGCTAGATTCAAGACTTCCAAGATCTCCAACAGAATAATGAGAAACAAAGTATTGTCTGATGTTCAAGATCTACAATCCAACAGAGAGTTCCCAGAGAGCAAAAGAATTATGGGGTTTACTCAGTCATTTTTCCAGTAAAGAAAACAATTCATTTGTCAGGGTAAGGAACTTCAGGATGGAGACGGTAACCTCAGCAATCAAGTCAGTGCATCCCGGAGCATTCTTGACAAAGATAGATCTTCAGGATGCATATCACCACATTCTAGTCAGACCTTCTCACATGAAGTTTCTGAGGCTCTGCATTTGCAGACACCATTATCAATTCAGGGTGCTTCAGTTCAGTTTGCCTCAGCACCAAGAGTTTTCACCAAAGTGCTGGTAGTAGCCATGGCCTTCCTAAGACAGAAGGGCATAAAAGTAATTCCTTACCTCAACAACATTTTATATAGTGGAAGAGTCACTTCAGCAATCCCTGATATCCACAAGACTGTGCATACAGGTCTTATCAGATCTAGGTTGGAAGATCAACAAAGAAAAAAAACACAGACTCTAGTTTTTCTGTGGATACAATTCGACACTGTGAGAGTCACAGCATTTCTATCAGAAGACAGAAGAAGCAGACTCACAAGCAGAATATCAAGATTTCTTATGAACAAAGTTCATAGTAACATAGTAATTTAGGTTGAAAAAAGACTTGCGTCCATCTAGTTCAACCCTTTTCCTTTTCCTGTTTACCATTGTTGATCCATACTTCTCTGGAGTTCTCAAAACTTCTAGGCAATCTATTCTCAGCAGTGCGAGTTGTTCCTTGAGCAACAGCCCATCTACGAGCATCCCAGGAGAATCTGCTAAAGTATTGGAAGGGAAACCCATTGGAATTCTCCAAGAGTATTCCAATTTTGCCATACATGTACACAGCGCTTAACAGAAGTTGAAATAATTCAATACAAAATACAGAACAGAGCATTAAGCTAAAGTGTGGTCATTGCATTATTTGTGGGGGGAAAGTGCAGCAAGGGAATCATACACTGGGAAAGGGACCCTGCCCCAAGGAGCTTAAAATCTAATTAGAGTTCATGGTGACATACAGAGACAGTAGGAGGATGATTATAAGTGCATGTATAAGGTGTGGTGAAGGAAGTGCAGAAGGATTCTGATGTGACTATCGGTGTACAATTGGAGGATATTGCTATTGAGTGATGAGTGTGGATGATTGGCGAATGGTGATAGGGAATGCATTCCAAAGTCAAGGGACAGCAAAAAAAAAAAAAAAAAAAAAAAAAAGCTTGTAGCCGAGAGATGGCTTGCATTGTATAGGGAGACGACAGGAAGAACCCTTGGGAAGACCGTAGGGAATGGGAAGGGGTGTAGCGGGAGATGAGCAGAAATGTAAGAAGGCACTGAAGAACAGAGAGACTTACAGGAGAGGAGGAAAATCTTTAAGAAATACAATACTTTATAGGTATCCAATTGAGGGATTTCAGAAGGAGATGAGAGGGAAGGCATCTGGGAGCAAATAGTGGTGATTCTTGCAGCTGATGCTGAAAATATTTTTATGGGCCAAAAACAATCTGCTGGCCCTTTCTGCACCCACATTTCAAGCATAACAAATGTCTAAGAGGATTATCTTGGCAGAAATACGCTGGATCCAGGAAACTGGTCCCTCAAAGCAGAAGTGTTCAGGGACATAGTACATCTATCTGGAGAACCAACAATAGACCTGATGGCAACAAGGGACAACATGAAGTGTCACAGGTTCATCTCCAGATGGAAAGACAACAAAGCCTGGGGCCAGGATGCACTAAAGATCAGATGGGTTTTCCGGTTGACGTATGTTTTTCCACCTTTTCCTCTGGTATTGGAGGTGGTTCAGAAGCTAAAACGAGACAAAGCAACCCTGATACTTCTAGCGCCAGGGTGACCGAGGAAGACCTGGTATACGGACCTAGTGAGAATGTCTGTCCATCCCCATGTAAGGCTACCGGACATTCCAGATCTACTATCTCAGGGCCCTATCCTTCACCCCAACCCCAGCTTCTTGAATCTAATGGCATGGAAGCTGAACGGCGCCCTTTACAGATTAAGGGTGTCTCTAAGGAAGTTGCTGAAACAATAATCAAAGGAAGAAAAGCAGTATCTTCAAAGATATATTATAGTATCTGGAGCATATTTTTCAAATGGTGCAAAGATTATAATCTTTCTAGAGAAAAGATAGCAGTAGGAACGATTTTGGATTCCCTACAGGATGGATTCAGAAAAGGTTTAAAGCCAGCTTCTCTAAAAGTACAACGCTCTGCACTATCAGCAGTACTAGCTACTTCTTTTTCAGAATATTACATAATCAAAAGATATGTTCAATCTATCACTAAAATTAAACCAAGAGTGAGAGAGATTGTACCTGCTTGGGATCTCAGTCTGGTTTTGCAGCAGCTTTCCGCCCACAAAAGCTTTGAACTATTGCAATCCATCTCTATCAAGAATCTTACTCTAAAAGTACTATTCCTGACCGCTATTACATCAGCCAGGAGAATGTGAACTCCAAGCTCTCATATGTACCTCTCCTGAGATTTCCTTTGCATCAAGTTAAGGTAAAGACAAGACCTACCTTCAGGACTAAGGTGGTATCTGAGTATCATCATATTCAGGAAATAGTTTTACCATCCTTTTGTCCAAATCCATCCAATGATAAAGAAAAAGCCCTGCACAATCTCGATTTATGCAGATGTCTGTCGACTTATTTGCATTTCTTCTGAAAGTACAAAGGGTCAGCAGCATCTAAGGCTTTGTTGGCCTGATGTATGAGATTGTATCTATTCATCTTACAAGGCTGCAGGAAAGGATCCACCATTACGTATTAAAGCCCATTCCACCAGGCTGGTAGCTTCACCAGAGGAGATATGCAAGGCAGCAATATGGTCATCCCTGTCTACCTTCATAAGACATTACAAGTTGGATGTGCAAGCCTCCTCAGATGCGAAGTTTGAAAGAAAAGTGCTTCAGGCTGTTGTTCCTGATTAAGGGTAGGATCTTTCCTTTATTTCCCTCCCGTTTATGGTACTTCTGGGCTAAGTCCCATTCTTTGCTGTGGATAAGAACACAGAGGAAAAGGTGAAATTTACTCACCGGTATTTGTATTTCCTCTGTGTCCCTTCCATGGCACTCCCTCACTCTATAATGTTACTTATTTTAAGGAGTAATGATGATTGTATATTATGAAATAATTCTAACCTTATTCTCTTTTATAGCTTGAACAATGGTTAACTGACAACGGATGTTAGAGTCTGACTTTTAAAGTTTTATGATTGGTCATACCAGCTGGAAGGCAGATCTCACACCCATTCTTTGCAGTGGAAAGGACACAGATGAATACAAATATTGGTGAGTAAATTTCACCTTTTCTCTTACGTTCAGTATGGAACACAGGAAGCCTCCCTCCTCCAGGGTCTATTGGGTGGAGCTCCCCCCTTCCAGCTCAACCCCTTGCCTTAATCCAGATTCATGTGCTCTGCAAAGGTGAATGGAGTTGCAGTTCATTTTATTGTTTTTTTCTTTATATACCAGTTGAACAGCCAGTTACACGGGCCACAGTGCAACTGCCACCCGGTCGAAGGCAGTCACGCACAGTAGAGACTGCCCGCGCCGTGGCTGATCAGCCGCGGCGCAGGCAGTCTCTACTCCGCATGACTGCAGTACGCGAAACAGTGTCTACTGCGCATATTGCGGCGTTACACACGTTTTAGTGAATTATTATATAGGATGGGGCTGTCTAATTCTCCATTAGGTGGGCTCTCAACACTGGTTCCCTGGAGTTGGATTGTCCAATTCCCAGGAGTTTCTATAGGTCATTTCCCTGTGGAGGTTGACTTTGACACGTCTGTTCCTCAAGGCTGAATCTCTCTGAGGTTCTGCTCTATTTAGAAGGGAACATGAAGACACAAGATTAATGAGCAACCCTTTGAGTGCCATGGTCCTATTATACAGTAATGTGCAAAAGTTTTAGGCAGGTATGAAAAAAATGCTGTAAAGTAATAATGCTTTAAAAATAGACATGTTAGTAGTTTATTGTTATCAAGTAACAAAATGTATAGTGAGTGAACAAAATAAAAATAAAATCAATACTTGGTGTGGCCATCCTTTGCCTTCAAATCCGCATCAATTGTTCTAGGTAAACTTTCACAAAGTCAAGGATTTTGTAGGCATATAGTCAGGTGTATGTCAGATGCTAATGATCATCAATTTAATATGTAGGTTGAAACACTGTCATTAAGAAGCACAAAAAAAACGGACAGATTTGAGGATGGTAGATGCAGTGATCGGCCAAGGAAACCTAGTGCAGCAGATGAAAGACACATCATGCTTACCTCTCTTCTCAATAGGAAGATGTCCAGACGTGTCATCAGCTCAGAATTGGCAGAGAACAGCGGGACCCTGGTACACACCCATCTACTGTCTGGAGAAGTCTGGTCAGAAGTGGTCTTCATGGAAGACTTGCAGCCAGAAACAAGGCCAAGTGACTCAATTTTGCATGAAAACACAGGAACTGTGGTACAGAAAAATGGCAGCAGGTACTTTGGACTTATGAGTCAAAGTTTGAAATATTTAGCTATAGCAGAAAGCAGTTTGTTTACCAAAGAACTGAAGAGTGGTACAAGAATGAGTGTCTGCAGGCAACAGTAAAGTATGGTGGAGGTTCCTTGCACATTTGGGGCAGCATTTCTGCAAATGGAGTTGGAGATTTGGTCAGGATGAATGGTCTCCTCAGTGCTGAGAAGTACAGGCAGATACTTATCCATCATGCAATACCATCATTGAGGCATCTGATTGGCCCAAATTTATTCTACAGCATGACAACGACCTCAAGCATACATCCAAAGCTATTATGAACTATCTTTAGTGTAAAGATGAACAAGGAGTCCTGGAAGTGATGGTCCGCACAGAGCACTTATTTCAGCATCTTCAAGTCTGTCTGGGAAGCAGCTGAGGCTGCCTAAATCCACAGAAGAACTGTGATTAGCTTTCAAAGATTTTTGGAACAACCTACCTGCCAAGTTCCTTAAAAACGGTGTGCAAGCGTACCTAGAAGAATTGATGCTGTTATGAAGGCAAAGGGTGGTCTCACCAAATATTGATGTTCACTGACTATGCATTTTGTTAATTGATAAAAATAAACTAACATATCTATTTTTTAAAGCATTCTTACTTTACATCATTTTTTTCACACCTGCCTAAAACTTTTGTACATTACTGTATGTTACTATTTTCACTTTCTCACTTTGTGTCATGAATCTCACTCCCATTATGTCTGAGTAGCAAAGATGGCAATTAACCCTTTCAGTGCCACTTTGTGCAGTTATGATTATTATTTATGCTTAGAGTCATTTTAATATTTATTTACGTCTCACGCTGCTGCACCAAGAAGTTTTTGGAACTTTTTAGCTTGTTTTATGGCAGTTCATTTTGGTGCATAGCCAGAATGGGAGTCTGTGCCACATCTAACTTGTTTGCACGATTTAAGTGATTTTGGTCACAACTTGTTCTTTCTTCTGTTCTGATCATGCTTTACCACATGATCAGAACCCTGACTGTCCAGCAATGTGTAATTCCCCATGCTCTGTGGCTTTAGAGCCACTTGTTTCTTGATTACAGCAATGGAGGAAAGACTACATTGCTCAGAAACCTCTGTTTCCCAGGATTATGCACCTTTTTTAGCTGCCATCCTACTTCTCCATTGCTTACACTATGCGGAGGCTAACTCACCTGCTCTCTCTCCCCAGTTTAACCCTTTGAATACCAGTAATTTTTGGGTCTTTCATGGGGCTTTGTATTAGGCTGATATTACTTATAAGTAATTTTTGTCTACTTTTTGTACTTCTCTGGACACTTCTGACCCTAAAGGGCATATGGAGAAAACCAAACCCAAAGATTCTGGCTCATTGTTCTTCATGCCATGCTTGATCTCCAGGGTAATATTCCGGGTCCCTTTGTCCCTCCTGTACTGTGACTCTTAATACTCCCCCAAAGCCATTCAACACTGATCAAGAGCAAACTTGCGTTCAGGGGGTCCTCCTTTCAAACAAGTTCCTGCCTACCCTGGATCATCAGGATACCGATCCATCCAGACCACCAACTTTTTCTACGTTTTGCTTTTGCGGGCAGTCACTACCCGTGCACTACATCATGGCAGCTTTAGCCTCCTACATCAAAAAGGGAACATACAGAGTTATACTGTTTATCAGTAAGCTGATCAGGAAGGTCTAAGACTAATTTAATTGATAGCAGGAAAGCCATAAAATTCTCAGTTACTGGAGTATGAGGAGAAGGTTGAACTTGATGGACTTGTGTCTTTATTCAACCTAATTTATTATGTTACTATGTTACATCCAATCACAAGGCATTTATCTGACTCCAAATTTGGACAATCTACTGATCAAAACTCTTTCAAAAGACATCTTGGCTCACCATATCCAAGACTGTGCCCGCATTCTAAAGATATCCTCTCTGATTCCAAACCAGGTCCTTTTCTTTCTGACAATGCAGATAGACCGCCTTCAGGGGTGAGTCTTCCTTCTGGAGGACAATATGCATCATGAGTGCTGGTGTGGCCATCTGGGATTATATATTAGGATCCTAGGATGTCTGTTGTTTGCCCTGGAATCAGTCCGTTACACTCAGTTCCACATAAGGAATTCCAACTAAACATTCTCCGAAACTGGTTTCAGCTGCAATCTCTGTCTCACTCAGCTGAGGCAAAGGTTGAACTTGTCTTTTCTCAACCTAATTTACTATGTTACTGTGTTACTCCATCCTATCCTATCTCCTCATCTCATTTGGTGGCTACACCTCATCTGACTCAAGGACATCCCTTCATGATTCTGGAGCGGAATCTGGCCACAACCGATGCCAGCCTGAGAGGCTGGAGTGCAGCCCTGGGTTCCTTGACAGCTCAGGGATGGTGGACCGGAGAGGAGATCCTTTCTATCCATCAACATTCTGGAGATCTGTGCCATTCATCTGGCACGTCTTCACTGGTTTCAGATTCTAAAAGTACAGCACAATCGGACAACTCGATGACAGTGGCTTACCTCAACTGCAAGGGATGAACTTAAAGTGAGTCAACCTGGAAAGAAGTGCATGAGCTTCTCTATTGGACAGAAACTTGCACTCCAGCCATCTCAGCAGCCCACACAACAAGGGTAGAAAATGTGGGACTTTCTCAGCAGTCAAGACGTGAATCTAGGCAACTGGGAACTGAAACAGATAGGATCTTCAGGTGAACCTCTTGTGAGAAAAGGGAGGTGTGCCTCTGTTTTACACAAAGACAAAAGGACCCCCTAGCCTTTGCGAGGGATGCAATGTCCATGCCATGGAATTTCCATGTGTGTTTCCTCCAATTCTTTTCATTCCCAGATGTGTCTGGCCAGACATTTGATCTTCCTACAGTTCTATCCTTCATACAAGATAGTGTGAACAAGAGTTGTTGTAAATGGAACTTTTTCAAATTGGTCTAAGGTTATAAGTGGGGTGCCGCAGGGTTCAGTCCTGGGACCAATGCTTTTTAATTTGGTTATTAATGATCTAGAAGTGGGAACTGAAAGTAGAGCCTGAACCTTTGCTGATGACACTAAACTATGTAAGGAAATACATACAGAGCTGGATGTTTTTTCCCTACAGAAGGATTTAGATAAACTAAGTAAATGGGCAGAAAAGTGGCAGATGTCATTTAATGTAGATAAATGTAAGGTTATGCATTTGGGCTGTAGAAACAAATGTGCTACATATACTCTAAATGGGAAACAACTTGGGAAATCCTCATTAGAGAACGATTTAGGAGTACTGATAGACAATAGACTTCACAGCAGTGTGCAGAGTCACTCAGCTGCTGCAAGAGCAAATAGAGTACTAGCCTGCATAAAAAGAGGTGTAGAAGCAAGGGATGCTAATATTATCTTACCTCTGTATAAATCCTTGGTTAGGCCTCATCTAGAATATGGAGTACAATTTTGGGCACCTGTTCTAAAAAAAAGACATTACTGAACTGGAAAAGGTGCAGAGATGTGCAACAAAACTGGTAAAGGGATTGGAAGATCTGAGTTACAAAGAGAGACTAGCCAAACTGGGCTTGTTTACATTAGAGAAGAGACGTCTAAGGGGTGTTATGATTACCATTTACAAATACATTCAAGAACAATACAAAGAACTATCCAATGAATTATTTATGCAAAGAGCTGAGCTAAGAACAAGAGGTCATCCATTAAGACTAGAGGAAAGGCGCTTTCGACTAAAACAAAGGCAGGGATTCTTTACAGTAAGGGCGGTAAGGCTATGGAATTCTTTGCCTCGGGATGTTATGCTTGCAGATAATGCAACTGCATTCAAAAAAGCAATGGATGTCTATCTAGCACAGAACAATATTGACAATTATGACAGATGGCTTCAAAGCAAATAGGATATTGATCTGGGGAACACTTTTGATTACCAATTGGAGTCAGGAAGGAATAAATCCCCCCCACACACATACACACTTGGGTCTAGATTGGTAATGGCTCCAGAGGGCTTTTTTTTTGCCTTCCTCTCGATCAACAGGGGTGTTTTTGGCATGGGCTGGACTTGATGGACGCATGTCTTTTTTCAGCCTTATCTACTATGTTTACTAAGAGTCTCAGGGCTTAAGTCAATAAAGAACAATAAAACTGCCAGTAAGGCGAAAAACATTACCGAATGTTAGTCTTGTCTGTGTAGCACAGTTATTCAATAAGCCATTTACCAGAATGGTCAACGAGCATAGGCTAAATACACATAGCTTCAAAACGTGCATCACAACTTTTTTGACCTCATCATGCGTTCATTTCAGTCATTAAATAGCGCATGATACATCAACTTCAAAGGAAGCAAGCTAACCTTTGTTGTTATCTAAAGATGGTAAATGTTGTCAAGACAAGTTTAAAGTCACAGCCAATCACACCACACTAACGTAACAAGTAAATTCAAATAAATATATGTATATATATATATATATATATATATATATATATATATATATATATATACATATACACCAAAGTAACTGACAGACCTTGCCTTTGTTTGGAGGATCTCAGAGCTACAACACAGGGCCCAGGAGCAGAGGATAGAGAGAGAGAGGGAGGGAGAATGGAACAGACACTGGAGAGGTAGATAGAGAGGGGAGAGACACTTATGCACATATTGCACACACACAAACACACACACAGTAACATAGTTGATGAGGCTGAAAAAAGACATGTGTCCATCAAGTCCAGCCCATGCCAAAATCCCCCTGTTGATCCAGAGGAAGTAATAAAAAACCTGGAGCAATTTCTAATTTAGCCACAAGTGGGTAAAGAAAATTGCTTCATGACTCCAAATGGCAGTCCGATATTTCCTTGGATCAACATCCTATCTGCTTTGAAGCCATCTGACATAATTTTCAATATTGTTCTGTACTAGATAGGCATCCACTGATTTTTTGAAAGCAGTTGCATTATCTGCCGAGGCAAAGAATTCCATAGCTTAACTGCCCTTACTGTAAAGAATCCCTGCCTTTTATTTTTGGACACACAACACATATTTATTTTGTATTTTTATAGTGTGGGTCCATGAGTGTAAGAGAGTGTTTGTGACCGAGTGCCTGTGGGAGTGAGTGGTTGTGTGAGGGAGATAAATAGGAAGATTGCAGGGCGACGTGTGGAGGCTGGAGGGATGGGGAGAGAAGCAGGAGAGGAGGAAAAACAACAGGGGATCCCCAGTCAGGGAAGGAGGGGAGCATCTGCATGGAGCGGTACCCAACTACACTCAGATACACAGCTGATAGGGACTGACATGCCAATGGGAAATCATTGGTAATGTGCAGCAGGAATACACCCATCCAGGGACAACTCAGGCAGGGTCTGAACCCCAAACCACCTCTCAAAGTTCAGACACTTCCCAGACTGGTTTGGAGGAAGACAGATTGCTGGGACCTGATATACTCCCATGAGGAGGACATGGTTCTTGTGCAGAGCATCATAGAAAGGAAGCACATATTTTCTCCATGGGAAAGAGGATTGGTCTTCAGAAGAAGCTGGCTGGGCGTCAGGTCCTCAACGCAGTCAACGCAATGTCTAGGTGTAAGTGGACCACTTTCTTCATAAAGAAGAGATGGACACACTGCAAGAGAAAAGTCAAAAATGAGATATGAGACCTGGCCATGCATACCAGAGGGACTGGAGGTGGTCCCCCTGCTAACATCACCTTTAATGCCTGGGAGGATATGCTGCAACAGAACTTCTTCACAAACTCTGTTCATGGTGTCCCTGGTAAGTAAATATGTCCATAACTGTCCACCACAAAAAGTCTCTTAGCTAGTATGCCACAACACAGTGCCAGCTAAACACATGGCCAGCACTGATCTTCACAAGTTGACCAACACAGAGCTGATATCAAGGAGATAATGTTGTAGATCCAAAGCAGAAATGTGAAGGGTAAGCAGACCAAATCATGTCCAAGTATAGGTTTAACCCCCTTGTTTCTATATTGATCATTCAAGCTTACCACACACGAACAATGTTAGTGGTTGGGGCTTACTGTGTGTAGGAATGTACTGGAATGTTGTGGAATAACCTAGGTCCTAAAGACCTAGGGTCGATGACAAAGTGGCCGGCCTGATTAGGGGACTGGCCAAGGATAAATTAAAGGAGCAGAAAAAAATATATATTGTAGGGCATTTCCTGTTCAGTAATGTAAGGGTGCTCCCACTGCTGGCAGATGCATATTTCGGGAGTTAATACAGATTAAACCTGTGTTTATTAGCAGTGTCCTCTAGTGGTCAAATTCCAGTTAGTTCTCCTGTTACATTCTAATAGAGAGGAAAGTTACTGACTTACATTTCTCCATAGAATGTGATAGAAACTGATGATCACTTCCTGACAGTTAGAACTATCAGGAGGTAAATGCACAGTAAATTCATTTCTGATTATTTGAACTTTTGTAACTTCTGAATAAAACAACTGGGAGTGATCTTGTTTTACTCAGCAGAAAAAGCTCTATAACATATACATTTTCATAAAATAAGTTTACTGTTCCTTTAAATTAGGAAAAGTGTGAGATAAGGGTGGGATAGAGGAGGGAACAATTAGAAAAAAGTACACTTGTGGTAGGTGCTTTATTGTGTGTAGGAATGTAGTGGAACATTGTGGCATAAACTAGGTCCTAAAGACCTAGGGTCGATGATGAAGGGGCCGGCCTGATTAGAGCCAAAAAAATAGGAGACAGTAGACAATGTATGATTTTTATTTACAAATGATTCAGTCAGATAGGGATGAAAGGGCTAGGTGGATTTCATTCTGTGGGTCTGGAATATAAAGGTAAAAAAGCTGAGATTTCCAATGCCCTAGTCTTTGGGAAATGTAGGGGAGGTACGTTATTGCAGGAGGCTGCAGAGGCAGCACCGATTCTAAATGAGTGACTGGAAAGCATTTGGGGTTGACCCCTAGCTGACCGAGAATGAGTCTAATCATTTTTATGAAATCAGAAGTTGACAGAGGAGTGGACTGTCATCCAGGATATGGGACAATAGATTTGACAGACGTAGAAGGGCTGAGAAGGGGCACCAATGGTTATGGGTAGGGTAAAAGGGGATTATGCCCCTACTCAAGCCTGGTCAGTTTTGGATTGAGACAGGTGTAATGTTATGTGGTCCGGATGACTATGCAGATCTGCCTTCTCTGGAAAACCTGGAGATGTGGAGGAGACCAGGAATTCGCTGGGCCTTAAAGCCAAAAATCCTAGGCTGAGCAATGCCAGAAGGATATAGCTGGTGTCGGGGTCAAAGGGATTAGCGGAGAGGAGATTGCCTCGTATAATTGTCTGAATAGTGAACTGTTGATGAGCAGATGGGTTCTGGGGGGGATTTTTGAGAGACCTTTGAAAAATAGTTTCACTTGGTAGGATGAGAATATGGATGGGTTGGAGGAAACTTGTTTCTGTGGACTCCCGCACACACTCCAAAATTCTTAATTGAATCGGTGCTTCCAAACTCAGCTAATAGATCAAAATATCTCCTGGAAAGAGCTGAGCACTCAAATATAGCATTTAAAACTTCACCTTTAATAAAACATAATTAAAATCAGTCCACCATTGGGACTTTCATCAGGAACAACAGAGTTACAGACCGGCTCCCCGATCTGCCCTATATACACTCTATTATCAAATTTGGCGCCGGCATGACATGCATCATGTTGCCATAGCAACCAAAGAGCACCAGCTGGTCACCCAATGTATCCTCAGACCACCATACTCATTCATATCCCTATGTATATAAAAAGTGTCAAACTAAAAAGGAAACATTGTCCGCATATACACTTAGTCATTTACATATAATGTATCAGACTGAACTGTTCGTTCAGTCCGATAGGTAACAGCGATCCCAGCTTATAAATCCAGTACATTTCTCGTTTTGCCAGCTGAGCTTCCCTGTCACCTCCCTGTGGTGCCTGTTTAACCAACTCGAAAGGAAAACATTTGAGATCAGTAACCTTATGTTTAAACTGGATAAAATGCCTGGCAACCAGGGAACGCTTAAGCTGTAAATCACTCACTGTATTATTAAGACCTCTGACAATCACAGATCTATGTTCCTGCATTCGTTCTTTGAATGCTCTAGTTGTTTTACCCACATAACACTTTAAGCAGGGACAAACCAGCAGATATATTACAAATGCCGTAGTGCATATAATATTTTGCTTCACATTAATAGTGTAGTCAACCATGGGTACCCTATATTTGATCCCAGTAATCATGTGTGCACATGTTACACATCCTGAACATTTGAATACACCCTTAAGAGCTTCACTGGCCACTGGTGTATATTTACTTCTTGTGTCCGAGCTGACTAACTCATCTCTTATGCTCTGACCTCTCTTAAAACAGTGCATTGGTGGTTGTTGAAACAAGTGCCCTACTTCAGGATCTTTTTTTAAAATGTCCCAATTGTTGACTACACAAGCTCTCACGTCCCCACTTGTATCAGAAAAAGTTGTGGTTATTATAAGCCGATCTCGAGCTGCATCTTTCTTCCTTTGTGACCCCATTAACAGTGAGTGTCTGTTCATCTCTGCTACAGTTCGTATGTCTTGCTTAATGTCAGACTCCTTATAACCCCTCTCCACAAATTTCGCTCTCATTTCCTCCAGTTTGATCTTACTCTCAATAGGATCAGACACAATACACTTCACTCTCATCAGCTGGGACCTGGGAAGACCTCTCTTAAGTGGCCTGGGATGTTGACTCTGAGCACATAAAAGGGTATTCTGGTCTGTTGGTTTAACATACAGTGAAGTTGTCAACTTGTTACCTTGCTTCCGAATCAACACATCCAGGCAACTAATCTCATTGTCACTAAAGTTTACAGTCAGTCTAACTGGAGTATTCAAATTATTCAGCTGTCCTGTAAACTCAAGAAGCTTTTGTTCACCACCAGACCAAAAGCATAAACAGGTCATCAATGAACCTGACATAGAACTTCACATATTTCCAATACTGTGAACCCATAATGTGCTGTTTTTCATAGTACCACATAAACGCGTTTGCATATGCGGGGGCAATAGGTGACCCCATCACTGTACCAGCTAATCGAATGAAGAAATCATTCTCAAACTTAAAATAATTACGAGTGAGCGTCAAATCAGTCATCCCAACCAAAAAGTCAATCTCCTCTGGTGTATAGTCACCACCTTCTTCTAGCAGCCGCCAAGCTGCTGCTTTCCCCACTTCATGCGGGATACATGTATATAAACTGGTGATGTCCATAGTCACTAATGTGATCTCTTCAATATTACATGTTGTCATATCCAATCTGTTGAGGAAATGTGTGGTATCCTTAATAAATGTCCTTGTCTGTTGTACATAGGGCTGTAGCATAATATCTATGTGTTGAGCCGGTGGATATAATAAGGAACATTTGGCCAAGACTATCGGCCTTCCAGGAGGGTTGTGTAAGGTCTTCAGTAAACAGTACAGAAAAGGGGTCACTGTATACCTATCACATTCCCCGTGATCCTTGATGTCACTCTCAACTGTGCTGCTTCCTGATTGGTTGAGCTGTGTTGGCCCGCCCCTGGTTACCTGTTTTAATCCGGCCACTGGCACCTGTGAGGTGCCCTTTCGTGGTGTTTCCGAGCCAGAGTTGCTGTTGCAGTATTCCAGTATCCTGATCTACCGTGTACCGACTAGGCCTGTTCGACGACGTTCCTGTGTTCCTGTTCCGTGATTGACCCGGCCTGGCTGACTTCCTGCGTGTTCCTGATCCGGCTTGTCTGCGAATCTCCTACGGCATCTGACCCGGTCTGGCTGACGATCCTTCTCTGTTACTGATCCGGCTTGTCTGTGAATCTCCTGTGTGTCCTGACCCGGCCTGGCTGACAACTGACCACTCCTTGTCTTGTTCCTGCTATCCTGACGGACGATTCCCGCTGTCGCCTCGGCGACATTCTGATATTGCATAATGTGACTGAGCCTTCGCTTCTCCGTTGCTGAGCCTTCCATTGGTTGTTATACGTGTGCTGAGTCCAGACCCTTACTATGCTGTGTCGTTTCCCGTATATAGACGCTGGTGTTGGTTTATCCGATTACTGCTACTCTTCCACCTATTGCCTCAGCCTGTTACGCTGTTTCTGTGAGCCGGCCGCTTGTGGGCCTCGGTAGTCGGCGGCTCTACCTTGACAGAGCAGTGGTTCCATTACGCCTGTTGGCGAGCAGTACTGTACCCAGTGGTCTCCGTTACGCCCGTGGAGGGGCTATCGACACAAGCAATCACGATACTGGTGGTCTCCGGTTACGCCCGTGGGGGCTATTGGCTCAAGCAATCACGATACTGTAGTCTCTGGTTACGCCCGTGGGGGCTATTGTCTCAAGCAATCACGATACTGTAGTCTCAGGTTACGCCCGTGGGGGCTATTGGCTCAAGCAATCACGATACTAGTAGTCTCCGGTAACGCCCGTGGGGGCTATCACCGTATCACCTGCAGTTCCCGTCCAGTCATAGCTTTTCGCTACAGCTTCACTCAGTGAATGGACTTGGGTGCTATCTTCAAGCACACATAGCTATATGCAGCACCAAGGGCGTGCCTAACACCACATTTGAGACTGATGACCAATACTATTAACCTCTTGTTCCCTGTTTTGTGCTTCCATACTTAGTGAAGTATTACCTGTTGCACCAGGTGTCTCTGTCTTTATTCTGTTTATGCCAGTATCGCCCCAGTGGCGACCTTGTCATTCATTTTGCTTTAATAAAACTCTATTTGTTTTATCTACCACTGTCTGAGTGTCTGAAAACCGTAACAGTACGAAAGGGCCATGACCTCAGATAGCAAGGGACATACTGGCACCCAGAATATCCATTGGAGAATGGATGTTCATGAGCAGCGCCTCGACCAATTGGCACTGGCCTTGCAGACATTACTTGAGAGAACGGTACACCTAGACAAACCTAATCAGAATCCGGTGGTCACCCCAGTCTCGACACCGGAAAATCTGCCTGTTGTTCCAACTACGCAGTCCAGAGGGTTCACGGCGGCGGCGCCGTTACAGTTAAGATATGATGGCGAACCTAACCAATGCAGAGGCTTTGTCAACCAATTGGAGATATTCTTTGAGCTCACGCCTCAGGCATTTCCCAATGATCGAAGTAAGGTTGGGTTCATGATCTCCCTATTAACTGGCAAGGCGTTATCCTGGGTGAATCCTCTGTGGGAGAATGCCAAACCCTGCACTCTGAATTTTAGGGAGTTTGTAAGACAATTCCGCAGAGTGTTTGAGGTACCTGGTAGGGCCGCTTCCGCTGCCAAGAAGTTATTGGAGGTACAACAGGGAGATCGTACCTTGGGCGATTACGCTATCGAATTTCGAACCTTGCCAGCGGAGCTGGGCTGGAACAACGAGGCATTAGTCGCGGCTTTTGCCCAGGGCCTGTCAGAATCCATTAAGGATGAAATTGCCGCCAGAGATGTGCCTACTGATTTAGATGAGTACATTGATTACGTCATGCTTATTGACTCCCGCATTCGCGAGAGGCGGATGGCTAAGAGGGCGAAATCCAGGAATATTGGGCACGGCAGTCTTGTGAACCCACCCTCACCACCCCTTCCTCCTGAACATCCTGCGGAGGGAGGGGAGCCTATGCAGCTCGGGTTCACCAGACTAACGAAGGAGGAGAGGGCGCACCGTAAAAGAATGGGCCTATGCCTATACTGTGGTAAAACTGGGCACCAGTTACGCACCTGTCTGGTTCGGCCAGGAAACGAACGCACCTAGGGTACCTTGGGGGACAGGCCCTAGGTGGCGTACAACAGTCCCAGGATACTAGTACACAAAGACCCACCATCCAGGTGGCATTCACGTGGACAGAATCCTCTGTGTCAGTTTTGGCTCTGGTAGACTCCGGTGCAGCCGGTTATTTCATGGATCGCTCCTTTGCAGAGTTGCATAAGATTCCGGTAGTCAAAAGGGAGTCCCCTCTGGCTATTGAGGCCAACGATGGCAGGCCATTAGAACCAGCACTTATCACTATGGAGACTACCCCTATTACTATGGCGATTGGGACCCTCCACAAGGAGGAAGTGCAATTTCAAATAATCAGTTCGCCTCATCACGCAGTTATTCTGGGGTTCCCATGGTTGTCGTTACACAACCCCCAGTTTGACTGGAAAAAATGTGAAATATTGTCTTGGTCGGAAAATTGTGCAGATACCTGTCTCTCACACCCTGTCAGGTTATTGTGTACCACTCCCTCTGTACCAGCTGAATACCAGGAATTCAGTGACGTATTCAGTAAGGGGGAGGCTGGCGCCCAGCCTCAACACAGACCTTATGATTGTGCCATTGATTTGGCCCCGGACACGGTGCCTCCGAGGGGCCGCACTTATCCGTTGTCAGTAGAGGAAAATAGGGCTATGGAGGAATATATTGAGGATGCCCTCAAGAGAGGGATTATCCGCAAGTCTACCTCACCAGCGGGTGCCGGGTTCTTCTTTGTAAAAAAGAAAAATGGCAAACTCAGACCTTGTATTGACTACAGGGGTCTAAATAAATTAATGTCCAGAAGTGCCTACCCCATTCCACTCATTACCGAGTTATTTCAACAGGTTAAAGGGCTCTTCCATTTTTACTAAACTCGATCTCCGGGCTGCGTACAACCTGATCAGAATTAAAGCTGGAGATGAGTGGAAGACGGCATTTAATACCAGGTCTGGGCATTACTAATACCTGGCAATGCCATTCGGCCTATGTAATGCCCCTGCGGTATTTCAGGAGCTTATTAATGACATCCTTCGGGACATGCTTCAGTCCTGTGTTGTGGTATATCTTGATGACATATTGATTCACTCTAACAATCTTACTCAACACATCAAGAATGTCTCTGAGGTTTTGACTCGACTACGTAAAAATAAATTGTTTTGTAAACTTGAGAAGTGCGAATTTCACATGTCCCAGGTACCCTTCCTGGGATTCGTGATCTCTAAAGATGGCATTGCCATGGACCAGGAGAAGTCGGCAGCAGTCCTACAGTGGCCTCGTCCCAAAGGGTTAAAAGCTATTCAGCGCTTTCTGGGCTTTGCCAACTATTATAGGAAATTTATTCAAAACTTTTCCACGATTGTGAAACCATTCTCTGACTTAACTCATAAGGGCGCCACTCCTTCTCAATGGTCTGAGGCAGCCGAGAACGCGTTTGAGACACTGAAATCTGCATTTGCTGCTGCTCCAGTGCTGTCCCACCCTAACCCAGCCCTGCCGTTTACCCTAGAAGTTGATGCCTCTGAGGTTGGGGTCGGGGCAGTACTCTCCCAACGCCCGGTGGGAGGTGGTACATTAAGACCTTGTGGGTTCTTTTCAAAGAAACTGTCCAGCGCCCAAAGCCATTATGAGATTGGTGACAGGGAACTCTTGGCTATCATTCTGGCACTCAAGGAGTGGCGCCACCTATTGGAAGGTACTAAGACACCAGTACTGATTCTGACTGACCACAAGAATTTGACATATCTCTCGGAGGCTAAGAGACTCTCCTCACGTCAGGCCAGATGGGCACTCTTTTTGTCCCGATTCAATTTTGTGGTCTCCTACCTACCGGGTTCCAAAAATGTCAGGGCAGATGCCTTGTCCAGACAGTTTGTGTCAGACATTGAGAAGGAGGAGGAACCAGTACCCATCATTCAGCCAGACCGTATTCTGGCCACTATTCGCACTAGTATCACTTCGCCACTGGGGGAAGAAATTTTGGCCTCTCAGGCTAGGGCTCCTCCAGAAACCCCAGTTGGCAAGTGCTTTGTCGATGAGCCATTACGTACCCGTCTATTAGCAACCTACCACTCATCTAAGGCGGCTGGGCACATTGGGAGAGATCAGCTATGTTGGTCTCTATCCCAGTTGTTTTTGTGGCCTTCCCTTAGGGCTGATTGCTCCGCTTTTACTGCAGCCTGTGCCACCTGTGCCTGTGCCAAGACACCCAGGCATCTTCCAGTAGGTTTGCTTCAACCATGGTCCCATATTTCCATTGACTTTCTGGGAGAATTGCCAGCATCCAGGGGGTACACGTTTATCCTTATGGTGGTTGATAGGTTTTCTAAAATGGCTAATTTTGTGCCCCTTCCTGGTCTTCCATCGGCTCATGAATTGGCAGTGGTATTTGCCAAAGAAGTGTTTCGGTTGCACGGGGTGCCTAGAGTGGTGGTGTCTGACCGTGGTAGCCAGTTTGTGTCCAGATTTTGGAGGGCATTTTGTGGGCAGATGGGCATCCAGTTGTCGTTTTCTTCTGCCTATCACCCCCAGACTAATGGAGCAGCTGAGCATGCCAATCAAGGACTGGAACAGTTCTTTCGCTGTTTTGTAACCGATCATCGTGACAATTGGGCCGACCTGTTGCCTTGGGCGGAGTTTGCCAGGAATTGTGCAGTTAATTCATCATCCGGGAGTTCCCCTTTTCTCATTAATTATGGGTTCCCGCCCTGTCTACTCCCGGACTCATTCCAGGCACAACAAATTCCAGCTCTGGATGAGCATATTGAGCAGCTCCGTTCCACTTGGGCACAGGTGCAGAGGACCCTCAGCCAGTCATTTCAGCGCTACCAGAAGCATGCCAATCGTAGACGGCTGCCAGCGGTTTCCTTTCAGGTGGGGGATAGAGTACGGCTTTCCTCCAGAAATCTCAAGTTACAGGTGCCTTCCAATAAACTGGCACCTCGGTTCATTGGGCCATTTAAAGTCATCCGCAAGGTCAATCCAGTCTCGTATGCATTGGAACTTCCAGCGTCTATGCACATACATAATGTGTTCCATGTATCTCTGTTAAAACCATTGGTTTGCAACCGTTACACTACCACTCCAGTGATTCCTGGGCCGGTGGACGTTCAAGGCCAGGAAGAATATGAGGTTCAGAGTATCATTGATTCTAGGAGATTTAGGGGGAAGTTGCAATACTTGGTCCATTGGAAGGGATATGGCCCTGAGGAATGCTCCTGGGTAGATCAGAGGGACCTCCACGCGCCCAGGCTGTTGCGCAACTTCTAAATTCCCTCAGAAACCTAGACCTCCGGCAGGGAGAGGGGGTCTTTGAGAGGGGGGTACTATCACGGTCCCCGTGATCCTTGATGTCACTCTCAACTGTGCTGCTTCCTGATTGGTTGAGCTGTGTTGGCCCGCCCCTGGTTACCTGTTTTAATCCAGCCAGTGGCACCTGTTAGGTGCCCTTTCGTGGTGTTTCCGAGCCAGCGTTGCTGTTGCAGTATTCCAGTATCCTGATCTACCGTGTACCGACTAGGCCTGTTCGACAACGTTCCTGTTCCGTGATTGACCCTGCCTGGCTGACTTCCTGCGTGTTCCTGATCCGGCTTGTCTGCGAATCTCCTACGGCATCTGACCCGGTCTGGCTGACGATCCTTCTCCGTTACTGATCCGGATTGTCTGCGAATCTCCTGCGTGTCCTGACCCGGCCTGGCTGACGACTGACCACTCCTTGCCTTGTTCCTGCTATCCTGACAGACAATTCCCGTTGTCGCCTCGGCGACATTCTGATATTGTATAGTGTGACTGAGCCTTCGCTTCTCCGTTGCTGAGCCGTTGCTGAGCCTTCCATTGGTTGTTATACGTGTGCTGAGTCCAGACCCTTACTGTGCTGTGTCGTTTCCCGTATATAGACGCTGGTGTTGGTTTATCCGATTACTGCTACTCTTCCACCTATTGCCTCAGCCTGTTACGCTGTTTCTGTGAGCCAGCCGCTTGTGGGCCTCGGTAGTCAGCGGCTCTACCTTGACAGAGCAGTGATTCCATTACGCCCGTTGGCTGTTGGCGAGCAGTACTGTATCCAGTGGTCTCCTTTACGCCCGTGGACGGGCTATCGACACAAGCAATCACGATACTGGTGGTCTCCGGTTACGCCCGTGGGGGCTATTGGCTCAAGCAATCACGATACTGTAGTCTCCGGTTACGCCCGTGGGGGCTATTGGCTCAAGCAATCAGGATACTGTAGTCTCCGGTTACGCCCGTGGGGGCTATTGGCTCAAGCAATCACGATACTAGTAGTCTCCGGTTACGCCCGTGGGGGCTATCACCGTATCACCTGCAGTTCCCGTCCAGTCATAGCTTTTCGCTACAGCTTCACTCAGTGAATGGACTTGGGTGCTATCTTCAAGCACACATAGCTATATTCAGCACCAAGGGCGTGCCTAATACCACATTTGAGACTGATGACCAATACTATTAACCTCTTGTTCCCTGTTTTGTGCTTCCATACTTAGTGAAGTATTACCTGTTGCACCAGGTATCTGTCTTTATTCTGTTTATGCCAGTATCGCCCCAGTGGCGACCTTGTCATTCATTTTGCTTTAATAAAACTCTATTTGTTTTATCTACCACTGTCTGAGTGTCTGAAAACCGTAACAATACCTCACTCTCATGAATGCACCTATCTTGGACGTAAGCAAGCCATCTTGTATACCTTTATCAATATAAGCATCCGCTTCTATCTTAAACACATTTGTGGCCTGTTCCTGTGGGTAGAAGTGCGAGTCCCTACCCAGGTCACTGCTTCCCATTGGGCTGGCTGCACCTGGAGGTCTTCCAATCCGGTTGACCGCTCCTCCTCTGGGTGGTGCAGCTAGATCCAGTGGCAAACGGCCCAGGTCTGTCCGGGGGTCCTCTGAGGCCGGTCCGGTGTAAATGACCTAGTAGGCGCCCCTCTAACGCTACAGTGGAGGGTGCCTGCCGCGGGGGGCCGTCGCAATTACCACCTCCTTTGTCTGCCAGATGTATGATAATCTTATCATTATTCCTTAATTCTTTAATCTGTCCTCTTTCAGCTCTTGAAATGTTCCAATATTTTGGTCCACTGCTCTCAAGTCTCCCCATGATTTCCTGGTGAATGATCCTGTTGAATGTCTTTGTTGAGGGATTATGCGAGATGGGGTCAAAATGACTCTTCACCTTAAAGGGGTCCTGGATAAATTCACCCACATGTGTGGAATCTTTAAAAAAGTCCCTTAAGTGTAATTTTCTCTGTAATCTGTAAAGTTCTATTTCAGTGGTAAACCTGTCTGGACGTTGAGTTGGGACAAAGCTCAAGCCTTTATTAAGGACCGATATCTGCTCCGGTGTCAATACATGGTCAGACAGATTGAAAATCACTTCCTTTGAGGAGGTACGGGGAGGTTTCCATTTTCTCTTCCCCCTCCTGGTGCATTTTCTGTGACCCTTCTCCTGGTCACCACCCCTAAAAAACGGGGTGCCGATGTTGTATCACCTTCAGACTGTACAGCCATATTATTTGAGTCCCCATCAGAGCCAGAACTCAAAATGTCCCTCAAAGGTTGTCGAGGTCTCCTCTCTCTCCTTCTCCGAAATATGGGATGACTCGGTTGTGAATCAATGCGTCCAGATCTCTATCTATATACTGTATTGTCCTCATAGTCTTGTACAATCTGTCTCCGCTTTTTCCTCTTATAGGCTAACATCTCCTGTTTGAACGTATTCACCTGTGTCTCCAATCTGTCCATCCATTTATTTTTTGTATCCAATAACAACACAGCAGCCTTTTCCTCATTCACTGTTCTGATCTTGTCTCTGCATTTCTCCAGATCCTGTCCCACTTCTTTGATCACTAATAACATTAACTCAGTATTGCACACCACTTATCACAAAAGGTAACATTGTTCCTTCCAATTGTAGGTAAATTACATATCCAAAAACCCCTGGGAATTAACTAATTCTTATAATATTCAGATAATGTCACCCCGTGGAGATGTAATTCCACTTCTATACGTCTTAACGCAGTTCATGATAGATCTCATCTGCCGTTGGGTCACCCAATAATTCATCACATGAGTCTTTAAAACCAGGTGGTGACGGATGCCTGCTAGGTGAATTTTGATGGTGAAAGGGGAATGACCTAGCGACTGGTGGCATTAAGTCATGTAGGTTAAAATGGCTTGTATTGAATAGTCATTGGGTTTACGTGAGATTAGCAGGAAGCGAGTGAATGAAGACCATACTCAAGAATAGGCCCGTCTTGTGTTGGGGACGTTGGAGAGGTTCATGATGGAATCGGCTCCGGAGGTGAAGTGAATCATTCTATGATCAGTTGGTGGAAGGTTAGGACAACTAACGACTGGCAATTGGCGTGGGGGGTTGAATTCGAAAAATTCCTGTAGTTTGAAATGGGAAAGAGCATTAGCGACGTGATTGGAATGACTTGAAATGAGTGAGCTGTGGATTGAGAATTTGTGGTATAGGGATAGCTAAGTGAGTTTGCGGATGAAGAGCACAGTGGAGGGTGAAGTGGATCAATCTTTCTTTAGGATTTGTGAGGTTGACGGGTTATTGATGTAGAGGGTAACAGACTGGTTGGACCAAAGATGGCCCCAAGTGACTATGGGATAAAGCTCTGCTACGGTGTTTGAGTTGAAGAACAGGGGAAAATGGAGGACTTCTGGGGGCCAGGGTACTAAAAACCATTCAGATGAGGGTGGATCTTTGTTGAAGGCTTCAGGAAAACAACCTGCCACTGAGTCACTCTTTGTCAGAGTTGACTGGTGGACCGTGACAACAGGCATGAGCTTGTTGGGTTGGGAAGCCAATATCTTCTACATGACACAGGGATTCTGGACTGACTGCTAGAGTCTTCTTTCTATCAGTGTTCTGGAGCTTCAGGCAATTTGTCTTATAAGGGTCCCAACTCCATTAGTCCCAGCTTCTTTGTGGCCATTGACTCTGAATCCAGTCAAGCTTCAGGGATGGAGGAGAAGAAAAGTTATATGGCCCAAGGTTCATCTTGTTCTCACTTGGGCAAAAAGCTCATGTTCTGGCTTTCTCAGCTGGTCATATATTTGATAAGTGGGGTGTGCCATTTGTGGAACTGATGGTATCTCACATGAACTACAAGGCTCCTTAGTTTTGCTTCAGGTTCCAGGAACTGCTGGCCCTCACTGTATGGTTTCTCTGAGCCTGTCATCATAACCCTGCTTTATGGCCATAAACCAGGTTCTTCTAGAGTATATTATGGGGACTTATTTTAGTGTGACAGTAACAGGTGAGGTTCATGGATGTGTCTGGTTTATCTCTGAGTTTTCTCTCCCTCCCTGGAATGCTGATTGGGATATCTTTGCTTATATCCTGTGTTCTACAATGGACAAAACAGGAGATTTTGTGGACTTACAAATACATCCTTTTCCCTTAGTTCATGTAGAACACAGGACCTCCTTCCTGGAGGAAAATATGCTTTTATCAGGGTTGTTCTTTGGTTTCTGTAGTGTGGTCCCCTGCTTTTTTTTTCTTGCATCTTTGGTATAGTTTTAAATTGTAGGCTGCTGCTGAGTTCAGATAAAGTAGAGCTGGGATGGAGTCTCCACCTCCAGTGAGCTTTATACTATAAATGCTGTGACTGCTTGAAAAGGACTAAAAGAAAATGATTTATCTGTAAGTGCACAAAAATCTCATTTAGATTCTCCAAAATTAGAAATCCATCTATTCATCTTGGTTTCAAGTCCAATGTATATTTTATGCCATCGTTTTGTGACTGCACACAATTTATTTTATATTACCAAAGAGAAAAGATGACTAGGAGGAGATCTTGTCACAATGAGAGGTTAATGCAAGGATGTTTCCTGTGAGAGAGGAAAGGAGGTTTCAGCAGACGAATGTTTTTTTTTTACAGTAAGGTCTGTTAAATTGTGGAATTCCTTGCCCAAGGATGTGGTAATGGCAGATACAATGGATACATTTAAGAGAAGATTAGATACAATTTTTAGATTAGATACATTTAGTAGGTAAAACAGGATGTTCCGGTAAATACTAACTAATTTCTCTGTTATGAGGCAACAGTTGAACTTGATGGATTTGTGTATTTTTTCAGTTTATTGTACTATGTAATAAAATAGCCTGTTGGTAGAGTTAAAAAAAGCATTGTAACTATATAAGTAATTTGTAATAACTGTGTGATTACAAATATCCTTATTTGATTTTGTTTCTGAATTTCTAGATATGTCATACAACTTGACCCTGATCCAAACAGATTATTTACCATAATCCTTGTTCTTATGCTGGAGGTTGTTATGAACTCCAACACATCTGCAATAAAATCCAGGTATTTTTTCCTGTATAATAAATGTTTTATTACTTGTGTCAAAGGGAGACTATACTCACAAATACAGTCATGTGGAAAAGAAAGTACACCCTTTTTGAATTCTATGGTTTTACATATAAGGACGCAATAACAATCATCTGTTCCTTAGCAGGTCTAAATAATTAGGTAAATACAACCTCAGATGAACAACAACACATAACATATTACACCAAGTCATGATTTATTTAACAAAAATAAAGCCAAAATGAAGAAGCCAGGTGTGAAAAACTAAGTACACCCTCACTGCTTCCACAGGAATTAAGATGCTAAGTAGCAGACAGGGGCTGCTAATCATATTCCCTTGATTAATTGATCATCAGCAAGTGTGACCACCTCTATAAAAGCCAAAGTTTTAGCAGTTTGCTGGTCTGGAGCATTCAGGTGTGTGTTAACACAATGCCAAGGAAGAAAGACATCAGCAATGATCTTAAAGAAGCAATTGTTGCTGCCCATCAAACTGGGAAGGGTTATAAGGACATTTACAAACAATTTAAAGTCCATCATTCTACAGTGAGAAAGATTATTCAGAAGTGGAAAACATTCAAGACAGTTGCCAATCTTCCCAGGAGTGGATGTCCTAGCATATTCACCCCAAGATCAGACCGTGCAATGGGCAGAGAAATTGCAAAAAACCCAAGAGTTATATCTCAGACTCTACAGGCCTCAGTTAGCACACTAAATGTTAAAATTCATGACAGTACAATTAGAAAAAGACTGAACAAGTATGGTTTGTTTGGAAAAGTTGCCAGAAGATGGCCTCTTCTGTCTAAAAAGAACATGGCAGCATGGCTTCAGTTTGCAAAGTTGCACCTGAACAAGCCACAAGACTTCTGGAACAATGTCCTTTGGACAGACGGGACCAAAGTGGAAATGTCTGGCCATAATACACAGTGCCACGTTTGGCAAAAACCAAACATAGCATATCAGCACAAACACCTCATACCAACTGTCAAGCAAGGTGGTGATGGGGTGATAATTTGTCCTTGTTTTGCAGCCACAGGACCTGGGAACATTGCAGTAATTGAGTCGACCATGAACTCCTCTGTATACCAAAGTATTCTACAGTCAAATGTGATGCCATTTCTCCGACAGCTAAAGCTTGGCTGAAATTGTGTCATGCAACAGGACAATGATCCCAAGGACACCAGCAAATCTACAACAGAATAGCTGTAAAAGAAAAGAATCAAGGTGTTGCAATGGCCCAGTCAAAGTCCAGACCTCAACCCGACTGAAATGCTGTGGAAGGACCTTAAGAGAGCTGTGCATAAACAAATGCCCATAAATCTCAATGAACTGATGCAACGTTGTAAAGAAGTGTGTGCCAAAATTCCTCCACATCATTGAGACTGATGAAGTCATACAGAAAATTATTACTTCAAGTTATTTCTGCTAAAGGTGGTTCTACAAGCTTTTGAATCATAAATTGTACTTAGTTTTTCAAACATGGCTTCTCCATTTTGGCTTTAATTTTGTTAAATAAATCATGACACAGTGTAGTATGTCATGCGGTGTTGTTCATCTGAGGTTGTATTTACCTAATTTTTAGACCTGCTAAGGAACAGATGATTGTTATTATATCCTGATATGTAAAACCATAGGATTCAAAGAGGGTGTACTTTCTTTTTCACATGACTGTAGCTTATCACTGTTACCTTTGATAAGTGCAGTTGAAATCGTATTAACTTTTGTTTTTATCAAATTCATAAAAAACAGACATAGGAAATGTATTGAAAAGAAACAGTTACTTTTTATCTGAATTTAGTTTTTATACTATCAATTTTTGCATGCCCTTCACATGTGTCAGATATTTTTCAATGGTTTCATTCCATTCTTCAAGGGAGATAGTAAATGTCATGGTCTACCCATAAACTGAGCAGGGGATATGTATTTACTCCCTCTTAGTCTTCAGTAATTGGGGTATTTTGGTATTATGGAGTAGTTTCTTTCTAACTCTGTAAGTAGTTTCTGACTCTGTAAGTAGTTTGCAGCCAGACACAAGTGCAGCAGACAGACAGAAGTGTGTAGTTTCAAAAACTGCAGTACTTAAGTCAAGCTTGACAGGAAGAAGAAAAACTGCGGGATTACAAAAATTAACAACGGAAAAAATCAGTATATAGAAGAGGAAAAGGCGGTCGCTGACCATCTGAATAACTACTTCTGCTCAGTTTTTTCAGACGGCGGCCCTCATAATCAGAAAATGGCTGAACACAGCATTGCCTCTAGTTGTATAATTTTAGCCCCAGTGTTTTCAGAGGCCGATGTTCTAGAGGAACTTGTCCGGCTAAAGTCAAATAAAGCGATGGGTCCGGATGGAATCCACCCTAGAGTTCTTAAAGAACTCCGATCTGTCATAGTTGGCCCCCTGACTAATCTGTATAACCAGTCCCTTCTTACGGGAGAAGTTCCTGATGATTGGAGAATGGCCAATGTTGTACCCATTCACAAGAAGGGTAGTAAAGAAGAAGCTAGTAACTACAGGCCAGTCAGCCTGACATCTGTAGTGGTAAAAATGATGGAGACTCTTCTAAAGAAGAAGATAATTGACCATCTAACAAAAAACAACCTGATGGACCCAAACCAGCATGGCTTCACTGAGGGCCGATCCTGTCAGACTAATCTCATTGATTTCTTTGACTATGTAACTAAAGTGCTGGATGAAGGTGGTGCTGTGGATATCGCCTACCTGGATTTCAGTAAAGCTTTCGATACAGTTCCCCATAAAGAGCTGATAGATAAATTATCAAGAATTGGACTTAACCCCTGGATAGTTCAGTGGATCTGCAGTTGGCTGAAGGACAGAAACCAGAGGGTTGTTGTTAATGGAGTGTATTCTGAGCAGAGACTGGTTACAAGTGGAGTGCCACAAGGATCTGTTCTGGGCCCTGTTCTGTTCAACATATTTGTAAGTGACATAAGGGAAGGCTTGGCAGGGAAGGTTTGCTTGTTTGCTGATGACACAAAAGTGTGTAATAGGGTTGATGTTCCAGGAGGTGTCTGTAATATGGAGAATGATTTGGCACTATTAGATAAGTGGTCAAAACAATGGAAACTTCAGTTCAATGTTTCCAAATGTAAAATAATGCACTTGGGGAAAAGAAACCCTCAATCTGACTATCGTATTGGCAGTTCTGTGGTAGCAAAGACTTCAGAAGAGAAGGATTTGGGGGTGGTCATCTCTGACAGCCTCAAGATGAGTAACCAATGCAACCAGGCGGTGGGGAAAGCAAATCGTATGTTTGGCTGCATAGCTAGAGGTATAACAAGCAGGAAGAGGGAGATTGTGATCCCTCTGTATAGAGCTCTAGTGAGACCACATCTGGAATACTGTGTACAGTTCTGGAGGCCTCATCTGCAAAAGGATATAACTAAAATTGAGCGGGTTCAAAGAAGAGCTACAAAAATGGTGGAAGGTCTAAAGCATAGAACTTATCAAGAACGACTCAGAGATCTAAATATGTATAGTCTGGAGGAAAGAAGAGAAAGGGGGGACATGATTGAAACCTTTAAATATGTTAAAGGACTGAACAAGGTTCAGGAGGGAAGTGTGATTAATAAGAATCTGAATACAAGAACAAGGGGGCACAATCTGAGGCTAGTTGGAGGAAAAATCAAGAAAAACATTAGAAAATATTATTTCACTGAAAGAGTAGTAGAAACTTGGAACAAACTTCCAGCAGAGGTGGTTGATAAATCCACAGTAACACAGTTTAAACATGCCTGGGATAAACATGTATCTATCCTAAGATAACAATAAAGGAATACTAAAGGGCAGACTAGATGGACCAGGTGGTCTTTTTCTGCCGTCAATCTTCTATGTTTCTATGTAACTATCTTGTCTGCCAGACTCCTCAGGATTCAGGATACGCCAAAAGACTGTGTCACAAACATGTTGTTGAACTTTACACAGCCTTCTGCCAAGCCACTGGCTTTACCTGTGCCTAGTCTATCAGCTAATATGGCATTGATCCAGTGTATCAGCTAATATGGCACTTGTTCCAGTCCATTGCCAAAGTGACTCAAACTCTCAAAGCAGAAAAGCAATTGAAAGAAGGTAGAAATGCCTGCGTTTTACTCTGAGCAGTCTTCAGAAGAATGTTATAGAGAAGACACCTTCATTGTACCAGACAGTTATATTCATGCTTTGATTAGAAACATCCATGACATATTTGATGAGCAGCCTAAATCTGTTCTGATGAGTTATTACTGGGCTTTAAGAAATTCCACAAAGAGATACTTTCTTTTCTTCACTCTGTAGCCAAGGAGAAAAAGTATTTGCCTTAGAATAAGAGCACGTCTCTTCACAGAAGTCTGTTTCATCCCTATAGATACTTCAACAAGGCAAGAAAACGCTTAAAAATCCACAAACAAACCCCCTGTGGCAAAATCGGGCACTCAAAACCCAATTCTGACATCAGGCCTCAGTTTACGGTATAATGTAGACTGTGTAATTTCTTACCTCAATAGAAAAGCATTACTTCAGATCTTTGTTTTGTTTGTCAGGATTATTTCACAACGGAAGGCATCAGATCAATTGTGAACATGGTTCCAACAATTCAACATCCTGATGATGATAGACCTGAAAGAGATATCTCTGTGAGGCAATCCAGCAATGCTGTCAGCAATTACCTTCAAGGACAAACACAGCATGTGTCATTTCCAATTTGCGGTTCTTCCATTAAGCCCCAAGGGCCTTCACAAGCATTGTCATCACAGCCCACATCTCTTAGAATAGATCTTGTAGTGATTATCTATTTAGATGTGTGATGAAAGCATCTACAGCTTAGCTCATAGAGATCCACAAGGAACAGGTGATCTCTCTGTTACAATCTTTGGGGTGGCTTGTCAAACTGAATAAATCAGACATTGCCAGAACATCTCAAGAAGTTACCATCTAGTTTTTTTTGTCACCATAGAAAACAGAGAGGCTTCTCCACCAGATTTGCTTCCTCGTGGCAGCCAATCACTATAGTTTTGACATCTCATGTCTGTCCTGAGTCTGATGACCGATTCTATAGAGGCAGTCCCATGAGCTCGCCTACACATGAGCCCTCTAAAGAATTTCATCTTGAGCAGATAACAGAAAAGCAAACTGAAGGGTGTTCAATAGTGTAATGCATTCAAAGATTCAAAAGTGTAAATAAATAAAGTTGCATGGATACTCACAAGTAGAGTGGTCAGCAGAAGAGATTGCTGACATAAACGCAGATGGAGAGAATAACCCATCTCCGTTTGGGTAGCTCAGGCAGATCCGGCAACTCCAATAAACAGAAGATCCAAAAACACTTCAAAGTATATAGATATAAATGTATTTAAAAAATATATATATATTATCAAAATACAGTAATAGCCCAAAAATAACTACCTTGTTTTGTGGCTGCAGATTGCTGCTTTATCAGAGAATAAAAGGCAATTGGGCAGTGATGCAAAGAAGCCATTAGAACACTAAG
This sequence comes from Rhinophrynus dorsalis, assembly GCA_037306005.1. Lineage (NCBI taxonomy): Eukaryota > Metazoa > Chordata > Amphibia > Anura > Rhinophrynidae > Rhinophrynus > Rhinophrynus dorsalis. The sequence continues at coordinate 111,501,462 of CM074725.1, forward strand.
TTTAAATGTCAGACAAGAGAACCTGATTGGAGATTTGGAGCAAGACACCCGGATGTATAAACCATATCTAATAAGTTAGAAAAGATGAGCCTCCATATGTAGCGCATGACACAAACACGTGACATGCCTTCATACGTGGCGCATGCACTTTTGAATCTTTGAATGCATTACACTATTGGGCACCCTTCTGTTTGCTTTTCTGTTATGTGGTGAAATGTTTGGAGAGAGAGATTTTTAGAGCTGCAGCCCACTTTGGAGAATATACACCCAAATATGTGACATACAGCTGGTTTTGGTGGCAGCTTCTAATATTCCTCAGAAGTCTTGTCTGCTGTTTTTCACATACGTGTGTTAACAGCCAATATTTTGGTAAGTATAACTCACTGTGGTTTATCGGTAGAAGTTATTGACCTATTGGATTCAACAAAAGGGGATCCTCTTGTTTGTTCTCTCCAATTCTTTGTTTTCTACATCTTGAGCAGATGGAACAGGTCACCATCTCCCCCCAAGTCAAACTTGGATTAGCTTGGAGGAACAGAGCCACCATATCTGTCTGCTTTCCCTTCAGTACTTCACTGGATCATCATGGCTATAGATGTGAGCAAGCACAGGTGGGGAACAGTTCTTCATGGACAATCCTTCCAAAGTAGATATGTACCACATCAAAAGAGTCCAGCGGTCATTTCACCTGCAGCATCTAGCTGTCTGAATCAGGGGCGTCTCTATAAAAACACACTCGGACATCCTTTGGGTCAAATAGATTGATAGGTCTCTTTCATTTTACCATTATTTAATCTATTTTTAGAGGGCTTATTCACCATACCACATTCAAACTAAGTTTTCATCACTGTTTATTGCTATATTCCTGTTATTCGTTCTAGTTACTTTGTGCTTTCTCCTATCACTCACTTGGAGCGCTTATCTCCATGCAAATTGGTCTTTTAGTGCAATTATATAGTTAGGGATAGACTGAACAGCAGTATCTTTTGACTCCAGAAGGCGGCCCTGTTTTACAAAATGCATTGGGTTGATTGTGGTAGTGAACTACACATGGAGGAATAGGAATGCAGAGGGCCATTTGGTCAGAGGACGTCACTGCACGGGAAATAGCAGAGGACACGGTGCAAAATGGAAAGAACTAAGGTGGGGGGGATGATTTGAGAACAATGGAGAAACTTTTGCTATGCCTAACAAGTCGATGTGAAGTAAGTTCATATCGTCACTATTATAAATGAGTCATGCTCATACTGGAGCTTATTCTGTAAGAGGCCATTACCTCACTTATCTCCTACATTATGTGTTTCTAGTACACCTGAGACCTGCCTCTCCATCACTCTCCCCTGTAGGCCTTTGACTGTCATATTTGTATCCTCTTCAATTCTTTTTAGTTCTCCACTGTATTGTTATAACACCTTGTGTTATAACAGATGGCTTTGTATAGTACCAACTTTACTGGTTTTTACTGGGCAGGCTATGGTAACTTCCTCCCAATTTGCTGCTCTCCTCTCTCAATATAGGCTTCTAGATGTATGCCACTCGCTCCGCCCCACAACTCATTCTACTCACAAATCCACAACATCTTTCCTAGACTGGATTATATTTTTGCCTCACCTGATCTCATTGGGTCATTTGTGGATCTCATGATTGCTCTGATAACCTGGTCAGATCATGCACCGGTTCTGGGTTCTTTCAAGCTAACCCCCCCCCCATCCTATAACTGGAAACTGAATTAATCTCTTCCCCTAGATCCCAAGTTCCTTACTTATCTCTGCTCGCACATAGATCAGTTATTAACTTTGATTGTTGGTTCGGTCTCAAGCATACTTGCGTGGTGTGATTTTATCCCACACAATGAGGGCCAAGAATACCAGACAGGGATGTTAAGTACTGCATTGCATAAACTATAAAGTCTTGGGCTGGCCCATAAGGCTAATCCCTCCTTAGCGAATCTTCATAGGATCTTTACTCCTAGGGAGACCTTCAGTATGCTGCAGATATTGCCTGCCAGGCTAGGTGGACCCATCAACTTTACTATTAATGGGCCAACAAGCCACATAAGATTCTCTTCTGAAAGCTGCATGAGGTCCAACAACGCTCCCAAGTTCTGTTCCTTTGGGAGTGAGATGTGAGACTGTTGTTTTATCCTTCTTGTATTAGCAGCAAATTCCACAGATATTACACTGACCTTTATAACTTCAACACATACATATTTCCCCAGTCCCCTGAATTCCAGACAAAGCTAGAAATTTTTCTTCACAGACTCCCACAGACTACCTTTCTTCATGACGCTGCCCAGTCCCTACTGAACACTTCCATTACTTGGGACGAACCTTTAGCAGTGATCAAGTCCTCAAAGAATGCGAAGGCCCCTGGCCCAACTGGCTTGCCCAATCTCTTTTACAAAGTGCCATGAGGCTTTGCTGGATCCAGTGTTAGCAGTCTTTATTGACTTGATGGAGGGTTAGGCAATGTCTTCAGACATGACCAGATCATGTATAACAGTGATTGCTAAACTGTTAAAGAACCCCTAGGACTGTGCTAATTTCAGGCCCATCTCCCTATTGAACTCTGATCTTAGATTTTTTTAGTAAATTCCTGGCGAATAGGATCGCCGTATTTTTACCTGACCTCACTCATGGTGACCACATGGGCTTCATATGCCATAGACAAGCAGGAAATAGTACCCTCAAACTTATCAGTCTTGTCCATATTGCGACCTCAACATGTATGAAATCAATCCTTCTTGGATTGGATGCTGAGAAAGCCTTCGACCAAGTGGATTTTTTGTATCTTTGAGGCTGTCCTCCACCAGTTTGGCATCAGAGGGACCTTTTCTATGGCCATTCACTCTCTATATTGCTGCCTGTTGGCAACCCTGCAGACTCTCCTGCAGTACTTCAGATCCAAAATGATATCCACCAGGGTTATCCATTGTCCCCCCTCCTTTTCACCTTGGCAGTAGAGCCCCTGGCCACTAAAATACATCATCATCTGGATATTTCTGGTATCACCCTTCACAATGTCTCACACAGAATTTCACTTTTTGTAGATTATATCATTTTTTCTTTATCTTTTCCCCACATTTCTTTGCATAATCTCTTTGCGGTCCTATTTGATTTTGAAACGCTATCTGACTACAAGATTAATACCCCCAAATCTGAGGCCTTACTGATCTGTCTTGAGGCAAATGACCTAGACCTGTTTCATTCCAACTACCCCTTTAAATGACAGTCTTCCAGTATTAAGTATCTGGGACTGAACATTACCTCCACAAATGCCTTCCTTTACCAGGCTAATTTCCCTCCTTTATTCGCCATGCTTCAGCAGGATCTTATACTCTACACCAACTTCAATATATCTTGGGATGGCCGAATTGTGTCAGTTAACATGAACATTCTCCCTAGATGTCTATATCTCTTACAAACCCTGCCTGTTAGGGTTCCTAACCCCCGCCTTGAAGGCTTTTCAGTGGTACATCATGCTCTTTAACCCTTTGAGTGCCAGAGGGGTAAGGAACGCAGTCCCAGATATCCAGAAATATTATCTGGCTTCTCATCTTAAACAGCTACAGTCCTGGTTTCTCCCCCCAAGTCAAAAGATTTGGGTGAATCTGGATGTTTTGGCCATGGCTTCACATTTTCTGCTGAGCTGTCACAGTAATCAGGCAAAGGAGAACAGACACAAAGAAAAAATATAACCACCTTTATTTATTATAACAGCAATAATGGTAGAGCCCACACAAAACCCCAGACCTATGCAAATAGGACCCAAGGTCCCTCTGGAGCTGCACACTGTGCTGTGCACTGCACTATTCAAGATCTCAAGACTAGGGAGGCAGCTCAAATGGGACAACAGAAGAATTGTAGAATATGTGTAAGTCACCACTTGGTCTGTGAACAGAGGCAACAGAGAGCGAAAGCAGACCAGAGCCAGGAGACACCGAGACTACAGGTCAGGCAAGCACACAGTGTAGGGAGCAAGTAGACAGCCCAAGTCACAGGTCAGACAAACCAGGGACTACACTGAGTTAAAGTAACCAGGCCAATGGTCAGGCAACCAGAGACTATGCTGAATGAGTAGGAACCAGGGCCACTGGTCAGGCAAACCGAGGACTACAAGGAGCGAAAGTAACCAGGCCCACAGGAAAGGCAATCGGAGGCTACACTGAGCGGGTAGTAGCTAGGGCCACTGGTCAGGCAAGCCGGGGTCACACAGAGAGCGAGTAGTCAGCCAGAGCCACAAGTCAGAACCAATGTGGGTAGTCAGACAAGCTGGGGTCATACACAGATCTAGTTTCTCAGGCAAACACGGGTCACAACGGAGAGCAAGAGTAACGAGCAGGAACACCACGTATGGGGTGATGACTCCCAGGCCCAAGGAGGTTTATAAAGGAGCAGAAGGAGGTAGGACCCAATTAGGCCACCCAGAATAGGCCCATAAACAGGCGTCCGTGCTAGTGCCTGTTACCTGATGTCTTCAATGAGGAAATGGCCGGAGGCCATGCAGAGGTAGGAAGCACAGGAAAACTTAGCCGCTAAGGGAGACTGTGATATGAGCCTTCTTTGGCCACCTTGTATGGACGAGGTGCCCCGTCAAAAGATTCTTCCTTACTATACCCCTCCAACTGGACATTTTCACGAAGGCTTAGAGACCATTCCCGTTGATCCTAGGGAACCCTTCCCCACTCGCCCCTCTTTGGTTTCCTTGCCTTCCCCCCAGGTATTCCTCATCAAATCTTTCCGTCTTGGAAATTAGCAGGTTTCACAGAGGGGGAAACTGCTGACTTATGCGTCTGAGGAACAGACACCCAAACCAGCTTCCAGACTGTTTCCATTATCTCCAAATTTGGCACTTTGCTCAGACTCCTCTCCCCAACTCTGGCTTTTCCTCCTGTTGGTAAATAAAAAAATAAAAAAAAAAAAAAAACCTGTGGATGGGCTTGGAATACTGTGACTGACCTGTGGCCCCATGTTTTCTTATTGCTCCTGTTGTCATGACCATGTTTTCTCTTTACACATAGGAAACAGTGTGCCTTCTTAATCATACATGATATCAAAAGAACTCACCGTCTAAATCCATCTTTCCCTCGTCTATTTACATGCACCATCCTTATGATTTTAATGATTTCTTCAATAAAAAAAATTCTTATGAAGCTGTTTGTTGCTACTTTGTATTCGGAGTGCTGTCCATATCCCTGGTGCATGCTTTCTCTTTGCCGCTAACAGAACTAATACCTTGTCTGTAGAAAATTGGTTTATAAAAAATAAAGTTTATAAAAATATATACATGCATCTCATTTTTTCTTTAACATTTCTATATTTTCAACAATGAAGAGCTTCTAGTGTGCTTAATGATTGTTTATTTGGTAATATTTTGTAATATAGACTAGACAGATAAGCTTATCATAGGTTTTGTTTTGGCTCACTGATATCTCTATTTAAGCATTGGGGGTTAAACGGGGTTATTCAGTGTAAAATGGGAATATAGGATTAATAATCTTAACTCATAGTTTGGGTTATGATCTATCAATCATAAGGTGTATAATATGCACTCTCTACTTAGTTGAGTTTTAATTTCAAACTACTATTGGAATTGATTATACTTGCCAATATATATGATTTTGTATGCATTCAGCTGTTCGTCCTTGTAGTTAAAATCTGTATATATGATTTGTTTTTGAGATATGGTAAGATATGTTATCAAGGATTTAATCTCATATTTAGGAATTTAGTGCTTAAGACAGTAAGGGTTAACATTTAGTGGTTTGTCTTGATCATTAGGTATATTTCGTTAAAGTGAATATATCACCTTAATTCAAGTTTGCATATTTGAAACCTGCATTAAAACTGCCTATATGTCACTAAAGGACCATGGAGCGTTTTTTTTAAAAAAATTTTTTGTGTTTCCGGTTCCGGACTCCCCGAATGGCGTGCAGCCGCGGGGGGAGCCTGGATTTCCATGATGGTCATAGTACGTCATGGGTCATTAAGTCAGATCTACCCATGACGTACTATGACCTTCAAGGGTCGTTAAGGGGTTAAGTGATATTCACTCTCTTATTTCTGGCCAAAGTGAAACAAAACATTTCCTAGTATTACACAAAGCTGTATTAACATATGAAACATCATTGAAACCTCTATTAGCATGTGACACATCACTGAAAAGGCTTAATTAGCATATGCAACATAAGTGACTTGCTTAATTAACATATAGAAACGTCACTCATGCAGAACTGTGCGCAATTAGCATACATTAGTATATGAAAGAAGTGTGAATATCTTCTGAACTGTATGTTTGCTGGCCTTTAGGTTAACATGACATATAGACAGTTTTTAATGCAGTTTTCAAATATGCAAACTTGAATTAAGGTGATAGATCCACTTTAACCAATTGGAGTATTGGGGGAAGTTCTTGAAACATTTTAAAACCAGCACAAAAATGTTGGCACAGTTTGAGAAAGCAATAAAGAGAAACGTAAATCGAGGAGAGCGTGGAACTCTGATAGTCCTTTTTAACCACGTTTTCATGACCACTTAAACCTTTTTTCTGTTCCATTGTGAGCAGCATCTGTTGAGAGCAGAGTCCATTATCTTATGATTTTCGAGGACCCACTCGATACTCTTATGTTGCTGAAAAAGATTTGGTATGAATTAACTAGGGATGCTTGATCTCTCATACAATTACCTAATATAATTTTGCTCTGATGAATAAATGGTGATTATTATAAATAAATTACAAGCTTCTTCCTTGTAGCGTTATATTTATTATTTTGTGTCTACTCATTGAGCTAATAAGCTGAGTGTGCAATTTAAACAAGGAAGCAGGTGGGAAATGCAAGTATGATGCTGGGTTGTATAGCTAGTGGCATTAGTAGCAGAAAAAGGGAAGTGGTCATGGCATTCTTGAGATAGTAACATAGTAAATTAGGTTGAATAAAGACACAGGTCCATCAAGTTCAACCTTCACCTCGTACCCCAGTGACTGAGAATTTTATAGCTTTCCTGCTACCAGATAAGTTAGTCTTTATCAGGCCTTCCTGATCTGCCTACTAAAAAACAGTATAACTCTGTATGTTCACTTTTGAAAGAAATGTATCTAATCTTCTCTTAAATGTACCCATTGTATCTGCCATAACAACCTCCTTGGGCAAGGAATTCCACAATTTAACAGACCTTACTATAAAAAACCCCTTCCTCTGCTGAAGTCTAAACCTCCTTTCCTCTAATCTCAAGGGGTGTCCCCTGGTCACCTGATCAGGCCTTGGAATAAATAGCTCATCGCAGAGATCCTTGTATTGACCTCTCATATACTTGTACAATGTGATAAGGTCTCCTCTTAGTCATATTTTCTCTCAACTTACAGCTGCTCCAGGAGGAGTTGAATGAGGATCAGGATCAGAGTTCTATTATTTCTATGGAGACGGGTCTTCGTCCTGCGTCCTGTTTTTTTCATTGCACTGTAAGGGGCAGCAGCTTGATTTATTCCAGAAAGTTGTGGAGAGCCAGCTGGTGGAGCTGGATCAGGATTCAAAACAGAGCCGCCAATCTAATTTGTCTTTATCAGAGAAAGAGGCTTTAAAGGGATAGTAATGTTTCATAATAAAAGCAGCTCTAATTAATCATCATAGTATTTGGACATTGGAGAGTGTTATTTCAATACTGTCAGAGTTGCAGTTCAAGAGTAATTCAATAACAAAGTATCCCCTCCCACCCCTTTTACTGATGTAACACTGCTCAGCCAGATCAGAAGGGAGGTACCCAGGTAGATTGCAGAGAGGGACAATCTTCAATTAAGATAAGGGAAAAACCTGAAAAGCTTGTCAAGGGGGGCAGGGTTTTCATTGTTTTCAAAGGAAGAAGAATGTCCCCTTCTGTTATCTGTCTGGTCTTACAACCAGATTCCACATCTGAGAAGAGATGGCTTACACTAGGTAAAAGGGGCAGGAGGGGAAACTTTGCTTGTGAATATTTCTTAACCCATAAAGGTTTGAGAGATAAGACTTATATCATTCGTCATGTTTTTTTAATGCCTACAAAATAAAATAAAGTTAAAACAAAGTATTACTATCCCTTTAATCCAGTTGAGGAACAATGATTCAATCGTTGTAAAGATGTTTGATAAAGGCGGCTCCGTGGTGGTTCTTGACTCAGATTTCTACCGTGGGGAGGCCTTAGGCATTGGTGACTTGGATACTTATATTCGGTTGGGGGTAGACCCCACGTTCTCATTTAAGGTGAGATTAAAAGAAGTCATCAATATTGGTTTGGCCACGGGGATTTTGACAACTGCTGAGGCCTTGGCGCTGGTTCCGGACAGCTGTGTTGTGCCCATCTCGCACGAGTTGGGTCTCAAGGCACTGAGAGTACATTTGAAGAGTTTTTCTCGGTATAGTGATAGGTTGATCTCCTTTCTGTGTAGAGTGGTCAAGTATTTCCTATCCCACAACTTCTTCTCTTTTGATGGGGTCTTTTATCTCCAGAGGTGTGGAGTTGCTATGGGGGCAAGTTTTGCCCCCTCTCGCAAATCACTATATGAGCTGGTGGGAGAGCATCCACGTCTTTGGGGAGGGGGGACCCTGCCGGGAGTTGATTTTGTGGTATGGGATATATATCGAAGACCTGCTTTTTATCTAGTCAGATCTCAAGTTCACCTATTCTTGTGGTTATCCATCAATATCTTTCCTGGACTTGACACTCATGGGTGATTCTGAGTCATTCTTTATTAGTACTGGTGACTATAGGAAACCAGTGGCAGGTAATAGTTTGCTGCATGTGAGGTACTCGCACCCAAGGTTCCAGATCAATAATATACCCAAGGGGCAGTTCCTGTGTTTACAGGGAGACAGCAAACCATTCGGTTGCTGCGATCAGAGCCACAGATTACCCTATCTGTTCTCCTAATAATGGAGTCCCCTACCACCACAACCTGCCTAGGCTTCACTTTCCTCTGGATCCCCTCTGTGCTAGAGGAGCTGTTCTCCCGGCTGTTAGGGAGAACAGTCCTCTCCAGCACTTCCACTTCTAGATTTGCCTCCCCAACATCTTCACTTAAATGAGCAAACTTGTTTGGATGGTAAAACTCAGGACTGGCTGCCCTCTTCCTCTTCCCTCCCCTACTGCAACCACTTCTAACTGTCACCCAGCTGTGTGCCTGGTTCCCTTCTAGCTGATCTCCTCCCTCTTTGCTAGGTGACCCAGCTAGACTCTGCTCCGTTAGCAAGAGACTCCTCTCAAGGTTGTCAATGTCTCTCAGTGTTGCAATATGACTCTCTAGAGCTCCAATCTGAGCTTCTAGAAGGACCACTTGCTCACATTTGCTACAGCGGTATGGACCCTGGAACTGCTGTTCCAAGCATGCATACATATGGCATGATGTGCACTGACTGAGATCTCCAATCTCGCTCATCCTGTTTGGTGCAAATTTGAGTTCCTAAAATGTAAGCAATTAATTTACCTGTGTTTCACAAACTGCACACTTATTTCAGAGCACTTAGGAAAGAGCGCGCTTTATTTGTGAGCAAGCTCTGTGATCCTGTCCCTAGCTTTTGACTGAGGTTGTAGGAGAGAGGTTGTGTGTTAGGAAGCTCTCTGAAAAAGGCCTCTTTGAGGGGAGTTTTCTTTACTTTTGTTTTCTTTCTTAGTTAGTTTAGCTGAATAAGAGTTTAGTTAGGTTTTATTTCTTTTTGGGGAAAATTGGGTGAATTTTTAGTTGATTTTTGCACTTTTTAAGTTGAGCCCCAGGAAGCAGCAGCTTCTTGCCCAACAAGGCTCACTTCCTGTGGGCTCCTTTCTCCAGAGCACACCCCTGACCCATCCCCCGCTGCTGGGTCTTTTTTCTACTTTGATTTGGTTTGATTCTTTTATTTATTTTAAAAAACCTTTGTTTGGTGGGTGGTGGGGAAGATTATTTTCTGTTAGGTTAAGTTTATTTTTGAATTTAAGTTTATTTCTGAGGGAGAGAAGCAAGCAGCTGGGAGGGAAAGAATTTAAACATCTTTCATTACTGTTAACCCTCCCAGTGCCAGTGCATAGCACTGCAGCTCTCCCTCTTTCTTTTTGTTTAAGAAGAAAACTTGTTTTGGTTTATTTCTTTTGATTTGTTTTATTAATTTCATAGCCCCAAGAAGCTTGAGCTTCTTCCCCAGAAAGAGCTCACTTCCTGTGGGCTTCCAAACCCAGCAGCACTCCCCTGACCCTTCCCCCCCTCCTGGTGCTACTTAATTAGTTAATTGATTTCAGTTGTGTTGTTTTCTTTTCAACACTTTTTGGTTTGGTGGGTGGTGGGAAAATTATTTTATGTTTGTTTAAGATTCTTTTTCATTTAATTGTCCCAGAGGGAGAGAGAAAAGCAGCTGGGAGGGACAGAGATTTAAAACACCTATTTTTCTGTTAACCCTCCCAGTGCCAGGTGCATAGCACTGCATCTCTCCCTCTCCCTCTCTCTCACCTCTCTCTTTAAAAAAAACAAAACAAAAAATATATAAATAAAAAAAAAAATTCCTTCCTTTTATTTTATTTCTTTCTTTGATTTAAAATGGGGAAGGGGATAAAGAGGCCTCAGGATCCCAAAGATGGAATAAGGGATCCTGGAAATACTAGCTGTAGCCCTGCTGTGTCCCAAGCAGCAAGCCCCAGACCTCAGGCTCCCTCTGCCTCTACTCAGGCTGCTCCTACTGGCACTGCCCCTGTTGCTACTAGATCTTTTGCACAGGTGGTTAGTGCCAGCCCCAGTCATGCCAACTCTGGGGGAGAGCAGCTATCTAGGAGGCATGGAGTCAGATGCATAATGTCTGGGGTTCACAGCATAGGGGCATATGTTAAGGCTGCAGCTGATGTTGTGAGTCCCTCTGCAGTTGTAGCAGCCAGCAAAATGTACGGTAAAGCTGTACTATTTCTACGTACGCTGGCTGCTGCACATACTTTGGTGCAGAGGGGGCTCACACTGGGGGGGACTTATATCCCTGTGGAACCCCTGGAAGGGATGGGCACACGTCTGGTACTATCTAATGTGCCCCCCTTCCTACCGGACCCTTTGCTGCGCCCCCACTTGCAAGCCCTGGGGGAGTTAAAATCAAATATCAGTAAGATTCCCCTGGGCTGCAAAGAGAGAGCACTTAGGCATGTGCTCTCTTTTAAGAGGCAGGCACAAGTCCTCCTGCCTCGGGGTGCAGATAGTATAGAAGGGTCCTTTGGGGTTCATTTTGAGGGGGTGCTGTACTGCATATTTTACAGCACAGGAGAAGTGAGGTGCTTTGCTTGTAAGGAGCTGGGGCATACACGCCAGAGCTGCCCCAGGGGGCAGCGTTCTAAAACATCAGCCCCAGCTCCAGTGCCAGTCGCAAGCACCTCACGTACAGCACCCAGCCCTGCTAAGACCACCGTGGCAGGGCCCTCAAAAGGGAAAGCCCCCCCTTCAGAGAGCTATAAGGAGGCTGTTCCAAAGCCCACCACCGCAGCCTCCATGCCTCCTTCCTCCCCACCAAAAACATCAGTAGCTGCAGCTACCTCTGAGGCTGCAGCAACAGGGAGGAAGGAGAAGAGTGTCACCACTACCCCCTGTGTTGCCGCTGCCCCGGTGCCATCCCCCCCGCCCCAAGTATAAACACTTCAGCAAGTGTAGGGGATGAGGGGAGGGAGGAAAGATCTCAGCCCTCTAAAGAGGGCACGGGGAGCGGCGGCACCGCCTCTTCTAAGGATGACGCCCCAAGGAAGAGGAAATATAAGACCAATAGGGGGACACTGGAGGAATGGGAGGAGCTTATCTCCTATCCCTCCAAAGTAAAAAAAGAGGAGCCATCCATCGCCTCCTCAAGTGGTGACATTGTCTGACCTGGCTATTAATCTCAGCCAGACAGGTGCAGACCACACACCTCTCCCCCCAGACCTGGCGGGGGATAATGTGGCCAAGGGTCTGGGGAATGTGCAGGGGAATGAGGGTCTCCCTGAGGAGACAGGGGCCGACAGCCAGCCAATAGCTATGCAGCTTGTCTTGCCCCTGATGTATGAAGGGAGGCCCAATAAAGCCCCTGCAGAATGGGCAGTTAGTGTCCCTAAGGTGCTGAGCTTTGGGGACCACAGTCAGCCTCTCCCTCCAGGGTCACTCTCCAGTGGCGACACTGGGGTAATACCAACTCCCCAGGATATGCCACTCCTGGAGGCGATAGACTTAAGCGTAACGCCCATTCAGGACCCTGTAGAGGAAAATCCAGGGAGAGTGTTATTTCAATACTGTCAGAGTTGCAGTTCAAGAGTAATTCAATAACAAAGTATCCCCTCCCACCCCTTTTACTGATGTAACACTGCTCAGCCAGATCAGAAGGGAGGTACCCAGGTAGATTGCAGAGAGGGACAATCTTCAATTAAGATAAGGGAAAAACCTGAAAAGCTTGTCAAGGGGGGCAGGGTTTTCATTGTTTTCAAAGGAAGAAGAATGTCCCCTTCTGTTATCTGTCTGGTCTTACAACCAGATTCCACATCTGAGAAGAGATGGCTTACACTAGGTAAAAGGGGCAGGAGGGGAAACTTTGCTTGTGAATATTTCTTAACCCATAAAGGTTTGAGAGATAAGACTTATATCATTCGTCATGTTTTTTTAATGCCTACAAAATAAAATAAAGTTAAAACAAAGTATTACTATCCCTTTAATCCAGTTGAGGAACAATGATTCAATCGTTGTAAAGATGTTTGATAAAGGCGGCTCCGTGGTGGTTCTTGACTCAGATTTCTACCGTGGGGAGGCCTTAGGCATTGGTGACTTGGATACTTATATTCGGTTGGGGGTAGACCCCACGTTCTCATTTAAGGTGAGATTAAAAGAAGTCATCAATATTGGTTTGGCCACGGGGATTTTGACAACTGCTGAGGCCTTGGCGCTGGTTCCGGACAGCTGTGTTGTGCCCATCTCGCACGAGTTGGGTCTCAAGGCACTGAGAGTACATTTGAAGAGTTTTTCTCGGTATAGTGATAGGTTGATCTCCTTTCTGTGTAGAGTGGTCAAGTATTTCCTATCCCACAACTTCTTCTCTTTTGATGGGGTCTTTTATCTCCAGAGGTGTGGAGTTGCTATGGGGGCAAGTTTTGCCCCCTCTCGCAAATCACTATATGAGCTGGTGGGAGAGCATCCACATCTTTGGGGAGGGGGGACCCTGCCGGGAGTTGATTTTGTGGTATGGGATATATATCGAAGACCTGCTTTTTATCTAGTCAGATCTCAAGTTCACCTATTCTTGTGGTTATCCATCAATATCTTTCCTGGACTTGACACTCATGGGTGATTCTGAGTCATTCTTTATTAGTACTGGTGACTATAGGAAACCAGTGGCAGGTAATAGTTTGCTGCATGTGAGGTACTCGCACCCAAGGTTCCAGATCAATAATATACCCAAGGGGCAGTTCCTGTGTTTACAGGGAGACAGCAAACCATTCGGTTGCTGCGATCAGAGCCACAGATTACCCTATCTGTTCTCCTAATAATGGAGTCCCCTACCACCACAACCTGCCTAGGCTTCACTTTCCTCTGGATCCCCTCTGTGCTAGAGGAGCTGTTCTCCCGGCTGTTAGGGAGAACAGTCCTCTCCAGCAATTCCACTTCTAGATTTGCCTCCCCAACATCTTCACTTAAATGAGCAAACTTGTTTGGATGGAAAAACTCAGGACTGGCTGCCCTCTTCCTCTTCCCTCCCCTACTGCAACCACTTCTAACTGTCACCCAGCTGTGTGCCTGGTTCCCTTCTAGCTGATCTCCTCCCTCTTTGCTAGGTGACCCAGCTAGACTCTGCTCCGTTAGCAAGAGACTCCTCTCAAGGTTGTCAATGTCTCTCAGTGTTGCAATATGACTCTCTAGAGCTCCAATCTGAGCTTCTAGAAGGACCACTTGCTCACATTTGCTACAGCGGTATGGACCCTGGAACTGCTGTTCCAAGCATGCATACATATGGCATGATGTGCACTGACTGAGATCTCCAATCTCGCTCATCCTGTTTGGTGCAAATTTGAGTTCCTAAAATGTAAGCAATTAATTTACCTGTGTTTCACAAACTGCACACTTATTTCAGAGCACTTAGGAAAGAGCGCGCTTTATTTGTGAGCAAGCTCTGTGATCCTGTCCCTAGCTTTTGACTGAGGTTGTAGGAGAGAGGTTGTGTGTTAGGAAGCTCTCTGAAAAAGGCCTCTTTGAGGGGAGTTTTCTTTACTTTTGTTTTCTTTCTTAGTTAGTTTAGCTGAATAAGAGTTTAGTTAGGTTTTATTTCTTTTTGGGGAAAATTGGGTGAATTTTTAGTTGATTTTTGCACTTTTTAAGTTGAGCCCCAGGAAGCAGCAGCTTCTTGCCCAACAAGGCTCACTTCCTGTGGGCTCCTTTCTCCAGAGCACACCCCTGACCCATCCCCCGCTGCTGGGTCTTTTTTCTACTTTGATTTGGTTTGATTCTTTTATTTATTTTAAAAAACCTTTGTTTGGTGGGTGGTGGGGAAGATTATTTTCTGTTAGGTTAAGTTTATTTTTGAATTTAAGTTTATTTCTGAGGGAGAGAAGCAAGCAGCTGGGAGGGAAAGAATTTAAACATCTTTCATTACTGTTAACCCTCCCAGTGCCAGTGCATAGCACTGCAGCTCTCCCTCTTTCTTTTTGTTTAAGAAGAAAACTTGTTTTGGTTTATTTCTTTTGATTTGTTTTATTAATTTCATAGCCCCAAGAAGCTTGAGCTTCTTCCCCAGAAAGAGCTCACTTCCTGTGGGCTTCCAAACCCAGCAGCACTCCCCTGACCCTTCCCCCCCTCCTGGTGCTACTTAATTAGTTAATTGATTTCAGTTGTGTTGTTTTCTTTTCAACACTTTTTGGTTTGGTGGGTGGTGGGAAAATTATTTTATGTTTGTTTAAGATTCTTTTTCATTTAATTGTCCCAGAGGGAGAGAGAAAAGCAGCTGGGAGGGACAGAGATTTAAAACACCTATTTTTCTGTTAACCCTCCCAGTGCCAGGTGCATAGCACTGCATCTCTCCCTCTCCCTCTCTCTCACCTCTCTCTTTAAAAAAACAAAACAAAAAATATATAAATAAAAAAAAAAATTCCTTCCTTTTATTTTATTTCTTTCTTTGATTTAAAATGGGGAAGGGGATAAAGAGGCCTCAGGATCCCAAAGATGGAATAAGGGATCCTGGAAATACTAGCTGTAGCCCTGCTGTGTCCCAAGCAGCAAGCCCCAGACCTCAGGCTCCCTCTGCCTCTACTCAGGCTGCTCCTACTGGCACTGCCCCTGTTGCTACTAGATCTTTTGCACAGGTGGTTAGTGCCAGCCCCAGTCATGCCAACTCTGGGGGAGAGCAGCTATCTAGGAGGCATGGAGTCAGATGCATAATGTCTGGGGTTCACAGCATAGGGGCATATGTTAAGGCTGCAGCTGATGTTGTGAGTCCCTCTGCAGTTGTAGCAGCCAGCAAAATGTACGGTAAAGCTGTACTATTTCTACGTACGCTGGCTGCTGCACATACTTTGGTGCAGAGGGGGCTCACACTGGGGGGGACTTATATCCCTGTGGAACCCCTGGAAGGGATGGGCACACGTCTGGTACTATCTAATGTGCCCCCCTTCCTACCGGACCCTTTGCTGCGCCCCCACTTGCAAGCCCTGGGGGAGTTAAAATCAAATATCAGTAAGATTCCCCTGGGCTGCAAAGAGAGAGCACTTAGGCATGTGCTCTCTTTTAAGAGGCAGGCACAAGTCCTCCTGCCTCGGGGTGCAGATAGTATAGAAGGGTCCTTTGGGGTTCATTTTGAGGGGGTGCTGTACTGCATATTTTACAGCACAGGAGAAGTGAGGTGCTTTGCTTGTAAGGAGCTGGGGCATACACGCCAGAGCTGCCCCAGGGGGCAGCGTTCTAAAACATCAGCCCCAGCTCCAGTGCCAGTCGCAAGCACCTCACGTACAGCACCCAGCCCTGCTAAGACCACCGTGGCAGGGCCCTCAAAAGGGAAAGCCCCCCCTTCAGAGAGCTATAAGGAGGCTGTTCCAAAGCCCACCACCGCAGCCTCCATGCCTCCTTCCTCCCCACCAAAAACATCAGTAGCTGCAGCTACCTCTGAGGCTGCAGCAACAGGGAGGAAGGAGAAGAGTGTCACCACTACCCCCTGTGTTGCCGCTGCCCCGGTGCCATCCCCCCCGCCCCAAGTATAAACACTTCAGCAAGTGTAGGGGATGAGGGGAGGGAGGAAAGATCTCAGCCCTCTAAAGAGGGCACGGGGAGCGGCGGCACCGCCTCTTCTAAGGATGACGCCCCAAGGAAGAGGAAATATAAGACCAATAGGGGGACACTGGAGGAATGGGAGGAGCTTATCTCCTATCCCTCCAAAGTAAAAAAAGAGGAGCCATCCATCGCCTCCTCAAGTGGTGACATTGTCTGACCTGGCTATTAATCTCAGCCAGACAGGTGCAGACCACACACCTCTCCCCCCAGACCTGGCGGGGGATAATGTGGCCAAGGGTCTGGGGAATGTGCAGGGGAATGAGGGTCTCCCTGAGGAGACAGGGGCCGACAGCCAGCCAATAGCTATGCAGCTTGTCTTGCCCCTGATGTATGAAGGGAGGCCCAATAAAGCCCCTGCAGAATGGGCAGTTAGTGTCCCTAAGGTGCTGAGCTTTGGGGACCACAGTCAGCCTCTCCCTCCAGGGTCACTCTCCAGTGGCGACACTGGGGTAATACCAACTCCCCAGGATATGCCACTCCTGGAGGCGATAGACTTAAGCGTAACGCCCATTCAGGACCCTGTAGAGGAAAATCCAGGGGAGGGTGACGCAACAGGGGCAGTGGTAATGGAGGAGGGTGACCAAGCAGTCCCTCCTATTAATACCGTGGAGGTGACTGCTACAACCTCGGAGATCCCTCCTCCCACTTCAGCCACTGATCCCAACCTTAGCGTCATCCAAGCTGCGCAGACGGCGGTGGAGAAGGCTGAGGAGGCATATAAGGCCTCCAAAGCTCCCTATATCAGCAAGCCGTCTGCCGCCGTTCAGCCAGCTACCCCTGAGTGTGCCCCTAGTACTAGCAAGGGGGCACAAGAATCCTCTCAGGGTTCGGTCGCGAAGGGTGTATTAGACCCCACTTCAATAATATCTAGAAGTGGGAGTGTTAAGATCAAGCTGAGAAGGCTTACCCCCTTAGAGGAGAAGGGGGTTTATAAAGTACTCAGCGAGGAGGAGCCCAGGGATGGCAGTGAGGCTTCCACAGCCTCAATACCTACACCTAGCCCTGTCATCCCTGCCAAGGAAATAACAGCTTTCCTTGAGAGCACCCTTCGCGGACAAAACAAAAAGAAGGTGCGCCTGGCCCTTGAGAGGTGGAATGATCTGCCGTTAATCATCCACTCTCTCAGAGAATATCTTAGGGCCAGCAATAGGGCCAAGAACTTCGGGTCTGCTGAACATATCCGTGCCCGCAAGTTCTTAAATTTGTGTCTGTCCTATCAGGCCTTGCAAGGAGATGGGGCGAAAGCACTTCCTGACACACAGTAATGGCTCTGAGCATCAGCACTCTTAATACCAATGGCTGTAGGGATGGGTTTCGCAGGTTCCAGGTACTCTCCTATCTACAGCAAGGGGGGTACTCTGTGAGCTTCCTGCAAGAGACCCATACCACTCCAGAGGCTGAAGCCAACTGGCATCTGGAGTGGCGAGGCAGGGTTTTCTTTAGCCACTTCACTTCAGCGTCATGTGGAGTGGTGACCCTGTTCTCAGAGTCCTTTCAGCCTGAGGTGCTGAGTGCGAAGGCTGTTATCCCAGGCCGTCTGCTGCATCTCCGGGTCCGAGAGCTAGGCTGCACGTTTAGTCTGCTGAACATGTATGCACCCTCTGCAGGACCGGAGAGGGTGAGGTTCTTTGCTAGTTTGTCGACCTATCTGGAGTCGGTCGATGCGGATGAGTGTTTGATTATCGGGGGTGATTTCAACTGCACCCTCGAAGCTCTGGACCGTGTCGGGACAGAGCACTATCCACCATCCGCGTCGGCCTTGAGGGAGGTCATCACCCGCTACTCCCTGGTCGACATCTGGCGAGAACAGCACCCAGGGGCATCAGACACTTTCACCTATGTCAGGGTGAGAGATGGTAGGGTGTCCCACTCCCGGATCGATAGGCTTTATATATCTAGCCACTACATGTCGCGGGCCTGGTCCAGTGCCATTACGTTGGCCCCATTCACGGACCACAACTGTGTGTCCATGAAGCTGTCGCCCATGTCATTGGCGACAAAAGCCACCTATTGGCACTTCAACAATACCTTGTTGGAGGACGAGGGCTTTGCGGCATTGATCCGGGAGAGGTGGGCGGACTGGAGGGGTTTCAAGGGTGACTTTGCCACGCTGAGTCAGTGGTGGGACGTGGGCAAGGTGCACTTGAGACTCTTGTGTCAGGAGTATACTAGGGGTGTGAGCAGTCAGCGCAATGCCGAGATTGAGGCACTCTGGGGGGAGGTGCTTGGCCTCGAGCAAAGGCTAGCTGCTGAATCTAGGGATCAAGCCTTGCAGCGCGAATACGTAGAGAGGAAGGAGGTTCTCTGTCACCTGGAACGGCACCAGGCTAAGGGAGCCTTCGTGCGAAGCCGCTTGCGATTCCTTTGGGAGATGGATCGCGGCTCGCGCCTCTTCTACGGACTGGAGAAGAGGGGGGTAACCGTAGACATATCACCTGCCTCCTCGCGGAGGACGGTGCCCCTCTTTTGGATCCGGAGAGCATCCGGGACAGGGCCCGGAGATTCTATGCAAACCTGTACTCTCCGGATCCCATCTCTCCAGATGCCTGCAAGGTGCTATGGGATGGGCTTCCAACGGTCAGCGAGGGTGGAAGAGAGAGGCTGGATCAGCCCATCTCTCTAGCTGAGCTCTCTGAAGCCCTCAGTCTAATGCCCCATGGCAAATCTCCGGGGCTGGACGGACTGACCGTAGAGTTCTTCCAATTCTTTTGGGAGACTCTAGGACCTGATTTCCAACTGGTCCTAACGGAGGCCCTCGAGACTGGTGAGATGCCCCTTTCCTGTCGACGGGCAGTAATGGCCTTGCTGCCCAAGAAGGGGGATCTCCGCCTTATCGAAAACTGGCGGCCAGTCTCGCTGCGCAGCACGGATTATAAGATCGTAGCCAAAGCTGTCACCTTAAGGCTCAGGTCCGTGCTGGCAGAGGTGGTCCACTCAGACCAGTCCTATACAATCCCGGGCCGGACCATCTTTGATAATATCTTTCTGGTCCGGGATCTGCTCTGCTACGCCCGCAGGACTGGTCTGTCACTCGCCCTTCTCTCATTAGACCAGGAGAAGGCGTTTGACAGAGTGGATCACAAATATCTCATAGCTACTCTGCAAGCATACGGCTTTGGCCCACGCTTTGTGGGCTACCTTAAGACGCTGTACGCCTCTGCAGAGTGTTTAATTAAGATCAACTGGTCCCTAACGGCACCCCTGGTATTTGGACGAGGAGTACGGCAGGGATGCCCCTTGTCTGGACACCTATATGCACTAGCCATCGAGCCCTTCCTATGTCTGTTAAGGAAGAGGCTCACAGGGCTGGTGCTGAAGAAGCCAGACATGAGGGTGGTCCTTTCTGCATATGCCGATGATGTACTCCTCGTGGCCCAAGACCTAGTTGATCTGGAGCGGGCTAAAGAATGCCAAGAGGTTTATACAGCTGCCTCTTCTGCTCAGATCAACTGGTCCAAATGCACAGGCCTTTTAGAGGGTCCCATACAGGTAGACTCCCTGCCTCCCACCTTCCGTAACATCAAGTGGGAGGCTACAGCATTGAAATACCTTGGAGTCTACCTGTCCGCTGCGAATCCCACAGTCCCTGCAAACTGGAAAGAACTAGAGGAACGAGTCCTTTCTCGGATGGGACTGTGGAGGGGTCTTGCGAAAATGCTTTCCCTAAGGGGGAGGGCTTTGGTGATCACAGCTGTGGCACCGGCTGATCTGCCTTAGCCTGACCCCCGAGTTCATCAGCAAAATCCAGAGAATGCTGCTGGACTTTCTCTGGATGGGGAAGCACTGGGTCTCTGCGGGTGTGGCGTGCCTCCCACTGGGAGAGGGCGGTCAAGGAGTGGTGTGCATACGCACTCAAGTGCACACCTTCCGCCTCCAGTACCTGCAGAGATACCTGTACGCAGACCCTTCACCGCAGTGGTGCGCACTGGCCTCCAGCTTCTATCGCCAGTTGCGCAATATGGGGTATGACCGGCAACTATTCATCATCAAGCCTGAGGGGTTTGGGAGCGACCTCTCAGCGCTGCCGGCATACTACCGGGAAACCCTCAAGGCCTGGAGCATGGTCTCCGTGTCAAGGCAGGGCACAGCACAGGGGGCAGACATTCTAGCGGAGCCCCTGCTATATAATCCAGCTGTGGGGGCTCGGATGTTGGAAGCCCCTAGCATATGTCGTCGCCTTCGCCAAGCACGGATGACCCGAGTCGGGGATCTCCTGGACTATGAACGGGCGGACTGGGTGGAGCCCGATGTGCTTATGCACCGTATGGGTTTCCATAGTCCCAGAGTTCCGTACCGTTTGCTCCAGGAGATCAAGCTTGCCATCCACCCCGACTCGCGCACCTTCATTGACGGGGCCTTACAGGCCGGAGAGCCACATCTACCTGTGGAACCCTCGCCTCCGGCTGTAAGCATACAACCAAAGCCTCGTCAGTCCCCCTTGGCTTCTCCAGCCCCCAACTTAAGCCGGTTGGGGGTGATACCCTCGGCATGTTTCCGTGGCATGCCGAGGAAGAGGCTGTATTCCCTCGTGCTCCACACAGTGCACTTCCTTGCCCTCGTCGGTCGCCCAGACACCATCTGGAGACGAGTGGTTGACGTGGGCGAGAGACCCCGGTGGAGGGCACTCTGTTCCACCTTGGTGCCCAGACCCATCGGGGATTTGAGTTGGAGAGTGCTCCATGGTGCACTGAGCACGGGGGAGTACCTGGCCCGTTTCACGGACTCCCCTGCCACCTGTCCTTTCTGTGGCAGGGGCGAGTCTGTCTATCATATTTACTTTTCATGCAGCCGACTGCAGCCCCTCTTGTCATTCCTGAGGGGACTCCTCCTGCAGTTCTGGCTGCACTTCTCTCCACACCTTTTCATTTTTGGGCGCACGGTGTCTCGGACAAGTAGGGCTGAGGACCTCCTCATAAACCTGCTCCTGGCACAGGCTAAGATGGCCATCTATGTGTCCAGGAAGCAGGTACTGTCAGGGGAGGTTCCAATGACGCCTGAAGCTTTGTTCCGGGCATTTGTGCACTCCCGTATCCGAGCAGAGTACACCCAAGCCCTTGCCACTGGGGGTATGTCATCTTTTACCTCCCAGTGGGCCTTAAATGGTGTGCTCTGCTCGGTGTCCCCCCATCTGGATTCTTTTCAGCTCATACTTCACCTTTAAGTTATTTTTATGTTACAGTTACTCTTTTCTCGTTTCTTTATATGTCCCTTTGGGTGCTGGGGGTGCGCGGTGTGTTAATCAATGGCACACTGCTTGCTCCTCTGGCACTCAGGGGGTTAATGTTTATTAAAAAAAAAAGAAAAAATACTTTTATGTTACAGTTACTCTTTTCTCGTTTCTTTATATGTCCCTTTGGGTGCTGGGGGTGCGCGGTGTGTTAATCAATGGCACACTGCTTGCTCCTCTGGCACTCAGGGGGTTAATGTTTATTTAAAACAAAAAAAAAAAAAATTCCATTTGTTAATTGGCTGGCTTGCCTATAAGGCAAGCACCTTTCTTTTCTTTTTCTAATATCCTGTGCCTAGATTTATACAGGCCTACACAGGGGATTGATCACAAACCCCTCCCTTAATTAATTACACACACTCCCAGAGAAAAGCACAACCTTTTAAACTTTAACCCTTTAACCTTCTTACTGCAGGTTAGGATGTAAACACAAAAACACTTTTTCCAATGCTGGGATGTCCAACTGTTCAATTCAATTAATCCAGAGCACACTTTAGTTTGTGAGCCAAGTTTGTTTAGTTGTTCCTCATATGTCAAGTCCTCCATTCCCTTAATTAATTTTGTTGCTCTCCGCTGTACCCTCTCTAGTTCTAGTATATCCTTTTTCAGAACCGGTGCCCAAAATTGCACTGCATACTCAAGGTGAGGTCTTACCATTGATTTGTATAATGGCAAAATAATGTTATCCACTCTTGCTTCAATACCTCTTTTTATGCAAGACAGGACTTTGTTTGCCTTTGCTACTGCTGTTTGACACTGGTCACTGTTTCCAAGTTTGTAGTTGACAAGGATACCCAGGTCTTTTTCTAACAACAAGTCACCTAAAATTATTCCATTAAGTTTATAAGTAGCCTTGGGATTGTTTCCTCCCAAATGCATGACTTTACACTTCCCCACATTAAACTTCATATTCCACATGTTTGCCCAATCTGACATTGTATGTAAGTCCCTCTGTAGAGAGAAAATATCCTGTTCTGAATTAATGACTTTGCATAATTTAGTATCATCTGCAAATATTGATATTTTGCTTTCTATATATATATCCAGGTCATTTATAAACATGTTAAAAAGCAGCGGACCCAATACTGAACCCTGAGGTACTCCACTCTCCATTTTAACTGTACTGGAGAATTTTCCATTTACAACCACACACTGTTCCCTATCCTTCAGCCAGTTTTGTATCCAATTGCAAAGGTTATCTCCTAGCCCCAATTTCCTTATTTTATACACCAGCCTTCTGTGTGGTACTGTATCAAATGCCTTTGCAAAGTCTAGAAATACTACATCTACTGCCTTGCCATTGTCAAGGTTGCTGCGTACCTCCTCATAGAAGCTGAAAAGATTAGTTTGGCATGATCTATTCTTCCTAAAACCATGTTGATTCGTGCTAATGATCTTATTTTTTGTGTTGAAATCCTGAATATAGTCCATTATTATGCCTTCTAATAGTTTTCCCACTACAGAGGTCAAACTCACTGGTCTATAATTCCCAGGTTCTGTTTTAGTTCCCTTCTTAAATAGAGGCACTATGTTAGCTCTTCGCCCATCCTGTGGCACTGAGCCTGTGGTAATAGAATCTTTAAAGAGTAAATATAGGGGTTTTGCAAACACTGCACTGAGTTCCTGAAGAATCCTTGGATGTATACCATCAGGACCCGGTGCTTTGTCGGTCTTAATTTTGTTCAGTCTTCCCATGACATCTCCTTGAGTTAACCCAATATCTATTAATTGTATTGTTTTATTTGTTACTTGCGCAGGCTCTTCTACCATTCCTTGCTCCCTTGTATATACTGATGCAAAGAAAGTGTTTAAAACATCGGCCTTTTCCTTATCCTCACTAACCAACTCACCCATCTCATTTTTGAATGGTCCAATGCACTCCCTGTTAAGTTTTTTGCTATTTATATATTTTAAAAACTTTTTTGGATTAGTCTTGCTTTCCTTTGCAATTCGAGTTTCATTATCTATTTTTGCTACCCTAATTGCCTTTTTGCAATCTTTGTTGCACTCCCTGTATTTTAAGAAAGATTGTTCAGTTCCTTCTGACTTAAATAATTTGAATGCTTTTTTTTTCCTTGCCATTTCCTTCTTTACATGTGCAGCTAACCACATTGGCTGTGACTTACTTCTTTTGCACTTGTTCCCCATTGGTACATTTCTGCAACCTAAACTTGAATTCTGACCATTTTTCCTCAGTATTTTTGCCTTTAAATAAAATATCCTAGTCTATGTGTTGCATTGAGGCCCTTAACAATTTGAAGTTTACTTTTTTAAAATTAAGAGTTTTGGTTGAACCTATACATTTTTGCTTTGCCAGACTGACCTCAAATGTAACCATGTTGTGATCACTGTTTCCCAAATGTTCTCTTGCCTTAATATTGGATACCATTTCTGTGTTATTAGTGATCACTAGGTCCAATACATTGTTATTTCTTGTCGGCGCTTCCACCATTTGTGACATGTAGCTTTCACGAAGCATGTTCAAAAACCTGCTACCCTTAGCACTCTGACAGGTCTCATTTTTCCAGTTGATATCTGGATAATTAAAATCTCCCATAATTATAGTATGCCCAAACTGGGCAGCTTTCCTGTCTATCCTATACTGCTTGATACTGACGGTTAGTGCCTTTGGGTGCACCCTAGCGTACTAGGGATTTGAGTCACTGTTGACTGTAGCTACCCTAGCATTCTGGGGAAACTCTAGTTGCCATTGCCTGTAGGTTTACCCTAGCGTTCTAGGGGAGCATCTCTCATTTTTGTTTGGGCGTTTCCAATTCACCTGCACTAGCAGCTACTGCTGTCCTTGCAACCTTTGCATTCCGTAGTCAGATTGGGATCAGCTTCTGTTCAGTCAGTGGATTGTGTGCTGTCTCCACACCTGGCTAGTGAGGGTTGGGGAAGTGCTTTCCGTATTTATTTCTGATCTTGTTTTAATAAAAATTTAGATTTTACTGTATCTGTACTTGTCAGTGTCATTATTCCATAGTCACTCCGTGACACCTACATCCGTCAGTCCTTACGGCACAAAGACTGTATAAACACTATGCTGACAGACACCGATCCTCTACTCCCCTGTATAGGATCGGGGATAAGGTCTGACTTTCTGCCTTACACCTACTTCTTTCCTGTCCGTCTAAGAAGTTTGGCCCCTGATTTGTTGGTCCTTTCGATGAGCATCTACCATACACCATGCATGTTCATCCTGTGTTTCATGTATCCCTACTGAAACTCTGGGTAGCCGACGCATTCCCTTGCAGGCAACAGGATATTCCTGGTCCTGTGCTGGTGGACAGACGGGAGGAGTTTGAGGTTCAGGAGATCTTAGACTCACGCCTTCTTAGGGGCCACCTGGAATCTCATCCACTGGAAGGGCTACAGCCCAGAGGAGTGGTCCTGGGAACTGTCCACTGCTGTACATGCCCCTGCCAGGGTCCAGGCTTTCCACCGTCTTCATCCGCTCCGCCCTGGTCCTTCCTGCCCTCGGAGAGTGCACCTTGAGGGGGGTACTGTCATGACCTACTGCTGTGGTGATAGACCAGGAGCCTATCTCTGGTGCACCTGCTGCTGCTGGTGGCGGGTCTCCTGCGGAGCTCCTCCCTGGGCCTGTTGATCGTGGTGCATGGAGAGTGCACCTTGAGGGAGCTACTGTCACACTTATGACCTACTGCTGTGCCAATGAACCAGAAGCCTCTGTCTGGTGCATCTGCTGCTGCTGCTGGTGGCGGGGTCTGCTGCGGTGTTCTGGAGCAATAGAGCTGCTCCGGAGTGTGTATCCACACTGCAGGCTGGGGAGGGTATGGCCACATCACATTGCAGATGTGCTATTTATTCCTATGTCATGCGGGGGACAGGGGCTCCTGGCCTTGTCTAATCAGATGAGGTGCTTGCAAGCAGCAGCACCTTTTATATAAACACTGGGCATCCTCTGCTCAGGGCTTGCTTGTATTTGCCTTGCCTCGCCTCAGTACTTTTGATTAGTAAGTCTAACTAACAAACACCTTGGCCTATATCTTGACCTTGCTGATCTCTCCAGTCCTGGCCTCTGGTTATCGTGACATTGACCTCGCTGACCTCTCTGATCCTGACCTCTGGCTATCATGACACTGACCTTGCTGACCTCTCCGTTCCTGACCTCTGGCTATGTGTGTATATATATATATATATATATATATATATATATATATATATATATATATATATATAATATAAATATAATATCCACACATATATATACAGGTGCATTGTCTCCCTGTATCTGGGCACCACAGTAACCAACCACACTACAGGGTCTTACAGTGACCCCTTGTCCTTTGTGCCATTTGGTTAACAGGTCTTTGGAGAGCCCTTTGTATGGGCCCTGTACATATCATATCCCCTCTAAGATGCCGTTTCTCTGCTGTGTACAAGTTTAACTTTTCTAGTCTTTTTTCATAACTAAAACTTTCCATTCCCCTTATTAGTTTTGTAGCTCTCCTATGCACTTTCTCTAGTTCCATAGTGTCCTTTTTCAGAAAAGGCTTCCAGAATTGAACTGCATATTCAAGGTGGTGTCTTGTAAAAAGGCAATAATATCTCCCTCCCATGAGTCAATACCCCTTTTACTACATGCCAATATCTTATTGGCCTTTGCAGCTTCCAGTTGGCACTGCACACTACTGCTAAGTCTATTGTCTACCATTACTCCCAAATCCTTTTCATTAGTAAATATATATGTTGCATTTGTATTATTATTATTATACCCGCAATGCATAACTTTATTTGTCTATATTTAACCTCATTTGCCTGCCCAGTTACCCAGTTTGTCCAAATCCTCTTGTAATGAAGACACATTCAGTTCAGACTGTATTACCCTACTTAATTTTGTGTCATCTGCAAACACTGATACATGGTGCACCCTATAAACAAATTAAAAATAAGAGGACCCAGCCCAGTAACAAGCAAATCAATTACCTGCTACATCTCTCTAGATCTAGCAACTGAGGGTAGATTGATACTTGCTGGAGATCTCAACATAGCCATGGATTCGATTTTAGATACGTCCTCCAAGAAATCTTCCTTTAAATTGTCTCATCTAAAGAAATTGAGAAATAAATTATCAGAATTTCAATTGATGGATGTTTGGAGATCTTTACATCTGAAAGATTTAGACTTCACTTTTTATTCTGCTTTATACTCTTTATACAGCAGAATCGATTATGTTTTTGTTTCACAGTTTCTCCTTCACTCCATCTCTTCAGTGACTATAGATAACATTTCTTGGTTAGATCATGCAGCAACATTGATCTGCATAATAAAGATGACCGTTCTGCTTAAGATTAACTATGTATTGAACGCTTTACCAATAGCCTTCCCGACACATTCTGTTAATTTGATGCAAAGGAATATGGCACAATAAAAATCCTAGGTTAAGACATGATATCCTGAGCATGCCATCAAACCAAGGAGGGATGGGTCTACCGGACATATTGCTGTATTATAAGGCCACTACGTTAGCCAAGCTCTTCGATCTGACCCTATCCACCTCGCTTAGATAGGTGGACTTGTTAGCGGATATACTGGGACACTACAACCCAATCCAAATTTGCTTATCTAAAAAGAGCAGACAAGAGGGATATTTATCTAATATTATTCTTGACCACTTATATGGCCAATGTCACTCTGAATAATTCCTATGCTCTTGCACCATATCCATCCCCTATCCTGTCACTGGTTGGTAACCCTACATTTCCAACAGGGGTAACACACCCTTTCTACCAAAAACTCAAACAATTCTCTCTTGACACGACTGGCTCATTGATTTCAGATAACAAGTTCATTTCATTAACTCAGCTTCAACATACCCTTGGAATTAATAGAATACCAAGGTGGATTTATTTGCAAATGAAACTCTGGTTTAATGAAATTAAGAAGACTTCCTGATTAAATAGATCCTTAACATTTTTAAAAGGCTATCATATCTAGACCACCTGGTCTTAAACCACTGACTTTTTGCCACAAACTTATATTCAAACATATTCCTGTGACAAAATATTACTTCTTGAGGGTCTGGGAAAAAGAGCTGGGGGTAGTATTGGAAACCTCAGATTGGTTTCACATATTCTCTACAGTCAAGGGATCATCTAGAGATGCCAAAACTCAAGCAATGAATTACAAATTGCTCACCAGATGGTATATGACCCCGCAACGCCTAGCAAACTTTACTAGTAATCCTTTAGCTCTATGCTGGAGATGCAACTCTGAAATAGGATGAGTACTGCACATTTGGTGGACATGTCCTCAGATTTTATCTTATTGACCGGGTATAATATCCCAGATACATAATACCCAGGGCTCAAAATTTCGAGTGAAAATTTAGCCCTGGCGAGTAGAATTTCAGCCCTGGTGGGTATGTTATGGCTTGCAGTGGCGATTAACTTTTCAGGTCTGGCTAGTAGCAAAGGACTTCAACTTTTAAGCCCTGTAATACCTATACAATTGTACTCACGTTGGATCCGCTTCTATTTCTTTTTCATTACAAAAGACCATATCCCTATGTTCTCTACTCCTAGAAAGTAAAAATGCCTACAAACACTTTTCAATGTGGGTAAAGTGTTGATTCCTCTATCTTGGAAACTTCCAACCATCTTGTCTCAGCAGGACTAGATCTCGAGAGTCAATGATGTGACTATGGAACACTACCATGCGATAACAGATCATATGGAGATTACATTTTTAGACAACTGGTCTGAATGGATTGACACTTTCCCTCTCCAGAAGCATACTGCCTTCTAGGACCTTGAAAAAGCTTCACTCATTTATACTAAAAGAGTTGGAGCTCTCCTTTTCCTGGAAGAGGAAACCTGTGTGAACTGAGATGCTGTAAACCGGATGTGTGCACCCCTCTCCCAATCTTTTCTATCCCTGGTTTATCTTTCTCTTGACACATTGTTTTCTTTCATTTAGGTGTAATCCCTAGATTAGCAGAGATTCGGCCCATTTAGATTTAATAATATATCAGGAGATTTTAAGAGGGCTCTAAGTTAGAAGGGATAACTATAGGCTTAATTCTTAAATCATAGTTATTACTAACTACATGCTTAAAGGGATAGTAATACTTCATTTTAACTTTATTTTATTTTGTAGGCATTAAAAAAACATGAATAATGATATAAGTCTTATCTCCCAAACCTTTATGGTTTAAGAGATATTAACAAACAAAGTATCCCCCTCCCGCCCCTTTTACTGATGTAACACTTTTCAGCCAGGGCAGAAGGGAGGTGCCCAGGTAGACTGCAGAGAGGGACAATCTTCAATTAAGATAACAGAAAAACCTGAAAAGCTTGTCAAGGGGGGCAGGGATTTCATTGTTTTCAAAGGAATAAGAGTGTCCCCTTCTGTTATCTGTCCAGTCTATGGACTGCATTCCACATCTGAGAAGAGATTGTTTACAGTAGGTAAAAGGGGCGGGAGGGGGAAACTTTGCTTGTGAATATCTCATAAACCATAAAGGTTTGAGAGATAAGACTTATATCATTCTTCATGTTTTTTTAATGCCTACAAAATAAAATAAAGTTTAAACGAAGTATTACTATCCCTTTAACCTCAGATAGCTCTCTTAAAGCCTTCTTTGTTATACTTCATTAGGCTAATATATGTTTTGTAACATTCATCTCTATGTTGCTTTTTATGTATAATTTTGTGTCATCTGCAAACACTGATACATGGCTCCCTATGCCCACTGGGAGATCATTAATAAACAATTTAAAAAGAAGAGGACCCAGGACAGATCCCTGAGGTACTCCACTTATCACATTTTTCCAGTTGGAGAACTTCCCATTTACCACCACTCTTTGCAACTATCTTTCAGCCAATTTCCAATCCACACACAAATGTTTTCCCCTAAGCCTATTTCAGTCAATATGTACAGTAACCTTTTGTATGGAACAGTGTCAAATGCCATAGCAAAGTCTAAATAGATCACATCGACTGCAGCACCCATATCTATATTTTACTCACTTTTTCATAAAATGCAATTAAGATAGCTTGACAAGACCTTTCTTTCCCAAAACCATGTTGGCTTCTGCTAATGATTTTCCTGTTTGAGATGAATTCTTGACTTTATTCCCTTTCCAGTGGTTCAAACAGTTTCCCCACCACAGATACCAAGCATACACATCTGTAATTTCCCGGCTGGGATTTTGATTCCTTTGATAGTGGCATCACATTTGCTTTACTCCAATCAGTGGGCACCATACCTAAAATAAAAGAATACTTGAAAATAAAAATAACGGTCTGGCCAGGGCCTAACTTAGCTCTTAAAGTACATGTGGGTGAATACCATCCAGCCCCGGGGCATTGTCTACCTTAACACCATTTCATTGTTTTAACACTTTTTCTTGTGTCAGGCAATCACATGCTTGCTGTGACTGTTCTATAAAAGTAGCTTGCAGGTTCTTGTCCATCGGGTCTTCCTTGGTAAAAACAGAAAAAGAAATTATTTAAAATATCTGCTTTCTCTCTGTCCCTACTAACCATCTCACCCATTTCAGATAACAAAGACCCAACAGTATTAGACTTGAATTTTTTGCCACTAATATAAAGAATGTTTTGGGATCACTTTTTCTCTCCTTAGCAATTATTTTTCATTCTCCAATTTAGCTAATTTAATTGCCATTTTACAGGCTTTGTTGGCATCTTTGTATTTTGCAAATGCCTCTGCTGATCTCTCCGCTTTATAGTGTTTGAATGCTACTTTCTTCTTCTTAATTTCATGAATTACTTTACTGGTTAGCCACAATGGTTTTAATTTGCTACTTTTGTATTTGTTTCCAGAGGGTATACATTTATGTATATATTTTTGTAATGTTATTTTCATCCCAGTCAACGAGACCAAGGGATGCATTAAACATGCTAAAATTGGCCTTTTTAAAATTCAGTGTTTTGGTGTGTCACCACACGGGGTGTAGGGACCAGTGTGGTTCCAGCACTGGTTCAGTAGCTAGAGAGCAATGCTGGGGAGCGAGGCTTGAGATCGGAGATGGCATGCCAGTTACTCCCTTGCTGCAGCCGAAACTGAGTAAAGGTGCTGGTCACAAAACCAGATTGTTCCACACCAGTTGAGCCGGGGTGCAACCAGGATAGGAGTGCCCTGGGTATCGTTAAGAACCAGGCCGACTGGACAAGCTGGAATCCGGATGAAAGGCACAAACATAGTCAGTAGTCAGACTAGCAGGAGACCTAGTATCGAGGGGCAGGAGGCAAGTCAAGAGAGAGTAGCCAAAGGTCAGAGCCAGGGACTGGAGACACGCCGTAGTCAGGAACAGAGCCAGAGGTCAAGCCAGGGACTGGAGACAAGCCACGGGTCAGGAACAGAGCCAGAGGTCAAGCCAGGTATTGGAGACAAGCCGCAGGTCAGGAACAGAGCCAGAGGTCAAAAACAAGTCAAAGCAGAATCCAGAACAAGCACAAATGAAGCTCGTGGAACAGGCACACTATGCCTGGGGTAGCCCGTTTAAATATGGAAGGCAGCCAATGAAAGGGGTAGAACGGAGGGGCTCGCCTGGGAGCCCTGCGGGATGGGGGAAGCCAGTCCAATAGAGGGCCAAACCGGGCGCATGCGCAGCTGATAAGCTGAAGGCGGCAGCGAACCTCGCATTTGCAGCCCAACTGCAACCGAAACCCGGAAGAACCGCCGCTGCGAGAGAGATTTGGCCAGGGAGAAGCGGAGACGCCAGACAAGCGGTGACATGGTGGAACTCATACCAAATATCTTTTTTGAATTAATCTCAAATCTCTTCCCCAAGTGCTCCCTTACTTGGATGTTGGAAATACGGTCTTCATAGTTAGTTATTACCAGATATAGACACACATCCCCTCTGTTTGTGCGGGACATCGTGTCGGCTGATTCTGAGCTTGCGTTTCAATCATGGAACGCAAGCTCAATAAGGCTCCAGTAAAAGAGAAATGTATATATTTATTGAGCTTGCGTTCCATGATTGAAACGCAAGCTCAGAATCAGCCGACATGTTCCGATACGTAACAGGAAGTGATGCGCAAAACCGGAAGTAACTTGCACAAACCGGTTACACGGAAGGTATCTGGGCAGATATACTCTATATATAAAGGTAATGTTTAAAATGTATGTATAGACAATATACTTATAATCTTACCCTTGAAAAAGTATCATTTATGATACGAAACGCGTCGGGTTGTTTTAACTTTTGTATTGGAATGATTTGGAAGAATTAAAGTATTTTTAATCCATTACTGCTGTGAGCGCTTACTACGATTGGAAAAACTCCCAAGAACAAAAGTCATGATCCCAGAAATGCTGTCATAATCTTGTGGTTCTGGTGAGCATATACAATTAATTTATATTATACATTTATACAGATTTGCTCTTAGAGGGTTTGCGCCCTTCTTTTTTGTGTTTTAACTTTATAGACTTTTATCTACTGTCCACCGGGGTATTCTGGAGGAGCGGCAACCCATAAGAGAGTTCCAAAGGAACAAAGAACAAGGAAATTAATTATTTTACCCCTGAGATATAAGGAGATCGTTGGGAAAGTTGAATCCATATCGGGAGTTTAAGCACTCTATGGAATAATGTTAATTTGACTTTGCACATTTCCTAACAACTTTAAGAATATTACTGTTGTATAGTATTCCTAAGTTTACAGATTAATTTTTTTATATTCCACAGGGTCAATACTGCGCCATAACATATTCTTGGACTTTTTTTGTATATATACCGCTTTAAATACCTTTTTGATGCCCATCCTCACGGCGTAATGCTCAAGCTCCGGAGCGACTTCCGTGTCTGCACTCCGGGCTTGCGCATGCGCGAGGATGGACAAATCCATGCATGCGCAGCAGATAAATGAATCTGCGCATGCGCCATAGGAATATGTTTATTGGTTCCCCTTGCCGTGCGTTCCATCTTTGGAATGCACAGCATAGCGAGACTACTAATAATTTTAGGTATGCCATTATTCAAAGTTGTATTACTATAACTATGGCTGTATTCATAATCTTTACATGTATACTTGTGTAAATTTTCTTCCAATTAGTCATATCGCTCTAAGGGGGACAATCCATACATAAACAGCAAAACACAAATATTAAAAGAGTATATTTTGTTCTCTCTTTGCAATACATATTTACATATATAAAAAAAAAAAAATATATATATATATATATATATATATATATACTAGCAATATGTGACGGCGTTGCCCGTCATTGTAGTAGGGTATGTGTCATGTAGCATTTTTTGTTTGAAATGTTGTAGGTGGCATGTTGAAGGTATTTTGTAAGAATTTTTTCATTTAGCTGTATTGACTGATGATTTTTTTTTTGTGTACTGTGTGAAGCAGAAAGAATCATATTGCACACATACATAGACACACACAGATACAGTGACATATACAGACATTGATCATACATACACACACACATACATGCGTACACACACACACATCTTATTACGGTCCTGTAAGTGCCAGAGGGGTAGGCAAGGCATTGCTCATTGTGTTGCTTAATCCTCTGGCACAGAAAGGGTTAACCAGCTGTCCCAGTATGTAGCGAGAGTCATGGAGTCCACAGTACCTGAAGTGGACTCTGTACATGCACACTCAGAGGCTGCCAGACAACCGCAGGCCCTGCTCCCTGGCCAGGAAGACACCTCCTGCTGCAGGCCTCGGCCAAGATCGTTACTAGGGATGCAGCCTGGGTACCGAGAGCGGTAACTGAGGAGGAATGGTGTGTGTGGTTGGAGCAGGGATGGTGTGTGTGGTTGGAGCAGCTATAGTGCGGCATGTATATTTTTTGTGCCAGGGTACTTACACAGTACAGGTGTGTGACAGCGGGCAGAGAGCCACGGTGAAGAAGCTTGTGTGTAAGAGTGTGTACTACAGAGTGGCCCCAGCATGGTCTGTCTCCAGCCCCTCGGCCACAGGTAATAGCCGCATCCAGCTGCTGCTTGCAGAGAGCTCCTTGAAGGGCCACATGAACGGGCTGTTGCTGGGTGGAGTGTTGAGCTTCATGAAGGGGGAACATGAAGGATTTGGTACTGGGCCTGCCTGCCTCCGAGCTACATGAAGCAGCTGGGCTTCCTGCAGCAGAAGCACATTGTGCACCAAGAGCCAAAAGCATTGTAGTGTTGCAGATACCAGAAATGAAGGTACACTGGAGCCGATCCCACCCTCTCTTTGTTGGATCAGCTCATTGTGTGCCTCAGGTTGGTGGAGGGACCCCTGGGGACTCTGTGTGTGTGTGTGGCTTGTGTGTGTGTGTGGCTTGTGTGTGTGTGTGGCTTGTGTGTGTGTGTGTGGCTTGTGTGTGTGTGGCTTGTGTGTGTGTGTGGCATGTGTGTGGCTTCTGTGTGTGTGTGTGTCTGTGGCGTAGGAGTGAGTGGCAGCAATTTTGTTTTTTTAGTCACTTAGATAGTGGTGGACGGGCTGGATAGTGAGAGCAGGCCAACTCCCTGAATGATTTAAATCACTCATCCATTGAATCACCCAATGGGAACAGTAACTCCTTACTTAAGCTGAAGTAACATAGCAATATAACACACAGTGGCTCTTCAGTTGAGGCAGAGTAGCATTATGCTGAGGGAACAAATAGAAAGTGGTGTTTGAGGCTTGCCCTCTGTAACATACAGCAAAGCATCTCTCTCCCTTTAAGGAGAAACGGCGGGAATCAGGAAGCAGGAAGTGGAGGAGTGACAGTTGAAGACAGTTAGTGAGGTGACTGAAAAGATGAAGAGTTAACCCTTTGAGTGCCAGAGGGGAGTGTGTGTGTGAGAGTGTGAGTGACAGTATGAGTGTGTATGTATTTTTTTGTCTGATGTGTTTGTGTCTGTGGTGTAGGAGTGAGTGGCAGCCATTTTGTTTTTTCAGTTACTTGGATAGTGGTGGGC
This sequence comes from Rhinophrynus dorsalis, assembly GCA_037306005.1. NCBI lineage: Eukaryota > Metazoa > Chordata > Amphibia > Anura > Rhinophrynidae > Rhinophrynus > Rhinophrynus dorsalis. The sequence goes on from CM074725.1 coordinate 111,535,826, forward strand.
GGGCTGGATAGTGAGGGCAGGCCAACTCCCTGCATGATTTAAATCACTCCCCCACTGAATCACCCAATGGAAGCAGTAACTCCTCCTTACTTAACTCTTTGAGTGCCAGAGGGGTATGCAACGCATTGCAAAGCTGGCACTCAAAGGGTTAAGTTATGGTAACATAGGAATATAACACACGGTGGCTCCAGGGACGGCCCTAACATGGGTCCCGGGGGGTCCATGGACCCAGGCGGCACTTTGACTGGGGCGGCAATTTGCCGCCCACTGTATGTCAGCCAGCCGCCAGGTCTGTGTCCACACGGCACAGGACAAAGACTTTTGACTCCCTCCTGCGAGCGGCGCGTCTGCTGTGACAGTAATTAGTGTGGCTCAGCCTCAGTCTGTCAGCCTGACTGAGGCTGAGCCAGACTAATCACTGTCACAGCAGGCGCGCTTGGCAGGGTGTCTCCTGCAAAAAAAAAAAGCTTGCCGGCAGAGGCGCTGACTTAACAGCCACTCTGCGGGAGGGCTGTCAGCTTGCGCACAGACATCCTCCCATGTTGCCTCTCTCGCTCCTCGCGCTGTACTGAGGTCAGAGCGCCGGGACTCACGTGACCTACCGGCGCTCAGACATCAGATCACGTGGGGAGTGTGAGAGGCAGCATGGGAGGATCAAGCTCCCTGCCATTAGACACCAGGGAGCTGGACAACTGTGGGTGCTGGCAGGGGTAAGTCCTGGGTGGGCAATGGGGCATGTCCTGGGGTGCTGGGGTAAGTCCTGGGTGGCCATGTCCTGGGGTGCTGGGGTACATCCTGGGTGGGCAATGGGGCATGTCCTGGGGTAAGTCCTGGGTGGGCATTGGGGCATGTCCTGGGGTGCTGGGGTAAGTCCTGTGTGGGCAATGGGGCATGTCCTGGGGTGCTGGGGTAATTCCTGGGTGGGCAATGGGGCATGTCCTGGGGTGCTGGGGTAAGTCCTGGGTGGGCATGTCCTGGGGTGCTTGGGTACATTCTAGGTGGGCAATGGGGCATGTGCTGGGTAAGTCCTGGGTGGGCAATGGGGCATGTGCTGGGGTAAGTCCTGGGTGGGCAGTGGGGCATGTCCTGGGGTGCTGGGGTAGGTCCTGGGTGGGCAATGGGGCATGTTCAGGGGTGCTGAGGTAAGTCCTAGGTGAGCATTGGGGCATGTCCTGGGGTGCTGGGGTAATTCATGGGTGGGCAATGGGGCATGTCCTGGGGTGCTGGGGTAAGTACTGGATGGACAATGGGGCATGTCCTGAGGTTCTGGGGTAAGTCCTGAGTGGGCAATGGGGCATGTCCTGGGGTGCTGGGGTAAGTCCTCTGGTGGGCATGTACTGGGGTGCTGGGGTATGTCCTGGGTGGGCAATGGGGCATGTCCTGGGGTGCTGGGGTAAGTCCTGTGTGGGCAATGGGGCATGTCCTGGGGTGCTGGGGTAATTCCTGGGTGGGCAATGGGGCATGTCCTGGGGTGCTGGGGCAAGTCCGGGATGGGCAATGGGGCATGTCCTGGGGTGCTGGGGTAAGTCCCTGGGTGGGCATGTCCTGGGGTGCTGGGGTACATTCTAGGTGGGCAATGGGGCATGTGCTGGGTAAGTCCTGGGAGGGCAATGGGGCATGTGCTGGGGTAAGTCCTGGGTGGGCAGTGGGGCATGTTCAGGGGTGCTGAGGTAAGTCCTAGGTGAGCATTGGGGCATGTCCTGGGGTGCTGGGGTAATTCATGGGTGGGCAATGGGGCATGTCCTGGGGTGCTGGAGTAAGTACTGGATGGACAGTGGGGCATGTCCTGAGGTTCTGGGGTAAGTCCTGAGTGGGCAATGGGGCATGTCCTGGGGTGCTGGGGTAAGTCCTCTGGTGGGCATGTACTGGGGTGCTGGGGTATGTCCTGGGTGGACAATGGGGCATGTCCTGGGGTGCTGGGGTAAGTCCTGTGTGGGCAATGGGGCATGTCCTGGGGTGCTGGGGTAATTCCTGGGTGGGCAATGGGGAATGTCCTGGGGTGCTGGGGCAAGTCCGGGATGGGCAATGGGGCATGTCCTGGGGTGCTGGGGTAAGTCCTTGGTGGGCATGTCCTGGGGTGCTGGGGTACATTCTAGGTGGGCAATGGGGCATGTGCTGGGTAAGTCCTGGGAGGGCAATGGGGCATGTGCTGGGGTAAGTCCTGGGTGGGCAGTGGGGCATGTCCTGGGGTGCTGGGGTAGGTCCTGGGTGGGCAATGGGGCATGTTCAGGGGTGCTGAGGTAAGTCCTAGGTGAGCAATGGGGCATGTCCTGGGGTGCTGGGGTAATTCATGGGTGGGCAATGGGGCATGTCCTGGGGTGCTGGAGTAAGTACTGGATGGACAATGGGGCATGTCCTGAGGTTCTGGGGTAAGTCCTGAGTGGGCAATGGGGCATGTCCTGGGGTGCTGGGGTAAGTCCTCTGGTGGGCATGTACTGGGGTGCTGGGGTATGTCCTGGGTGGGCAATGGGGCATGTCCTGGGGTGCTGGGGTAAGTCCTGTGTGGGCAATGGGGCATGTCCTGGGGTGCTGGGGTAATTCCTGGGTGGGCAATGGGGAATGTCCTGGGGTGCTGGGGCAAGTCCGGGATGGGCAATGGGGCATGTCCTGGGGTGCTGGGGTAAGTCCTGGGTGGGCATGTCCTGGGGTGCTGGGGTACATTCTAGGTGGGCAATGGGGCATGTGCTGGGTAAGTCCTGGGAGGGCAATGGGGCATGTGCTGGGGTGCTGAGGTAAGTCCTGGATGGGCATTGGGGCATGTCCTGGGGTGCTGGGATAATTCACGGGTGGGCAATGGGGCATGTCCTGGGGTGCTGGGGTAAGTACAGGATGGACAATGGGGCATGTCCTGACGTTCTGGGGTAAGTCCTGAGTGGGCAATGGGGCGCTGAGGTAAGTCCTGGGTCAGCAATATGGGTGCTGGGGCATGTTTTAATGGGCATCTGGCAGTGGCATATTTAATGGGCAAACTGGTTGTGGCATATGGAGGGAGAAGAGAGACAGACAGAGGTTGGAAGAGGAGAAAGACAGACAGACATGGAGGAGAGAAAGACAAAAGAGGAGAAGATACATGGCAAAGAGACACATGGGGAGAGGAAGGACACATGTATGACATGGTGAAGAGAGAGAGAGACATGGGTGGCATGGAGGGAGAGAGAGAGAGACATGGGTGGCATGGAGGGAGAGAGAGAGAGACATGGGTGGCATGGAGGGAGAGAGAGAGACATGGGTGGCATGGAGGGAGAGAGAGAGACATAGGTGACATGGAGAGAGAGACAGACATGGGTAGCATAGAGGGGGAGAGAGAGAGGGAGAGAGACAGACATGGGTGGCATGGAGGGAGAGAGAGAGACGGGTGGCATGGAGGGAGAGAGACATGGGTGGCATGGAGGGAGGGAGAGAGACATGGGTGGCATGGAGGGAGGGAGAGAGAGAGACATGGGTGGCATGGAGGGAGAGAGATGGTATTTTATAACTGTCCATTTTTTTTACATCTGCAGCAGAGTTAGATAGCAATCTTTCACACAGGACACCACTTTAACAATTTCATAAGCAGGGATTTCTGCTCCTGTATGGTTAGATTTTATAACCCTTTGAGTACAGGAGCAGAAAATTCTAACCCTTTGAGTACAGAAGCAGACATTCCTGGTTATGAAAGGGTTAAAGTGGTGTCCTATGTGAAAGATTGCTATCTAACACTGCTGCAATTGCAAAAAAATGGACAGTTTTAAAATATCATCTAAAATGTGCAGTTCTTCCATTTGTCTTCACATTATACTAACTGCACAGGGAATGTAACCAGGGGAGTTGGTTGGCTTTGAAAGACCTGGGGCTGAACCCTTAGTGTGCCAGAGGAGGTATGCAGCACATTGCAATGCTCTGCATACCCCTGCATTCAAAGGGTTAAATTTGCTTAGAGCAGCCATATGGGCGTGTTTTGGTGGGTGTAGTTTGGGGGGGGGCAGCATTTCATCCTTGGACCCAGGCAGCACAATGTGTTGGGTCGGCCCTGGGTGGCTTTTCAGTTGAGGCAACGTAGCAATATGCTGAGGGATCAAATATAAAGTGGTGTTTGAGGCTTGCCCTCTGTAACATAAAGCAAAGCATCTCTCTCCCTTTAAGGAGAAAGGGCGAGAATCAGGAAGCAGGAAGTGGAGGAGTGACAGTTGAAAACAGTTAGTGAGGTGACTGAAGAGATGAAAAGCGATAAATAAAAGAGTTGCTATTAAGTTTATCCCTGAGTGTTTGTACTTTATGGAAACATTACACCCTCATACTGAAACATAGAGTATGGAGGGTTACAATTGTCTGTGGGAGGTGAAACAGTGTGTTTGTGGGGTCATGATCCTGAGTGAGAGTATGTGTGAACCAGGAGAAGTTATTGATATCCCCTACCTCAGGAGCGAGTGGCAGTTATATTTTTTTTTTGTCAGTTGGATAGTGGTGGGAGGGCTGGAGGGGGTGGGCCAACTCCCTGTATGATAAACACGCCCCCATTGAATCACCCAATAGGAGCAGTAATGTCCCCATTGAATCACCCAATGGGAGTTGTGTCTCCTAATGAGACATAAATTATGTAATGAGACATTCTGTTCAATGCGAGTTTCTTTTCTGAGGAGACATAAATTATGTTCTGTGTGTGGGGTACCATAAATTATGCAATGAGGCTTATTCTTTTATATATATACTAGCAATGTGGGACGGCGTTGCCCGTCAGGATATATAGGGAATTAATGCACACACACGGATGCGAGACAAACACAGAGACACACACGCAAATGCACACGCATGCACTGAGATGCTTAAAGAGCGACAGTCATACACACATACATGCAGACACATAGAGTGTGATACAGACATGCAACGCACACAGTGAGAAACAAACAGGCACACACAGAGACACACACACACACAGAAGTGAGTCATAAGGGGTTGACTTATGTGTCATTGTAATGAGTTTGTGTTTGTACTTATGCCTCCACTGTGGCATTCATTCATATGGTTGAAATGCATGTGGCGATTGCACATACTATGGTGGAAGGTGGATTGTGCTGGCTCCCGGGATGTGAGTGACTGGCATTCATTCATGTAATTGAAATGCGTGTGGTAATTGCACATACTATGGTGGAAGGTGGATCGTGCTGGCTCCCGGGGTGTGATTACGTGTGAGTGATTGCGTTTGAGTGCGAGATTGAGTGATTGCGTGTGAGTGATTGAGTGAGTGTGTTAGTGAGTGTGTGTGATTGAGTGAGTGTGTTAGTGAGTGTGTGTGATTGAGGGTGTGAGTGATTGAGGGTGAGAGTGTGATTGAGGGTGAGAGTGTGAGTGTGATTGAGTGCGAGTGTGAGAATGTGATTGTGATTGAGTGTGACTGCGAGACTGTAAGTGTGAGAGTGTGATTGAGTGTGAGACTGTGAGAGTGTGATTGAGTGATTGAGTGTGAGAGTGAGACTGTGTGAGAGTGTGAGTGTGATTGAGTGAGACTGTGAGAGTGTGATTGAGAGTGAGAGTGTGTGAGTGTGATTGAGTGAGACTGTGAGAGTGTGATTGAGTGAGACTGTGTGAGTGTGATTGAGTGTGTGAGTGATTGAGTGTGAGACTGAGAGAGTGAGAGAGACTGTGTGAGACTGAGAGTGTGAGAATGTGAGTGTGAGAGAGTGTGTGAGACTGTGAGAGTGTGTGAGAGTGTGAGAGACTGTGAGAGAGAGTGTGAGAGACTGTGAGACTGAGAGTGTGAGAGACTGAGAGTGTGAGAGACTGAGAGTGTGAGACTGAGAGTGTAAGAGACTGTGAGACTGAGAGTGTGAGAGACTGTGAGACTCTGTGAGACTGTGAAACTGTGAGAGAGACTGTGAGAGTGTGAGACTGAGAGAGTGTGAGACTGTGAGAGTGTGAGACTGAGAGAGTGTGAGAGAGTGTGAGACTGTGAGAGTGTGAGAGAGACTGTGAGAGTGTGAGAGAGAGTGTGAGAGAGACTGTGTGTGTGAGACTGTGTGTGTGTGAGACTGTGAGAGCGTGTGAGACTGAGAGAGTGCGAGACTGAGAGAGTGCGAGTGTGTGAGACTGAGAGTGTGAATGAGTGAGACTGAGAGTGTGGATGAGTGAGACAGCGTGAGAGTGAGAGAGAGAGACTGTGAGAGTGAGAGACTGTGAGAGTGTGAGACTGTGACAGTGTGTGAAACTGAGAGTGTGAATGAGTGAGAGACTGTGAAAGTGAGAGAGAGAGACTGTGAGAGTGTGAGTGCGTGTGAGACTGAGAGTGTGTGTGTGTGTGAGAGTGTGTGTGTGTGTGTGAGAGTGTGTGTGTGAGAGAGTGTGTGTGTGAGAGAGTGTGTGTGTGAGAGAGAGACTGTGTGTGAGAGAGACTGTGTGAGAGACTGTGTGTGAGACTGTGTGAGTGTGAGACAGAGAGTGCGAGACTGAGAGTATGTGAGTGTGTGAGAGTGAGAGAGTGAGACTGTGTGAGAGTATGAGAGTGAGACTGTGTGAGAATGAGAGAGAGAGAGACTATGTGAGAGTGAGAGAGAGACTGTGAGAGTGTGAGAGAGAGACTGTGAGAGTAAGAGGCTGTGAGACTGTGTGAGAGTGAGAGAGAGATACTATGTGAGAGTGAGAGAGAGAGACTATGTGAGAGAGAGAGAGAGAGAGACTGTGAGAGTGTGAGAGAGAGACTGTGAGAGTGTGAGAGAGAGACTGTGAGAGTAAGAGACTGTGAGACTGTGTGAGTGTGAGACTGTGAGTGAGACTGTGTGTGAGAGTGAGAGACTGTGAGACTGTGTGTGAGAGTGTGAGCCTGTGAGTGTGTGAGACTGTGTGAGAGTGAGACTGAGAGAGTGTGAGACTGTGTGTGAGACTGTGAGAGAGTGTGAGAGTGAGAGACTGTGAGAGAGTGTGAGAGTGAGAGACTGTGAGAGTGAGACTGTGTGAGACTGTGTGTGAGTGTGAGACTGTGTGTGAGTGTGAGACTGTGTGAGTGTGAGACTGTGTGTGAGTGTGAGACTGTGTGTGTGTGAGACTGTGAGAGTGTGAGAGACTGTGTGAGTGTGAGAGACTGTGCGAGACTGTGAGTGCGAGACTGTGAGTGCGAGAATGTGAGTGTGAGAATGTGAGTGCGAGACTGTGAGTGCGAGACTGTGAGTGCAAGACTGTGAGTGAGACAGTGTGAGAGTGAGAGAGAGAGACTGTGAGAGTGAGAGAGAGAGACTGTGAGAGTGTGAGAGCGTGTGAGAGCGTGTGAGACTGAGAGTGTGAATGAGTGAGAAACTGTGAAAGTGAGAGAGAGAGACTGTGAGAGTGAGAGTGTGAGAGCGTGTGAGACTGAGAGCGTGTGAGACTGAGAGCGTGCGAGACTGAGAGAGTGCGAGTGTGCGAGACTGAGAGAGTGTGTGTGTGTGAGAGAGTGTGTGTGTGTGTGTGAGAGAGAGACTGTGTGTGAGAGAGAGACTGTGTGAGAGAGAGACTGTGTGAGAGACTGTGTGTGAGACTGTGTGAGTGTGAGACAGAGATTGTGAGACAAAGAGTGTGTGAGAGTGAGAGAGTGAGACTGTGTGAGAGTGAGACTGTGTGAGAGTATGAGAGTGAGAGACTATGTGAGAGTGAGAGAGAGAGACTGTGAGAGTGTGAGAGAGAGACTGTGAGAGTGAGAGAGAGACTGTGAGAGTAAGAGGCTGTGAGACTGTGTGAGAGTGAGAGAGAGAGACTATGTGAAAGTGAGAGAGAGAGAGTGTGAGAGTGTGAGAGAGAGACTGTGAGAGTGTGAGAGAGAGACTGTGAGAGTAAGAGACTGTGAGACTGTGTGAGTGTGAGACTGTGAGTGTGAGACTGTGAGACTGAGACTGTGTGTGAGACTGTGTGTGAGACTGTGTGTGAGATTGTGTGTGAGAGTGAGACTGTGTGTGAGAGTGTGAGCCTGTGAGTGTGTGAGACTGTGTGTGAGAGTGTGAGACTGTGTGTGAGACTGTGAGAGTGAGAGACTGTGAGAGAGTGTGAGAGTGAGAGACTGTGAGAGTGAGACTGTGTGAGACTGTGAGTGTGAGACTGTGTGAGTGTGAGACTGTGTGTGAGTGTGAGACTGTGTGTGTGTGTGAGACTGTGAGAGACTGTGTGAGTGTGAGAGACTGTGCGAGACTGTGAGTGCGAGACTGTGAGTGCGAGAATGTGAGTGTGAGACTGTGAGTGCGAGACTGTGAGTGCAAGACTGTGAGTGCGAGACTGTGAGTGCGAGACTGAGTGAGACAGTGTGAGAGTGAGAGACTGTGAGACTGAGAGTGTGTGAGACTGAGAGTGTGAGAGACTGAGAGTGTGTGAGAGAGTGTGAGACTGTGTGAAAGTGTGAGAGTGAGAGACTGAGAGTGAGAGAGAGAGACTGTGAGAGAGAGAGACTGAGAGTAAGAGACTGTGAGACAGTGTGAGACTGTGTGAGTGTGAGACTGTGTGAGTGTTAGACTGTGTTTGAGAGTGAGACTGTGTTTGAGAGTGAGACTGTGTGTGAGTGTGAGACTGTGTGTGAGTGTGAGACTGTGTGAGAGTGTGTGAGACTGTGTGTGAGAGTGTGAGACTGTGTGTGAGAGTGTGAGACTGTGTGTGAGACTGTGAGAGAGTGTGAGAGTGAGAGACTGTGAGAGAGTGTGAGAGTGAGAGACTGAGAGTGAGACTGTGTGAGACTGTGAGTGTTAGACTGTGAGTGTGAGACTGTGTGAGTGTGAGACTGTGTGTGAGTGTGAGACTGTGAGAGACTGTGTGAGTGTGAGAGACTGTGCGAGAATGTGAGTGCGAGACTGTGAGTGCGAGACTGTGAGTGCGAGAATGTGAGTGTGAGATTGTGAGTGCGAGACTGTGAGCGCAAGACTGTGAGCGCAAGACTGTTAGTGCAAGACTGTGAGTGCGAGACTGAGTGAGACAGTGTGATAGTGAGAGAGAGAGACTGTGAGACTGAGAGTGTGTGAGACTGAGAGTGTGTGAGACTGAGAGTGTGAGAGACTGAGAGTGTGAGAGACTGAGAGTGTGTGAGACTGAGAGTGTGTGAGAGAGTGTGAGACTGTGTGAAAGTGTGAGTGAGAGAGACTGAGAGTGAGAGAGAGAGACTGTGAGAGTGTGAGAGAGAGAGACTGAGAGTAAGAGACTGTGAGACAGTGTGAGACTGTGTGAGTGTGAGACTGTGTGAGTGTTAGACTGTGTTTGAGAGTGAGACTGTGTTTGAGAGTGAGACTGTGTGTGAGACTGTGAGACTGTGTGAGAGTGTGTGAGACTGTGTGTGAGAGTGTGTGAGACTGTGTGTGAGAGTGTGTGAGACTGTGACTGTGTGAGACTGTGAGACTGTGTGTGAGAGTGTGAGACTGTGTGTGAGTGTGAGACTGTGTGAGTGTGAGATAATGTGAGACTGTGTGTGAGAGTGTGAGACTGTGTGAGTGTGAGACTGTGAGACTGTGTGTGAGACTGTGTGTGAGACTGTGAGAGACCGTGTGAGAGTGTGAGACTGTGTGTGAGAGTGTGAGACTGAGACTGTGTGAGAGTGAGACTGTGTGAGAGTGAGAGAGAGAGACTGTGAGACTGAGTGAGAGAGAGAGACTGTGAGACTGTGTGAGTGTGAGACTGTGAGACTGTGTGTGAGACTGTGTGTGAGACTGTGTGTGAGACTGTGAGAGAGTGAGAGACTGTGAGAGAGTGAGAGACTGTGAGAGAGAGTGTGAGTGAGAGTGTGAGACTGAGAGAGTGTGAGAGAGAGTGTGAGAGTGTGAGACTGTGTGAGAGTGTGAGACTGAGTGTGAGACTGTGTGAGACTGTGTGACTGAGAGTGTGAGAGAGACTGTGAGACTGTGTGTGAAAGAGAGACTGTGAGAGTGTGACTGTGTGAGAGTGTGAGACTGTGTGAGAGTGTGAGACTGTGTGAGAGTGAGACTGAGAGAGTGTGAGAGAGAGTGTGAGACTGTGTGTGAGAGTGTGAGACTGTGTGTGAGACTGTGAGAGAGTGTGAGAGTGAGAGACTGTGAGAGTGAGAGAGTGTGAGACTGTGTGAGACTGTGTGTGAGTGTGAGACTGTGTGTGAGTGTGAGACTGTGTGTGTGTGAGACTGCGTGTGTGAGAGACTGTGAGAGACTGTGTCAGTGTGAGGGACTGTGTGAGACAGAGAGACTGTGAGAGACACTGAGAGTGTGAAACTGTGTGAGACTGTGTGAGACTGTGACTGTGAGACTGACCGTGAGACTGTGACTGTGTGAGAGACTGTGTGAGACTGTGAGACAGTGTGTGAGAGAGTGTGAGAGTGTAAGAGACTGTGAGGGACTGTGTGAGACTGCGAGAGAGACTGTGTGAGACTGCGAAAGAGACTGTGAGAGACTGTGAGAGTGTGAGACTGTGTGAGACTGTGACTGTGTGAGAGACTGTGTGAGACGGGGTGTGAGAGAGTGTGAGAGTGTAAGAGACTGCGAGAGTGTGAGGGACTGTGAGAGTGTGAGAGACTGTGTGAGACTGCGAGAGAGACTGTGTGAGACTGCGAGAGAGACTGTGTGAGATTGTGAGAGTGTGAGACTGTGTGAAAGTGTGAGACTGTGTGACTGTGTGAGACTGTGAGAGACTGAGAGTGTGAGGGACTGTGAGAGTGTGAGGGACTGTGAGACTGCAAGAGAGACTGTGTGAGACTGCGAGAGAGACTGTGAGAGACTGAGAGTGTGAGACTGAGAGTGTGTGAGACTGCGAGAGAGACTGTGTGAGACTGCGAGAGAGACTGTGTGAGACTGTGAGACTGTGTGAAAGTGTGAGACTGTGTGAGACTGCGAGAGAGACTGTGTGAGACTGCGAGAGAGACTGAGAGTGTGTGAGACTGAGAGTGTGTGAGACTAAGAGTGTGTGGGACTGAGAGTGTGTGGGACTGAGAGTGTGTGAGACTGAGAGTGTGAGGGACTGTGTGAGACTACGAGAGAGACTGTGTGAGACTGCGAGAGAGACTGTGAGTGTGATACTGTGAGTGTGAGACTGTGAGTGTGAGACTGAGAATGTGTGAGACTGCGAGAGAGACTGTGTGAGACTGCGAGAGAGACTGTGAGAGACTGAGAGTGTGAGACTGAGAGTGTGTGAGACTGCGAGAGAGACTGTGTGAGACTGCGAGAGAGACTGTGTGAGAATGTGAGACTGTGTGAAAGTGTGAGACTGTGTGAGACTGCGAGAGAGACTGTGTGAGACTGCGAGAGAGACTGTGAGAGTGTGAGACTGAGAGTGTGTGAGACTGAGAGTGTGTGAGACTGAGAGTGTGTGGGACTGAGAGTGTGTGGGACTGAGAGTGTGTGGGACTGAGAGTGTGAGGGACTGTGTGAGACTACGAGAGAGACTGTGTGAGACTGCGAGAGAGACTGTGAGTGTGAGACTGTGAGTGTGAGACTAGAGTGTGTGAGACTGCGAGAGAGACTGTGTGAGACTGCGAGAGAGACTGTGAGAGACTGTGAGACTGAGAGTGTGAGACTGAGAGTGTGAGACTGTGTGAAAGTGTGAGAGTGCGAGAGACTGTGTGAGACTGAGAGTGTAAGAGACTGTGAGAGTGTGAGGGACTGTGAGAGACTGCTAGAGAGACTGTGTGAGACTGCGAGAGAGACTGTGTGAGACTGCAAGAGAGACTGTGAGAGTGTGAGACTGAGAGTGTGTGAGACTGAGAGTGTGTGGGACTGAGAGTGTGTGGGACTGAGAGTGTGTGGGACTGAGAGAGTGTGAGGGACTGTGTGAGACTACGAGAGAGACTGTGTGAGACTGCGAGAGAGACTGTGAGAGTGTGAGACTGTGAGAGTGTGAGACTGAGAGTGTGTGAGACTGAGAGTGTGTGGGACTGAGAGTGTGTGGGACTGAGAGAGTGTGAGGGACTGTGTGAGTCTACGAGAGAGACTGTGTGAGACTGCGAGACACTGAGAGTGTGAGACTGTGTGAAAATGTGAGACTGAGAGTGTGAGACTGAGAGTGTAAGACTGTGTGAGAGTGTGAGACTGAGACTGTGTGAGAATGTGAGACTGAGAGTGTGTGCGACTGTGAGACTGCGACTGTGTGAGAGACTGTGTGAGAGACTGTGTGAGAGTGTGAGACAGAATGTGTGCTTTGCAATGCGTTGCTTACCCCTCTGGCACTCAAAGGGTTAAGTTGAGGTAATATAGCAATATAACACACGGTGGCTCTTCAGTTGAGGCAATGTAGCAATATGCTGAGGTATCAAATAGAAAGTGGTGTTTGAGGCTTGCACTCTGTAACATACAGCAAAGCATCTCTCTCCCTTTAAGGAGAAAGGGCGGGAATCAGGAAGCAGGAAGTGGAGGAGTGACAGTTGAGACTGTGAGGTGACTGAAGAGATGATGAGTTAAATAAGAGTTGCTATTAAGTTTGTATTTTATGGGAACATTACACCCTCATACTGAAACAGAGTGTATGGAGGGTTACAGTTATCTGTGGGAGGTGAAACAGTGTGTTTGTGGGGTCATGATCCTGAGTGAGAGTGTGAGTGGACCGGGAGAAGTTACTGATATCCCTACCTCAGGAGCGAGTGGCAGTTATATATTTTTTTTTTGTCAGTTGGATACTGGTGGGCGGGCTGGAGGGGGCGGGCCAACTCCCTGTATGATAAACACTCCCCCATTGAATCACCCAATGAAAGCAGTAAAGTCCCCATTCAATCACCCAATAGGAGTTGTGTCTCCTAATGAGACATAAATTATGTAATTAGACATTCTGTTCAATGCGAGTTTCTTTTCTGAGGAGACATAAATTATGTTCTGTGTGTGGGGTACCATAAATTATGCAATGAGGCTTATTCTTTTATATATATAGACTAGCAATGTGGGACGGCGTTGCCCGTCAGGATATATAGGGAATTAATGCACACACGGATGCGAGACAAACACAGAGACACACACACAAATGCACACGCGTGCACTGAGATGCTTAAAGAGCGACAGTCATACACACATACATGCAGACACATAGAGTGTGATACAAACATGCAACACACACAGTGAGAAACACACAGGCACACACAGAGACACACACACACACACACACACACAAGTGAGTCATAAGGGGATGACTTATGTGTCATTGTAATGAGTTTGTGTTTGTACTTATGCCTCCACTGTGGCATTCATTCATATAGTTGAAATGCATGTGGTAATTGCACATACTATGGTGGAAGGTGAATCGTGCTGGCTCCCGGGAATGTCAGTGACTGGCATTAATTCATGTAATTGAAATGTGTGTGGTAATTGCACATACTATGGTGGAAGGTGGATCGTGCTGGCTCCCGGGGTGTGAGTGACAGTGAGACTATGGTGGAAGGTGGATCGTGCTGGCTCCCGGGGTGTGATTACGTGTGAGTGATTGTGTTTGAGTGCAAGATTGAGTGATTGCATGTGAGTGATTGAGTGAGTGTTAGTGAGTGTGTGTGATTGAGTGAGAATGTGTGAGTGAGAGTGTGTATGATAGTGAGAGGGTGTGAATGATTGAGGGTGTGAGTGATTGAGGGTGTGTGTGATTGAGGGTGTGTGTGATTGAGGGTGTGTGTGATTGAGGGTGTGTGTGATTGAGGGTGTGAGTGATTGAGGGTGTGAGTGATTGAGGGTGTGAGAGATTGAGGGTGTGAGTGATTGAGGGTGTGAGTGATTGAGGGTGAGAGTGTGATTGAGGGTGAGAGTGTGATTGAGTGTGATTGAGAGTGTGATTGTGATTGAGTGTGACTGCGAGACTGTAAGTGTGAGAGTGTGATTGAATGTGACTGTGAGAGCGTGAGACTGTGAGAGTGTGATTGAGTGATTGAGTGTGAGAGTGAGACTGTGTGAGAGTGTGAGTGTGATTGAGTGAGACTGTGAGAGTGTGATTGAGAGTGAGAGTGTGTGAGTGTGATTGAGTGAGACTGTGTGAGTGTGACTGAGTGTGTGAGTGATTGGGTGTGAGACTGAGAGAGTGAGAGAGACTATGTGAGACTGAGAGTGTGAGAATGTGAGTGTGAGAGACTGTGAGAGTGTGAGAGAGACTTTGAGAGTGTGAGAGAGAGTGTGAGAGACTGTGAGACTGTGTGAGACTGAGAGTGTGAAAGACAGACTGAGAGTGTGAGAGACTGTGAGTGTGAGAGACTGTGTGAGACTGAAAGTGTGAGAGAGTGAGAGAGACTGTGAGAGTGTGAGACTGAGAGAGTGTGAGAGTGTGAGAGAGAGTGTGAGAGAGAGTGTGTGTGAGTGTGTGAGACAGAGTTTTTGAGCGTGAGTGAGACTGTGTGTGTGAGACTGTGTGTGAGACTGTGTGTGTGAGACTGTGTGTGTGAGACTGTGTGTGTGAGACTGTGTGTGTGAGACTGTGTGTGCGAGACTGTGTGTGCGAGACTGTGTGTGCGAGACTGTGTGTGTGAGACTGTGTGTGCGAGACTGTGTGTGAGACAGAGTGAGAGAGAGAGACTGTGAGACTGTGAGGGTGTGCGAGACTGAGAGAGTGCAAGACTGAGAGAGTGCGAGTGTGTGAGACTGAGAGTGTGAATGTGAGAGACTGTGTGAGCGAGTATGTGTGAGCGAGTATGTGTGAGCGACTGTGTGAGCGACTGTGTGAGCGACTGTGTGAGCGACTGTGTGTGAGACTGTGTGTGAGACTGTGTGACTGTGAGAGACTGTGAGTGAGACTGTGTGTGTGAGACTGTGTGTGTGAGACTGTGTGTGTGAGACTGTGTGTGTGAGACTGTGTGAGTGAGACTGTGTGAGTGTGTGAGACTGAGAGTGTAACGGATCCTACCCGTTACTGAACCCTTGTCTGGACCACAAACTATTTACTTAAAAACTATGGACCTTGTTGCCCTGCTTGGATGTAGCTGTGGGCTCTGGCATACGAACTGGCCAGCTATTGCCAGGAACAAAGACTTATAGTTAAGAACATTGGTTTGTGTATTAAGTTTGGTTTTATGTATTTTCAAATATTGTATGTGTTTAATTGTACTTGACCAATTTGAAGGTTTGTTCAATCACCAACTACCAGGTATGCATATATCTTCCTTAGCTTAACCTGGGAAATGGTAGGCAGACCAGTGATTGATCAAAGTTGGGGCAGGGCAGTCAAAATAGTCAATCAAAGGCTCCAACCTTGGGCCACTGTCCCTAAGATGTGGATTATAGCAACTCCAGCCATTCACTATGTTGATCCCCTGCCATGTGGTAATTAGTTCACGCCCTCAAGTCTTTGTTCAGTCAAACCCCTGTGTATCTGAAATGTAACCCTGTCTGAGTCATTGTATCTGTTAAGACCAGCTGTTGCTGGCTTTTGTCTGATGTGTTATGATTTAATCATGTTCCCTATTGTATCAGGTTTCCCCATGTGATCCAATGTACTGTACTGTATATAAATATCTGTGGTTTGTGACAATAAAATGAGTTCTGTTTTGGAGTGAACAAGGAGTCCTGGAGTCTTGTATTGCTTATGGTCTAAAGTATCCACTCTGATACCCATCTGCGCCAAGTATCCTGAATCGCCGACCGCCTGTTGCCAGCTTCCTGCGTCCCAACTTCATATGCTGTCAGGCGGCGACGTGGACTCTTCCCTGCTTCCAGCGATCCTGCTGTTGTTTCCAGTGACTGTTCATACTTCAACTGGTGCATCTGACGGCGCTTATTTGCGTCGAGAAGGAGAGACCCAGGAACGACGGTGGAAGGCGACGCGGTCCCTTCTCAGCTTCCGTTACATTGGTGGCATAGCAGTGGGATTTCTCCTTCTTTTATCGGGTGTACCGGCTAAGAGATGGCGGCGAAAGCGCAGCTACCGGAGGCCATAGGAGTGTATGACATGCGGTACCACTACATCGGATGTCAATGGGAGACCTTCCTAGGTGATTTAGCCGAGGAGTTTTACCGGGAGGTCACCACCTGCATCACAGAGCAGCTCCGAGTCCAGGACGGATACTGGGAAATGATCAAGTGCCTTCACAAAGAGTATACAGGAGTTATGGTCAACTTTTTCCCGTTCAACTTGCGCCTGAAACTCCAACAACTGGTATGGATGGCCTTTCAGGAGGATGCTACTTTCGGCCAGAGGAATTACAGCCGCTACTGGGAGATTTGGGAGAAAAGAAAGGCTATGTTTGGAAGTTACTTTCCTCCAGTCCTGGAGGGGAACCTAGACCGTTTAGTCGAGCAGGAATGGAACTTGGAGCTAATGTACATGGGCTGGATAGAGGAAGCCCAGGAGATACAAAGAGAGGAAAAAGACTGGGGGGGTTACTCATCTGAGGAGGACTTCAGTGGAGCTGAGGACTTAGATGGAGCTGCCCCTGTTCACTCCACACTGGTGAGTGGGAATGCGTTCCTCACCAGTGCCCCTGTTGCCCTGCCTGATACCCCTTTGCCCCTGGACTGTTTGTTGCCTGAGCTGAGGGGTGGGAATTCGTTCCCCCTCAGTGAAGAGAATGCCTCTGCATCAGGGGATGGGACGGACGTCTCCCCTGATAGGCATATTGCCCCTTCCCCTGTTTTCCCAGCTGCGGTGGACGAGACGCAGGTCCCCACCAGCAGCAATTGTATGCCCCAACTGATGGGTGGGAGAGAGCCCATCAGTCCCTGTGAACCCCCTGCTGTGGTGAGGGGAGAAGAGCTCACCAGCAGCCCCAGAAAGATGCCCCCTGTTCTATTGGAGAATGCCCTGGGAGAGGAGCAGTGTGTGCACCCCAGGGCCATGGGTGATGCCGCCTTGAGGGATGGGACTGCGGTCTCCCTCAAGGCAGAAAAAGGGCTTGTGAGTGATGACCTGCAAGAGGAGGACCCCAGCGCGCTGGGAGAAAGAAGTGCTGCTGGCCCTTCTGAGGATATGTTGTGTGAACTGGTGGGTGGAATGGAGTGGCCCACCAGCCCCCCTGCGACCCCTGGCCTAGTGAGTAGGAGCGAGCTCCCCAGGGCCTGGGATACCCCTGCTGTGGTGAAGGAGATGCAGATCCCCACCAGCAGCAATGTTGTGCCCCAACTGATGGGTAGGAGAGAGCCCATCAGTCCCTGTGAACCTCCTGCTGTGGTGAGTGTAGAAGAGCTCACCAGCAGCCCCAAGATGTTGCCCCCTGGTTTGTTGGAGAATGCCCTGGGAGCAGAGCAGTGTGTGCTCCCCAGGGTCACGGATAATGCCACCTTGGGGGATGGGACTGCGGTCTCCCTCAAGGCAGAGAAGGGCCTTGTGTGTGATGGCCTACAGGAGGAGGAACCCAGCGGACTAGAAGAGAGCAGTGCCGCTGACCCTCCTGTGGATTTGAACTGTGAACTGATGGGTGGGAATGCGTTCCCCATCAGCACCCTTGTAACCCCTGGCTTGGTGCGTTGGAGTGATCGCACCAGGTCCTGTGAAACTCTGGCTGGGATGAGTGGGACAACAGGCCTCATCCCCAGCCCAACTTTTGTGCCCCTTGAATTCTGTGACCTCGGCCTGGTGGGTGGGAATTCGTTCCCCACTAGGCCAACTGCTGACCCAGCCAAAGGGAGTGGGACCACTGTCCTCCCTAAAGAAGTTGGGTCTTGCCCTGGTTTTGCGCTGTGCCCAGAGTCTGGTTGCCGTGGGTTGGTGAGTAGGAGTGTGCTCCTCACCGGCCCTTTGGATACCCCTGCCCTGACCAAACAAGTTCTCAGGGCTCTGGATGTTGCCCCATCCCAGGAGAGTGGGAATTACATCCTTTCCTGTCCCTCTGGGGCACTGGCCCCACAAAAAGGGGGATATGTGCCCCTCTCCCCACTACTTGATTTCCAGGCTATGGAAAGCCTAGAGTCTCTGTGGACACAAAGGGGTCCACCGTATGGACTGGCTCTGGACCCTGAGCCACTGGCCCCAGACCCAGGAGGGTCTGACCCCATTACTGCCTGGAGCATGGCCCAGGAGAAGCCTCCCAACTTGATGCTAGCCAGGATCAGGTGGCACCAGTTCCCTTGGCCCAGAACTGAGGCCCAACATTGTATACCTGGCCCAGGACAAGGGGCGCAGCTATTCTTTCCTGGCCTGGACAAGGGGCTCCCATTTTCTCCTGGCCCAGGACAAGGGGCTTGCTTGTTGTTTCCCTGGCCCAGGACAAGGGGCTTGCTTGTTATTTCCCTGGCCCAGGACAAGGGGCTCCACACTTGTGACTGACCTAGGACCAAGGCCTCTGGACTAACGAACTGTCCAGACAAGCGGCTCACAGCAGCAAGGCTCTCCAAGAGTCCCAAGCCAGCATTTACTACCGCAACCGCTGGCTTGGTACAAAAAAGGGGGAGAAATGTAACGGATCCTACCCGTTACTGAACCCTTGTCTGGACCACAAACTATTTACTTAAAAACTATGGACCTTGTTGCCCTGCTTGGATGTAGCTGTGGGCTCTGGCATACGAACTGGCCAGCTATTGCCAGGAACAAAGACTTATAGTTAAGAACATTGGTTTGTGTATTAAGTTTGGTTTTATGTATTTTCAAATATTGTATGTGTTTAATTGTACTTGTCCAATTTGAAGGTTTGTGCAATCACCAACTACCAGGTATGCAAATATCTTCCTTAGCTTAACCTGGGAAATGGTAGGCAGACCAGTGATTGATCAAAGTTGGGGCAGGGCAGTCAAAATAGTCAATCAAAGGCTCCAACCTTGGGCCACTGTCCCTAAGATGTGGATTATAGCAACTCCAGCCATTCACTATGTTGATCCCCTGCCATGTGGTAATTAGTTCACGCCCTCAAGTCTTTGTTCAGTCAAACCCCTGTGTATCTGAAATGTAACCCTGTCTGAGTCATTGTATCTGTTAAGACCAGCTGTTGCTGGCTTTTGTCTGATTTAATCATGTTCCCTATTGTATCAGGTTTCCCCATGTGATCCAATGTACTGTACTGTATATAAATATCTGTGGTTTGTGACAATAAAATGAGTTCTGTTTTGGAGTGAACAAGGAGTCCTGGAGTCTTGTATTGCTTATGGTCTAAAGTATCCACTCTGATACCCATCTGCGCCAAGTATCCTGAATCGCCGACCGCCTGTTGCCAGCTTCCTGCGTCCCAACTTCATATGCTGTCAGGCGGCGACGTGGACTCTTCCCTGCTTCCCTGCTTCCAGCGATCCTGCTGTTGTTTCCAGTGACTGTTCATACTTCAACTGGTGCATCCGACGGCGCTTATTTGCGTCGAGAAGGAGAGACCCAGGAACGACGGCGGAAGGCAACGCGGTCCCTTCTCAGCTTCCGTTACAGAGAGTTTTTAAGAGTGAGAGAGACTGTGAGACTGTGAGTGCAAGACTGTGAGTGAGACAGTGTGAGAGTGAGAGAGAGAGACTGTGAGAGTGTGAGACTGTGAGACTGTGTGAGACTGTGAGAGTGTGAGGGACTGTGTGAGACTGCAAGAGGGACTGTGAGAGTGTGAGAGACTGTGTGAGACTGCGAGAGAGACTGTGTGAGACTGCGAGAGAGTGAGACTGAGAGTGTGAGACTGTGTGAGAGTGTGAGAGACTGTGTGAGACTGTGAGTGTAAGAGACTGTGAGAGTGTAAGAGACTGTGAGAGTGTGAGGGACTGTGTGAGACTGCAAGAGAGACTGTGAGAGTGTGAGGGACTGTGTGAAAGTGTGAGACTGTGTGAAAGTGTGAGACTGTGTGAAAGTGTGAGACTGAGAGTGTGAGACTGAGTGTGAGACTGTGAGAGAGACTGTGTGAGACTGCGAGAGAGACTGTGTGAGACTGTGCGACTGTGTGAAAGTGTGAGACTGTGTGAAAGTGTGAGAGTGTGAGAGACTGTGAGAGTGTGAGAGACTGTGAGACTGCGAGAGAGACTGTGTGAGACTGCGAGAGAGACTGTGTGAGACTGAGAGTGCGTGAGACTGTGAGAGTGTGAGGGACTGTGTGAGACTGCGAGAGAGACTGTGTGAGACTGCGAGAGTGTGAGACTGCGAGAGTGTGAGACTGCGAGAGTGTGAGACTGTGACTGTGAGACTGTGACTGTGTGAGAGACTGTGTGTGAGACTGTGAGACGGTGTGTGAGAGAGTGTGAGAGTGTAAGAGACTGTGAGAGTGTGAGGGACTGTGAGAGTGTGAGGGACTGTGTGAGACTGCAAGAGAGACTGTGAGAGTGTGAGGGACTGTGTGAAAGTGTGAGACTGTGTGAAAGTGTGAGACTGTGTGAAAGTGTGAGACTGAGAGTGTGAGACTGAGTGTGAGACTGTGAGAGAGACTGTGTGAGACTGCGAGAGAGACTGTGTGAGACTGTGCGACTGTGTGAAAGTGTGAGACTGTGTGAAAGTGTGAGAGTGTGAGAGACTGTGAGAGTGTGAGAGACTGTGAGACTGCGAGAGAGACTGTGTGAGACTGCGAGAGAGACTGTGTGAGACTGAGAGTGCGTGAGACTGTGAGAGTGTGAGGGACTGTGTGAGACTGCGAGAGAGACTGTGTGAGACTGCGAGAGTGTGAGACTGCGAGAGTGTGAGACTGCGAGAGTGTGAGACTGTGACTGTGAGACTGTGACTGTGTGAGAGACTGTGTGTGAGACTGTGAGACGGTGTGTGAGAGAGTGTGAGAGTGTAAGAGACTGTGAGAGTGTGAGGGACTGTGAGAGTGTGAGGGACTGTGTGAGACTGCGAGAGAGACTGTGTGAGACTGCGAGAGAGACTGTGTGAGACTGTGAGAGTGTGAGACTGAGAGTGTGAGACTGTGTGAAAGTGTGAGACTGTGTGAGAGACTGTGAGACTGCAAGAGAGACTGTGAGAGACTGTGAGAGTGTGAGACTGAGAGTGTTAGAGACTGTGAGAGTGTGAGGGACTGTGTGAGACTGCGAGAGAGACTGTGTGAGACTGCGAGAGAGACTGTGAGAGTGTGAGGCTGAGAGTGTGAGATTGAGAGTGTGTGAGACTGCGAGAGAGACTGTGTGAGACTGCGAGAGAGACTGTGAGAGTGTGAGACTGTGTGAAAGTGTGAGACTGTGAGAGACTGTGTGAGACTGTGAGACTGAGAGTGTAAGACTGTGAGAGTGTGAGGGACTGTGAGAGACTGCGAGAGAGACTGTGTGAGACTGCGAGAGACTGTGTGAGACTGAGAGAGAGACTGTGAGACTGAGAGTGTGAGACTGAGAGTGTGAGACTGAGAGTGTGAGACTGAGAGTGTGAGGGACTGTGAGAGTGTGAGGGACTGTGTGAGACTGCGAGAGAGACTGGGTGAGATTGCGAGAGAGACTGTGAGAGTGTGAGACTGTGTGAAAGTGTGAGACTGTGAGAGTGTGAGAGACTGTGAGAGTATGAGGGACTGTGTGAGACTGCGAGAGAGACTGTGAGAGACTGTGAGAGTGAGACTGAGAGTGTGAGACTGTGTGAAAGTGTGAGAGACTGTGTGAGACTGTGAGAGTGTAAGAGACTGTGAGAGTGTAAGAGACTGTGAGAGTGTAAGAGACTGTGAGAGTGTGAGGGACTGTGTGAGACTGCAAGAGGGACTGTGAGAGTGTGAGGGACTGTGTGAGACTGCGAGAGAGACTGTGTGAGACTGCGAGAGAGACTGTGTGAGACTGCGAGAGATACTGTGTGAGACTGTGAGAGTGTGAGACTGAGAGTGTGAGACTGTGTGAGAGTGTGAGAGACTGTGTGAGACTGTGAGTGTAAGAGACTGTGAGAGTGTAAGAGACTGTGAGAGTGTAAGAGACTGTGAGAGTGTAAGAGACTGTGAGAGTGTGAGGGACTGTGTGAGACTGCAAGAGAGACTGTGAGAGACTGTGAGAGTGTGAGGGACTGTGTGAAAGTGTGAGACTGTGTGAAAGTGTGAGACTGAGAGTGTGAGACTGAGTGTGAGACTGTGAGAGAGACTGTGTGAGACTGCGAGAGAGACTGTGTGAGACTGTGCGACTGTGTGAAAGTGTGAGAGTGTGAGAGACTGTGAGAGTGTGAGAGACTGTGAGAGTGTAAGAGACTGTGAGAGTGTAAGACTGTGAGAGACTGCGAGAGAGACTGTGTGAGACTGCGAGAGTGTGAGACTGTGTGAGACTGCGAGAGTGTGAGACTGTGAGAGTGTGAGAGACTGTGTGAGACTGTGAGAGTGTAAGAGACTGTGAGAGTGTAAGAGACTGTGAGAGTGTAAGAGACTGTGAGAGTGTGAGAGACTGTGAGAGTGTGAGGGACTGTGTGAGACTGCGAGAGAGACTGTGTGAGACTGTGAGAGTGTGAGACTGAGAGTGTGAGACTGAGAGTGAGTGTGAGACTGAGAGTGAGTGTGAGACTGAGAGTGAGTGTGAGACTGAGAGAGAGTGTGAGACTGAGAGAGAGTGTGAGACTGAGAGTGTGAGACTATGTGAGACTGTGAGACTGCGACTGTGAGACTGCGACTGTGAGACTGCGACTGTGAGACTGCGACTGTGAGACTGCGACTGTGAGACTGCGACTGTGAGATTGTGAGACTGCGACTGTGAGATTGTGAGACTGCGACTGTGTGAGAGACTGTGAGAGTGTGAGACAGAATGTGTGCTTTGCAATGCGTTGCTTACCCCTCTGGCGCTCAAAGGGTTAAGCTGAGGTAACATAGCAATATAACACACGGTGGCTCTTCAGTTGAGGCAATGTAACAATATGCTGAGGGATCAAATAGAAAGTGGTGTTTGAGGTTTGCCCTCTGTAACATACAGCAAAGCATCTCTCTCCCTTTAAGGAGAAAGGGTGCGAATCAGGAAGCAGGAAGTGGAGGAGTGACAGTTGAGACAGTGAGGTGACTGAAGAGATGATGAGTTAAATAAGAGTTGCAATTAAGTTTGTATTTTATGGGAACATTACACCCTCATACTGAAACAGAGACTGTGTGAGTGTGAGACAGAGTGTGAGACTGAGAGTATGTGAGTGTGTTAGACTGAGAGTGTGAGACTGTGTGAGAATGTGAGAGTGAGAGAGTGAGTCTGTGTGAGAGTGAGACTGTGTGAGAGTGAAACTGTGTGAGAGTGAGAGAGAGACTGTGTGAGAGAGAGACTGTGAGAGTGAGAGAGAGACTGTGAGAGTAAGAGACTGTGAGACTGTGTGAGTGTGAGACTGTGAGTGTGAGACTGTGAGTGAGACTGAGACTGTGTGTGAGACTGAGACTGTGTGTGAGAGTGAGACTGTGTGTGAGACTGTGAGACTGTGTGTGAGACTGTCAGAGAGTGTGAGAGTGAGAGACTGTGAGAGAGAGTGTGAGACTGTGAGACTGTGTGAGACTGTGTGTGAGTGTGAGAGTGTGTGAGACTGTGAGAGTGTGTGAGACTGTGAGAGTGTGTGAGACTGTGAGAGTGTGAAAGACTGTGAGAGACTGTGTGAATGTGAGGGACTGTGTGAGACTGTGAGAGTGTGAGACTGTGAGAGTGTGAGACTGTGAGACTGTGAGACTGAGAGTGTGTGAGACTGAGAGACTGAGAGTGTGAGAGACTGAGAGTGTGAGAGACTGAGAGTGTGAGAGACTGAGAGTGTGAGAGACTGAGAGTGTGAGAGACTGAGAGTGTGTGAGACTGAGAGAGTGTGAGACTGAGAGAGTGTGAGACTGTGACTGTGAGACTGTGACTGTGAGACTGTGACTGTGAGACTGTGACTGTGAGACTGTGACTGTGACTGTGTGAGAGACTGTGTGTGAGACTGTGTGTGAGACTGTGAGACGGTGTGTGAGAGAGTGTGAGAGTGTAAGAGACTGTGAGAGTGTGAGGGACTGTGAGAGTGTGAGGGACTGTGTGAGACTGCGAGAGAGACTGTGTGAGACTGCGAGAGAGACTGTGTGAGACTGTGAGAGTGTGAGACTGAGAGTGTGAGACTGTGTGAAAGTGTGAGACTGTGTGAGAGTGTGAGAGACTGTGAGACTGCAAGAGAGACTGTGAGAGTGTGAGACTGAGAGTGTGAGGGACTGTGAGAGTGTGAGGGACTGTGTGAGACTGCGAGAGAGACTGTGTGAGACTGCGAGAGAGACTGTGTGAGACTGCGAGAGAGACTGAGAGTGTGAGGCTGAGAGTGTGAGATTGAGAGTGTGTGAGACTGCGAGAGAGACTGTGTGAGACTGCGAGAGAGACTGTGAGAGTGTGAGACTGTGTGAAAGTGTGAGACTGTGAGAGACTGTGTGAGACTGTGAGACTGAGAGTGTAAGAGACTGTGAGAGACTGCGAGAGAGACTGTGTGAGACTGCGAGAGAGACTGTGTGAGACTGCGAGAGAGACTGTGAGAGTGTGAGACTGTGAGAGTGTGAGACTGAGAGTGTGAGGGACTGAGAGTGTGAGGGACTGAGAGTGTGAGGGACTGAGAGTGTGAGGGACTGTGAGAGTGTGAGGGACTGTGTGAGACTGCGAGAGAGACTGGGTGAGATTGCGAGAGAGACTGTGAGAGTGTGAGACTGTGTGAAAGTGTGAGACTGTGAGAGTGTGAGAGACTGTGAGAGTATGAGGGACTGTGTGAGACTGCGAGAGAGACTGTGTGAGACTGCGAGAGAGACTGTGAGAGACTGTGAGTGAGACTGAGAGTGTGAGACTGTGTGAAAGTGTGAGAGTGTGAGAGACTGTGTGAGACTGTGAGTGTAAGAGACTGTGAGAGTGTAAGAGACTGTGAGACTGTGAGAGTGTGAGGGACTGTGTGAGACTGCAAGAGGGACTGTGAGAGTGTGAGGGACTGTGTGAGACTGCGAGAGAGACTGTGTGAGACTGCGAGAGATACTGTGTGAGACTGTGAGAGTGTGAGACTGAGAGTGTGAGACTGTGTGAGAGTGTGAGAGACTGTGTGAGACTGTGAGAGTGTAAGAGACTGTGAGAGTGTAAGAGACTGTGAGAGTGTGAGGGACTGTGTGGGACTGCAAGAGAGACTGTGAGAGACTGTGAGAGTGTGAGGGACTGTGTGAAAGTGTGAGACTGTGTGAAAGTGTGACAGTGTGAGACTGAGTGTGAGACTGTGAGAGAGACTGTGTGAGACTGCGAGAGAGACTGTGTGAGACTGTGCGACTGTGAAAGTGTGAGACTGTGTGAAAGTGTGAGACTGTGAGAGTGTGAGAGACTGTGAGAGTGTAAGAGACTGTGAGAGTGTAAGAGACTGTGAGAGTGTAAGACTGTGTGAGACTGCGAGAGTGTGAGACTGTGTGAGACTGCGAGAGTGTGAGAGTGTGTGAGACTGTGTGAGACTGTGAGAGTGTAAGAGACTGTGAGAGTGTGAGAGACTGTGAGAGTGTGAGAGACTGTGTGAGACTGCGAGAGAGACTGTGTGAGACTGTGAGAGTGTGAGACTGAGAGTGTGAGACTGAGAGTGTGAGACTGAGAGTGTGAGACTGAGAGTGTGAGACTGAGAGTGTGAGACTGAGAGTGTGAGACTGAGAGTGAGTGTGAGACTGAGAGAGAGTGTGAGACTGAGAGAGAGTGTGAGACTGAGAGTGTGAGACTGTGTGAGACTGTGAGACTGCGACTGTGAGACTGTGACTGTGAGACTGCGACTGTGAGACTGCGACTGTGAGACTGCGACTGTGAGACTGTGAGACTGCGACTGTGAGACTGCGACTGTGAGATTGTGAGACTGCGACTGTGTGAGAGACTGTGTGAGAGACTGTGTGAGAGACTGTGAGAGTGTGAGACAGAATGTGTGCTTTGCAATGCGTTGCTTACCCCTCTGGCGCTCAAAGGGTTAAGCTGAGGTAACATAGCAATATAACACACGGTGGCTCTTCAGTTGAGGCAATGTAACAATATGCTGAGGGATCAAATAGAAAGTGGTGTTTGAGGTTTGCCCTCTGTAACATACAGCAAAGCATCTCTCTCCCTTTAAGGAGAAAGGGTGCGAATCAGGAAGCAGGAAGTGGAGGAGTGACAGTTGAGACAGTGAGGTGACTGAAGAGATGATGAGTTAAATAAGAGTTGCAATTAAGTTTGTATTTTATGGGAACATTACACCCTCATACTGAAACAGAGACTGTGTGAGTGTGAGACAGAGTGTGAGACTGAGAGTATGTGAGTGTGTTAGACTGAGAGTGTGAGACTGTGTGAGAGTGAGACTGTGTGAGAGTGAGTGTGTGAGAGTGAGACTGTGTGAGAGTGAAACTGTGTGAGAGTGAGAGAGAGAGACTGTGTGAGAGAGAGAGACTGTGAGAGTGAGAGAGAGACTGTGAGAGTAAGAGACTGTGAGACTGTGTGAGTGTGAGACTGTGAGTGTGAGACTGTGAGTGTGAGACTGTGAGTGTGAGACTGTGAGTGTGAGACTGTGAGTGTGAGACTGTGAGTGTGAGACTGTGAGTGTGAGACTGTGTGTGAGACTGTGTGTGAGACTGAGACTGTGTGTGAGACTGAGACTGTGTGTGAGACTGTGTGTGAGACTGTGTGAGTGTGAGACTGTGTGTGAGAGTGTGAGACTGTGAGTGTGTGAGAGTGTGTGAGACTGTGTGAGAGTGAGACTGAGAGAGTGTGAGACTGTGTGTGAGACTGTGAGACTGTGTGTGAGACTGTCAGAGAGTGTGAGAGACTGTGAGAGAGAGTGTGAGAGTGAGAGACTGTGTGAGACTGTGAGACTGTGTGTGAGTGTGAGAGTGTGTGAGACTGTGAGAGTGTGTGAGACTGTGAGAGTGTGTGAGACTGTGAGAGTGTGTGAGACTGTGAGAGAGTGTGAGAGTGTAAGAGACTGTGAGAGTGTGAGGGACTGTGAGAGTGTGAGGGACTGTGTGAGACTGCGAGAGAGACTGTGTGAGACTGCGAGAGAGACTGTGTGAGACTGCGAGAGAGACTGTGAGAGTGTGAGGCTGAGAGTGTGAGATTGAGAGTGTGTGAGACTGCGAGAGAGACTGTGTGAGACTGCGAGAGAGACTGTGAGAGTGTGAGACTGTGTGAAAGTGTGAGACTGTGAGAGACTGTGTGAGACTGTGAGACTGAGAGTGTAAGACTGTGAGAGTGTGAGGGACTGTGAGAGACTGCGAGAGAGACTGTGTGAGACTGCGAGAGAGACTGTGTGAGACTGCGAGAGAGACTGTGTGAGACTGCGAGAGAGACTGTGAGACTGAGAGTGTGAGACTGAGAGTGTGAGACTGAGAGTGTGAGACTGAGAGTGTGAGGGACTGTGAGAGTGTGAGGGACTGTGTGAGACTGCGAGAGAGACTGGGTGAGATTGCGAGAGAGACTGTGAGAGTGTGAGACTGTGAAAGTGTGAGACTGTGAGAGTGTGAGAGACTGTGAGAGTATGAGGGACTGTGTGAGACTGCGAGAGAGACTGTGAGAGACTGTGAGAGTGAGACTGAGAGTGTGAGACTGTGTGAAAGTGTGAGAGACTGTGTGAGACTGTGAGTGTAAGAGACTGTGAGAGTGTAAGAGACTGTGAGAGTGTGAGGGACTGTGTGAGACTGCAAGAGGGACTGTGAGAGTGTGAGGGACTGTGTGAGACTGCGAGAGAGACTGTGTGAGACTGCGAGAGAGACTGTGTGAGACTGCGAGAGAGACTGTGTGAGACTGCGAGAGAGACTGTGTGAGACTGTGAGAGTGTGAGACTGTGTGAGAGTGTGAGAGACTGTGTGAGACTGTGAGTGTAAGAGACTGTGAGAGTGTAAGAGACTGTGAGAGTGTGAGAGACTGTGTGAGACTGCAAGAGAGACTGTGAGAGACTTTGAGAGTGTGAGGGACTGTGTGAAAGTGTGAGACTGTGTGAAAGTGTGAGACTGTGTGAAAGTGTGAGACTGAGAGTGTGAGACTGAGTGTGAGACTGTGAGAGAGACTGTGTGAGACTGCGAGAGAGACTGTGTGAGACTGTGCGACTGTGTGAAAGTGTGAGAGTGTGAGAGACTGTGAGAGTGTAAGAGACTGTGAGAGTGTAAGAGACTGTGAGAGTGTAAGAGACTGTGAGAGTGTAAGAGACTGTGAGAGACTGCGAGAGAGACTGTGTGAGACTGCGAGAGTGTGAGACTGTGTGAGACTGCGAGAGTGTGAGACTGTGAGAGTGTGAGAGACTGTGTGAGACTGTGAGACTGTGAGAGTGTAAGAGACTGTGAGAGTGTAAGAGACTGTGAGAGTGTAAGAGACTGTGAGAGTGTGAGAGACTGTGAGAGTGTGAGGGACTGTGTGAGACTGCGAGAGAGACTGTGTGAGACTGTGAGACTGAGAGTGTGAGACTGAGAGTGAGTGTGAGACTGAGAGTGAGTGTGAGACTGAGAGTGAGTGTGAGACTGAGAGTGTGAGACTATGTGAGACTGTGAGACTGCGACTGTGAGACTGCGACTGTGAGACTGCGACTGTGAGACTGCGACTGTGAGACTGCGACTGTGAGATTGTGAGACTGCGACTGTGAGACTGCGACTGTGTGAGAGACTGTGTGAGAGACTGTGAGAGTGTGAGACAGAATGTGTGACTGAGAGTATGTGAGTGTGTTAGACTGAGAGTGTGAGACTGTGTGAGAGTGTGAGAGTGAGACTGTGTGAGAGTGAGTCTGTGTGAGAGTGAGACTGTGTGAGAGTGAAACTGTGTGAGAGTGAGAGAGAGAGACTGTGTGAGAGAGAGAGACTGTGAGAGTGAGAGAGAGACTGTGAGAGTAAGAGACTGTGAGACTGTGTGAGTGTGAGACTGTGAGTGTGAGACTGTGAGTGTGAGACTGTGAGTGTGAGACTGTGAGTGTGAGACTGTGTGTGAGACTGAGACTGTGTGTGAGACTGTGAGACTGTGTGAGTGTGAGACTGTGTGTGAGAGTGTGAGACTGTGAGTGTGTGAGAGTGTGTGAGACTGTGTGAGAGTGAGACTGAGAGAGTGTGAGACTGTGTGTGAGACTGTGAGACTGTGTGTGAGACTGTCAGAGAGTGTGAGAGACTGTGAGAGAGAGTGTGAGAGTGAGAGACTGTGTGAGACTGTGAGACTGTGTGTGAGTGTGAGAGTGTGTGAGACTGTGAGAGTGTGTGAGACTGTGAGAGTGTGTGAGACTGTGAGAGTGTGTGAGACTGTGAGAGTGTGTGAGAGTGTGAGAGACTGTGAGAGTGTGAAAGACTGTGAGAGACTGTGTGAATGTGAGGGACTGTGTGAGACTGTGAGAGAGACTGTGTGAGACTGTGAGAGTGTGAGACTGTGAGAGTGCGAGACTGTGAGAGTGCGAGACTGTGAGAGTGCGAGACTGTGAGAGTGCGAGACTGTGAGAGTGCGAGACTGTGCAAGACTGTTGCGAGACTGTGAGTGCGAGACTGAGTGAGACAGTGTGAGAGTGAGAGAGAGAGAGACTGTGAGACTGAGTGTGTGAGACTGAGAGACTGAGTGTGAGAGACTGAGAGAGTGAGAGACTGAGAGAGTGTGAGACTGAGAGAGTGTGAGACTGAGAGAGTGTGAGACTGAGAGAGTGTGAGACTGAGAGAGTGTGAGACTGAGAGACAGTGTGAGACTGAGAGACAGTGTGAGACTTAGAGACAGTGTGAGACTTAGAGACAGTGTGAGACTGTGTGTGTGAGTCTGTGAGACTGTGTGAGTCTGTGAGACTGTGTGAGTGTGAGACTGTGTGAGTGTGAGTCTGTGAGACTGTGTGAGTCTGTGACTGTGTGAGTGTGAGACTGTGTGAGTGTGAGACTGTGTGAGTGTGAGACTGTGTGTGAGTGTGAGACTGTGTGTGAGTGTGAGACTGTGTGTGAGAGTGAGACTGTGTGTGAGAGTGTGAGACTGTGTGTGAAAGTGTGAGACTGTGAGTGTGTGAGACTGTGTGAGACTGTGAGTGTGTGAGACCGTGAGAGACCGTGAGACTGTGTGAGACTGTGTGTGTGAGTGTGAGACTGTGTGAGTGTGAGACTGTGTGAGTGTGAGACTGTGTGAGAGTGAGACTGTGTGAGAGTGTGAGAGAGAGAGACTGTGAGACTGTGTGAGAGAGAGAGACTGTGAGACTGTGTGAGTCTGTGTGTGAGACTGAGACTGAGTGAGAGAGTGTGAGACTATGGGAGAGTGTGAGACTGTGAGAGAGTGTGAGACTGAGAGTGTGCGAGAGAGTGTGAGACTGAGAGAGTGTGAGAGAGAGTGTGAGACTGTGTGTGAGAGTGTGAGACTGTGTGAGACTGTGTGACTGAGAGTGTGAGAGAGACTGTGAGACTGTGTGTGAGACTGTGTGTGAGAGAGAGACTGTGAGTGTGAGACTGTGTGAGACTGTGTGAGAGTGTGAGACTGTGTGAGAGTGAGACTGAGAGAGTGTGAGAGTGAGACTGAGAGAGTGTGAGAGAGAGAGTGTGAGACTGTGTGTGAGAGTGTGAGACTGTGTATGAGACTGTGAGAGAGTGTGAGACTGTGAGAGAGTGTGAGACTGTGAGAGAGTGTGAGACTGTGAGAGAGTGTGAGACTGAGAGTGTGAGAGAGAGTGTGAGACTGTGTGTGAGACTGTGTGAGACTGTGTGACTGAGAGTGTGAGAGAGACTGTGAGACTGTGTGTGAGAGTGTGAGACTGTGTATGAGACTGTGAGAGAGTGTGAGTGTGAGAGAGAGTGTGAGAGAGAGTGTGAGACTGTGTGTGAGAGTGTGAGACTGTGTGTGAGACTGTGTGAGACTGTGTGACAGAGTGTGAGAGAGACTATGAGACTGTGTGTGAGACTGTGTGTATGAGAGAGAGACTGTGAGAGTGAGACTGTGTGAGACTGTGTGAGAGTGTGAGACTGTGTGAGAGTGTGAGACTGTGTGAGAGTGAGACTGTGTGAGAGTGAGACTGAGAGAGTGTGAGAGAGAGAGTGTGAGACTGTGTGTGAGAGTGTGAGACTGTGTATGAGACTGTGAGAGAGTGTGAGATTGAGAGACTGTGAGAGGGAGAGAGTGAGAGAATGTGTGTGTGTGTGAGACTGTGTGTGTGAGAGACTGTGAGAGTGTGAGAGACTGTGAGAGTGTGAGAGACTAGACTGTGAGAGACTGAGAGAGACTGTGACTGTGTGAGAGACTGTGTGAAAGACTGTGTGAGAGACTGAGACTGTGAGAGAGTGTGAGAGAGTGTGAGAGTGTAAGATACTGTGAGAGACTGTGAGAGTGTGAGGGACTGTGTGAGACTGCGAGAGAGACTGTGTGAGACTGCGAGAGAGACTGTGTGAGACTGTGAGAGTGTGAGACTGTGTGAAAGTGTGAGACTGTGAGAGACTGTGAGACTGCGAGAGAGACTGTGTGAGACTGTGAGACTGCGAGAGAGACTGTGTGAGACTGCGAGAGAGACTGTGTGAGACTGTGAGAGTGTGAGACTGAGAGTGCGTGAGACTGTGAGAGTGTGAGGGACTGTGTGAGACTGCGAGAGAGACTGTGTGAGACTGCGAGAGTGTGAGACTGCGAGAGTGTGAGACTGCGAGAGTGTGAGACTGACTGTGAGACTGTGACTGTGAGACTGTGACTGTGAGACTGTGACTGTGTGAGAGACTGTGTGAGAGACTGTGTGAGACGGTGTGTGAGAGAGTGTGAGAGTGTAAGAGACTGTGAGACGGTGTGTGAGAGAGTGTGAGAGTGTAAGAGACTGTGAGAGTGTGAGGGACTGTGAGAGTGTGAGGGACTGTGTGAGACTGCGAGAGAGACTGTGTGAGACTGCGAGAGAGACTGTGTGAGACTGTGAGAGTGTGAGACTGAGAGTGTGAGACTGTGTGAAAGTGTGAGACTGTGTGAGAGTGTGAGAGACTGTGAGACTGCAAGAGAGACTGTGAGAGTGTGAG
The DNA here is from genome assembly GCA_037306005.1 of Rhinophrynus dorsalis. Lineage (NCBI taxonomy): Eukaryota > Metazoa > Chordata > Amphibia > Anura > Rhinophrynidae > Rhinophrynus > Rhinophrynus dorsalis. The sequence goes on from CM074725.1 coordinate 111,567,363, forward strand.
ACTGAGAGTGTGAGACAGAGTGTGAGAGACTGTGAGAGTGTGAGGGACTGTGTGAGACTGCGAGAGAGACTGTGTGAGACTGCGAGAGAGACTGTGAGAGTGTGAGGCTGAGAGTGTGAGATTGAGAGTGTGTGAGACTGCGAGAGAGACTGTGTGAGACTGCGAGAGAGACTGTGAGAGTGTGAGGCTGAGAGTGTGAGGCTGAGAGTGTGAGGCTGAGAGTGTGAGACTGAGAGTGTGAGACTGAGAGTGTGAGACTGAGAGTGTGAGGGACTGAGAGTGTGAGGGACTGTGTGAGACTGCGAGAGAGACTGGGTGAGATTGCGAGAGAGACTGTGAGAGACTGTGAGAGTGTGAGACTGTGTGAAAGTGTGAGAGTGTGAGAGACTGTGAGAGTATGAGGGACTGTGTGAGACTGCGAGAGAGACTGTGTGAGACTGCGAGAGAGACTGTGAGAGACTGTGAGAGTGAGACTGAGAGTGTGAGACTGTGTGAAAGTGTGAGAGACTGTGTGAGACTGTGAGTGTAAGAGACTGTGAGAGTGTGAGGGACTGTGTGAGACTGCAAGAGGGACTGTGAGAGTGTGAGGGACTGTGTGAGACTGCGAGAGAGACTGTGTGAGACTGCGAGAGAGACTGTGTGAGACTGCGAGAGATACTGTGTGAGACTGTGAGAGTGTGAGACTGAGAGTGTGAGACTGAGAGTGTGAGACTGTGAGAGTGTGAGAGACTGTGTGAGACTGTGAGTGTAAGAGACTGTGAGAGTGTGAGGGACTGTGTGAGACTGCAAGAGGGACTGTGAGAGTGTGAGGGACTGTGTGAGACTGCGAGAGAGACTGTGTGAGACTGCGAGAGAGACTGTGTGAGACTGCGAGAGAGACTGTGTGAGACTGCGAGAGATACTGTGTGAGACTGAGAGTGTGAGACTGAGAGTGTGAGACTGAGAGTGTGAGACTGTGAGAGTGTGAGAGACTGTGTGAGACTGTGAGAGTGTAAGAGACTGTGAGAGTGTGAGGGACTGTGTGAGACTGCAAGAGAGACTGTGAGAGACTGTGAGAGTGTGAGTGACTGTGTGAAAGTGTGAGACTGTGAAAATGTGAGACTGAGAGTGTGAGACTGAGTGTGAGACTGTGAGAGAGATTGTGTGAGACTGCGAGAGAGACTGTGTGAGACTGTGCGATTGTGTGAAAGTGTGAGACTGTGTGAAAGTGTGAGACTGTGAAAGTGTGAGACTGTGAAAGTGTGAGACTGTGAGAGTGTAAGAGACTGTGAGAGTGTAAGAGACTGTGAGAGTGTAAGAGACTGTGTGAGACTGCGAGAGAGACTGTGTGAGACTGCAAGAGTGTGAGACTGTGTGAAAGTGTGAGAGTGTGAGAGACTGTGTGAGACTGTGAGAGTGTAAGAGACTGTGAGAGTGTGAGGGACTGTGTGAGACTGCGAGAGAGACTGTGTGAGACTGTGAGAGTGTGAGACTGAGAGTGTGAGACTGAGAGTGTGAGACTGAGAGAGAGTGTGAGACTGAGAGTGTGAGACTGAGAGAGAGTGTGAGACTGAGAGTGTGAGACTGTGTGAGACTGTGAGACTGCGACTGTGAGACTGCGACTGTGAGACTGCGAGACTGCGACTGCGAGACTGCGAGACAGAATGTGTGCTTTGCAATGCGTTGCTTACCCCTCTGGCGCTCAAAGGGTTAAGCTGAGGTAACATAGCAATATAACACACGGTGGCTCTTCAGTTGAGGCAATGTAACAATATGCTGAGGGATCAAATAGAAAGTGGTGTTTGAGGTTTGCCCTCTGTAACATACAGCAAAGCATCTCTCTCCCTTTAAGGAGAAAGGGTGCGAATCAGGAAGCAGGAAGTGGAGGAGTGACAGTTGAGACAGTGAGGTGACTGAAGAGATGATGAGTTAAATAAGAGTTGCAATTAAGTTTGTATTTTATGGGAACATTACACCCTCATACTGAAACAGAGTGTATGGAGGGTTACAGTTATCTGTGGGAGGTGAAACAGTGTGTTTGTGGGGTCATGATCCTGAGTGAGAGTGTGAGTGGACCGGGAGAAGTTACTGATATCCCTACCTCAGGAGCGAGTGGCAGTTATATTTTTTTTGTGTGTCAGTTGGATACTGGTGGGTGGGATGGAGGGGGCGGGCCAATTCCCTGTATGATAAACACGCCCCCATTGAATCACCCAATGAGAGCAGTAAAGTCCCCATTCAATCACCCAATAGGAGTTGTGTCTCCTAATGAGACATAAATTATGTAAGTAGACATTCTGTTCAATGCGAGTTTCTTTTCTGAGGAGACATAAATTATGTTCTGTGTGTGGGGTATCATAAATTATGCAATGAGGCTTATTCTTTTATATATATAGATATATATAAAAATATACATGTATATAAAAAAAAATCAACCTTCTTCTGAATATAAGATGATTAAAAATACATATAATATATTCAAAAAGGATAAATATCTAAAATAAATATTTGTAAATATGTAAGAATAAGTAACCATCTATAAAAGACCTCTATAAAAGAAAGAAGGATAATAAATATAGTAATAATATTAAAGCAAAGTAGCCTTAAAGGGATAGTAATACTTCGTTTTAACTTTATTTTATTTTGTAGGCATTAAAAAAACATGAAGAACGATATAAGTCTTATCTCTCAAACCTTTATGGTTTAAGAGATATTCACAAGCAAAATGTCCCCCTCCCGCCCCTTTTACTGATGTAACACTTTTCAGCCAGGGCAGAAGGGAGCTGCCCAGGTAGACTGCAGAGAGGGACAATCTTCAATTAAGATAAGGGAAAAACCTGAAAAGCTTGTCAAGGGGGGCAGGGATTTCATTGTTTTCATAGGAATAAGAGTGTCCCCTTCTGTTATCTGTCCAGTCTATGGACTGCATTCCACATCTGAGAAGAGATTGTTTACAGTAGGTAAAAGGGGCGGGAGGGGGAAACTTTGCTTGTGAATATCTCATAAACCATAAAGGTTTGAGAGATAAGACTTATATCATTCTTCATGTTTTTTTAATGCCTACAAAATAAAATAAAGTTAAAACGAAGTATTACTATCCCTTTAAAATACTCATAAAATCTCATTCATAAAACTATTTCAAAGATTCAATATTTGAGATCTTTTCACCTGTACCTTCTACTCTAAACAGTAAGTCAAACTATATGGTTGAGCTCTATTTCTTCGTTCAATCCTGCTGGACTTAGTGTTCTCAATTTTTGTATCCAAAGGGCTTCTTTTTTACACAATTTTGTAAATCTATCTGAGGCAGATCTTGGTATAAAATCAATCCCCATAACTTTCAAATTTTCTATTCCTCCCTGAGGACATATATTAAAATGTCTGGGTACACTGTGCTCTTCACATTTATTCAAAATATTCCTCCTATGTTCTCCCAGACGTTCTCTCAGAGTTCTAGTTGTGCGCCCCACATAACTCATACCACATCCACATTGAATTAAATATACAACCTAAGTTGTTCCACGATTAATAAAGTGTTGTACTTGAAATTCCTTGTCTTTTTCTTTTCCAGTGAATGTTAGTTGTCTATTCCTCATATATTTGCAGTTTGCACATCTAGTTAATCCACATTTGAAATTGCCCTTACTTTTATCTAATCTTTCAACTTGTGTTTTATTATCATCTTTTCTTGGATCCTTCTTATGTCTGCTCCTAGCTATAATGGATCGAACATCTCTCGCATTTCTAAATATCACTCTACCATGTTCCGGTAGATTAACTTCTAACAATGGGTCTTCTTGGAGTATATTTCAGTTTGCCTTTATTATGGACACAATTTGATTAGCGGAGGAATTAAATTGTGTTATGAAGGTAACAGGTGCTTTTTCTTTTTTCTTTCTTAATTTTGGAATTAAGAGGTTTTCCCGATTCAGATTGCTTGCTTTCTTAATAGCTTTATCTATCAATACTTGATCGTATCCTCTTTCTACAAATTTCCCTTTTAATATTAAACTCTGAGTATCAAATTCTTTGATGTTGCTACAGTTCCTCCTTAACCTATTAAGCTGTCCATATGGAATATTTCTCTTCCATCTCTCCAGATGACAGCTATCTGCATGTAGATAGCTGTTGCTTGAAACCAGTTTAGTATATATCTTACTTCCTATATTGTTTTTTTCATTAAATAGTTTAAGATCCAAGAAATGTATAGTTTGGTTATTGATTTCTGACGTGAAATTGATTCCTCTTGAATTACTGTTGAAGTAATCATTTTTTGCAAATTTTCATTGGTCCCTTTCCAAATAATTAATATATCATCAATAAAACGGCCATAGTATACCAGGTCCGCACTCCATGGATTGTTACCCCAAACTTGTTCCATTTCCCAATATCCCATAAACAAGTTGGCATAACTGGGTGCAAACCTGGTTCCCATGGTTGTTCCCCTAGTTTGAAGGTAGAATTTATCCTGAAAACTGAAAAAGTTGTGTGTTAAAATAAAGTGAACACTCCTCAAAATAAATTCCTTCTGAATTGTTGGCAACTCTCCATCCTGATCCAAAAAATATGAAATTGCCTCCAAGCCTAATTGATGATTGATAGATGTATGTAGAGACATCACATCCAGTGTCACCCACATGTAACTATTCTCTATCCACTGTATGTCTTTCAGTTGATGTAAGACATGTTGGGAATCCCAAATGTAGGATCTCAACTGGGTTACATACTTCTGAAGAAAGAAGTTAGCAAAGGCTGACAAATTGGATGTCATACTCTTCATCCCTGAAATAATAGGGCGACCTGGTGGGTCTTCCATTTGCTCACGTATTTTCGGGAGATGATAAAAAAATGCTACTTCAGGAAATGGTATCAATAGAAAATGATATTCGTCGGTACTGATTATCTCCTTGTCTCTTGCTTCCATAAGGAATTCCTTTAGAAGTTTGAGATAAGCATTACTTGGATTGTAATCTAAAACCTGATAGGACTCCGTGTCATTTAGTAATCTATAACCTTCTTTTAAATAGTCTTCCGTTTTCTGGATAACTAAAGCTCCTCCCTTGTCAGCTTCCCTTATTGTTAATAGATCATTCTTTTTTAGTTCTTGTATTGCCTCCATTTCAGCTTTTGAGAGATTTCTGTACTTTATTTTCTTATTCTTTATCATTTTATTATAATCTCTCATCACTCTACTATAAAAAGCTTCCACGAAGGACCCCTTAGAGTTAGAGGGAAAGAAGTTTGATTTTTTCTTAAAATTTGTTCTGACAAAGGGGATTTTTGGTTCTGAGATTACTCTTTCTTTTCCTTCATTTAATGCACCTTCTTCTTGTAAGGCTTCCAACATTTCTAAAACCGTCTTCCAGCTGAGACACCCAATGATGCAGGGCATGAAATATCGCCCGAAGCTCCAAGATTTTGATGGGAAGGAGGGACTCCTCTGTGGACCATTTCCCCTGAGCGCTGAAGCGACCCAGGACAGCCCCCCAGCCCGAGAGGCTGGCATCCATTGTCACCGTGGTCCAGTAGGGAATCAGAACGGATCTCCCCTTCAGCAAGTTGTACAGGTCCAGCCACCACGCCAAGCTCAGTTCCACATGAAGAGGAATGGAAACCGACATCCTCTGATGATCTGGCCGATCCTTGCACACCTGGGTCACAAACCTCTGGAGTTCCCTGGTGTGCGCCATGGCGAATGGGACCGCTTCTATCATGGATATGAACTTCCCCACCAGAGAAGACAGCTTCTGAACTGGAACCGGATCCTGAGACATAATCACTGAAACCCTGTGGGCGATCAAGTGAGCCACCTCGTCCGGGAGGAACACCATACTCTTCTGAGTATCAAAGAGAAGACCCAGGAAGACCAGTTGCTGGGATGGGACAAGATCAGGCTTGTCCAAGTTGATGATCCATCCATGATGGGTGAGAGCTTGGATGCAGGTCTGAACCTGCTGATGAAGAAGGTCCGCAGAGGTTTATTTTATTTATTTATTTATTTAGAAAATGTTTTACCAGGAAGAATACATTGAGATTTCTCTCGTTTTCAAGTATGTCCTGGATGGTGGCCTTCAAAAGCAAGTCTTCCATGTAAGTAGTCACTCTGATGCCGTCCTGGCAGAGGACGGATATCAAGGCCCCCAGAACACGTTGGAAAACCTGATGAGGCGTTGTCAGACCAAATGGAAGAGCTGAGAACTGAAAATGTCCTCTGTCGCAGACAAACCAAAGGTACTGCCTGCTCTCTGGATGAATTGAGATGTGTAGCATCCTGTAGATCCAGTGAAGCAAGGAACTCCCCCAGAGACATGGCAGCAATCACTGTGCGCAGAGATTCCTGGCAATAGTGAGTCCTGGTCACAAAGGAGTTTAGATCTTTCAAATCCAAAATAGGGCGACATGCGCCGTCCTTTTTGGTGACCACAAAGAGGTTCGAATAGAACCCTGAACCCCTGTCTGTAAGAGGCACCAGCTTCAGGACATCCTTGTCCAGTAGAGCCTGAACAGCTCCGTCGAACAGACAACGTTTCTCGATACCTTGAGGAGTATGAGAAAGACAAAAGGGAGGAAGTGAATAGAAATGGATCTTGTATCCTTCTGTCACCACCTGTAAAATCCATGGGTCCGTCACTGAATCCTCCCAAATGCTGTGAAAGAGTCTCAGACAACCACCCACAGCAGGGTGCGGACCCAGGTTCAGCAAGTCATGCCGAAGCAGTCTTGGAAGTCTTGGGCTTGGAGGAGACCTTGGGCTTCCATTGCTATTTTGGCTTGGAGGAGGTATGCGTAGCTGAGGGAACCGGCTGGTTCACCGGACGTGTCTCATTTTGAAAGGAAAGAAAATACCGGTTACGCTTAAGCGGCAATTTCTTCTTAGGGACCAAGGGTAGAAGAGTACTCTTACCCCCTGTGGCCTCGCTGATAAATTCCTTATGATCAGGCCCAAACAAGGAGGTACCCTGAAATGGTAGAGAAAGCAAGGCTTTCTTGGAAGCAGTGTCAACAGACCAGATCTTGAGCCAAAGGGTTCGCCTGGCCACCACAGATGTAGCAGAAACCCTAGCCATCATGCGGACGGCATCAAAGGTGGCAGCAGAAACATAGTGTTGCGTTTCAGAGATATTGGCAAGAAGACGCAATTTCTCTGAAGTAGGCGCATCCTGACGGACAGCCATGGTGAGTTGCTCAGTCCAAACTGCAATAGCCCGGTTAAACCATGCAATAGCAAATGCTAGATGCATAGCGGTACCAACAGTGGCAAAAATGGACTTGAGAGAAATCTCAAGTTTCTTGTCAGTCCAGTCCTTCAGAGCCGAAGCATCAGAGACTGGCAAGGCAGTAGATTTAGATAGCCTGGAGATAGGTGCTTGGGGGATGAACCCACTTAGCAAGCGCAGCTTCAGAGAAGGGGTAAAGCTTGGCAAATTTCCTGGACACAGAAGCAGTCTTGTCCGGTGATTTTCACTTCTCAGAAACCAGGCGGTCAAGAGTGGGGTTAGGTGGAAAATAAGTAAGGGGATTAGCAGGCTCCTGAAAAACATCAGAGGGATCAGAAGGAACTTCCTGAACCAAGGGAATGTTAAGGGTGGTTAAGACGGCCCTGATCAGACCCTCAGCAGAGAGGTCAGGATCAGCTTCAAAGGGGTCCCCAAGACACCTAGAACACTCCAGAACTGAACAGTCCTCAACATCCGAATCCAACAGCAGTTCCTCCTCAGAGGAATCTGACACATCAGGTGCCCCCTGAGATTTAGGCAGGGAAGATCTGATATTAGAGGGGGTCTGCCATGTCTGAAGGTCCCCCTGTATCTGGGATAGAAAGAGTTGCAATGTGGACATAAGGTCCCTAGTCGCAGCCTTAAACTCTTGCATCCAAGCTGGCTCAATAGCATGGCTGGAGGTCCCTGGGTTGCTGTCAGGAACTTCAGAACATGCTGGGCATAAGTGACCAGAGAACTCTCTAGGTAGACCTGAGTGACAGGAAGAGCAATGCGCAATGGGGGAAACTGAGACCCCAGCCTCCTTAGTCTTAGGTCTAGCCACAAGCTCCAGCGGTATAGACATACTCACAGTGTCAAAATAACCAACTGTACAGTAAATCACCCAATTATAGTGTGTAAGATTAAAATTTCACCCCAGAAATGCTAAATACAGACTTATCTAACAGGCGAAGGGTTAATCTGCAGAGGAGAGAAGGAGGGTCCAAGCCCTGCATAGGATACTTGCTAGAAACGTTCATAAAATGGCTGCCGTGGCAGGAGCCAATCAGAAAATAGGTGCGAAGCAAATGCTCATGGGAAATGTAGTTTTTCCCAAAAAAGTATCCCAAACAGTGCCCGAAGCCCCCAACACACTCGAACTATAAACTGGATGATAGAGCAAGGGTAGACAAGTAAAATGAGCCATCTCTGAAGTCGCTAGGTTAAACGGTTGAAGAGATGCGTCCCAAACAGTGTAGTCCCATAGAGGTGAATGGAGCAATGGTGTCTATGCGGTAAACCGCGCCTTAAATGCGCAGTACACAATTTTACCAAAATTAAAAGTAAAACATTAACAGGTGTAAAACATCAAGGGAACATGTGTGGACACCTAGAAAACACTAGTCCAGTAGGAAAAGTGTCATAAAACCCCCCAATAATATGTCAAACCAGCAGTGAAAGGGTTAAGCAGAGGCTGGTATTGGAGTTTAATACTTGTGTCAAACAACCATATAACATATAAACACACCTATGTGAATATGATAATGGATCATTAACCTGCATCTCCATATAGAAATGAGCCACTGTCAATGTGTTCAGTCCAAAATCATAAACCTGTTGAAGGAATGATGGACTGATGCCAATGTTGGCACACTGAAGGAGATATGATGGCGAAGACACGTTAGTGCCGGTGTGCCTTTCACACGGGTCCATCACAACTGAGCCCTCATCAAACTTTAGTGCATCTCGTCCCAAATCTAAATCCAAGTTTAAGGGAAGATATGTGAGGAAACCAGTGATAATATGGAATCCTTATGCATACAAATTGAAGAGAACTGAGGAATAAAAGGTTAAAAAAAAATGTTGTTACATGCTACAAACCATCAAATATTGCTGAGAATCAGGAGTCCAATCGATTATTGCTAATAAAAAAAGCTGCATATCTTAGGTGTATTTTAATTATGGAAAAGTTTCCAGATATAAACTGAGGTACTAAGACCTGTGTGATTGCTAAGGGAATCGTGTTTATGTGTGTAGATATGTCACAGATGGTGTTGAATATTAAAGCAGGTGAAGATCTGGGAAATAGTGATCACAACAGGATCATTTCAGATTAGTTTTAAGAAGAAAAGCTGTATAGGTTGATACGTAGACCAAGACTCTCAATTTTAAAAATACTAACTTCAAATGTGTTGCATTTTTTTTCCATAAAAAGTGTACTGCTCCTTTAAGCATTATTGCAGAACAAAATGTTCCAGAGATAGTCACATATTTGCTACCTCATACATATGTGTGTGTCAAAACTGGTATCTTTGTGTATGTAATATTTCAAGACCTCTTTTCATCACTGCATGCAAGAAACACTTGTACTTTGTTTAATTTTGTTTAGTATTTCTCATTTTTAATTAACATTTTTTTTCTTTTGTAGTATATTGTTGAAGATAGCATCGCAGCTTCAGCTTCCTATTTCGATAATCATTGTGGCCTTTGGACATTTACATTTATACAGAGTATCTTATTGTATAACATTCTCCCTTTTTGTACATGTGCTGTGTTGCTTCATATAAGTGTGCATTACATTGGACTTTTTTTCTGGTCAAAAGGTTAGTATATGTAACAAATTGTTATTAAAAGATGGTTAAATATTTTGAATAAATCAATAAAACAAATTTAAAGAACTATTTACTCTAAGCAATTTACTTTTTCCGGTTTGCATTTGTTTTATTGTATCAGTAGGGTTGATTTGAAAAAGTTGGCAGCTGTGTTAACTTCTATATAAGTAATTTAGCTCACTAGCTGCTCAATTCTATTAGGTCCAGTAGTAAGTAGACAGGCTGGTCCTGTGTTTGTGGGAGGGGCCGAAGGGTTCTTAAGCCCGGCGGCCCCTTCTGCAGGGATGCCGCTCTCACCTGTCGCCGCTCTTGCTCGCCTCCACGTCAGCAGATCTGGGCACGTCTCGCGACACCTCCGTGACTTCATCCGTCGGCGCTCAATTCGACCGCCGCGTTCTCCATACTCTCAAGCATCCATCCTTAGGTAAAGCCTTTTCTTTATCATAGGACGTCTTTAAATTTATCAAAGCCACTTTATCCAGGTTCTTAAAATATCAAACCTCCCTTGTTCTCCGGTATTCCTATCCCATGCCAGCAAGTAATCCCTCCACATCTGTCCAAATCCCCTACTTCACACCCTTTACATGTATATTTCACAGTCATCTGCCGCAACATCAATTCATTAGGCAGTTAGTGCCAGTATTGGTACTTTAAAAACGTCAGGCATCCTATTTAATCAAACACGCTATGGAAGCTTTTGACCCAGGTCATTGCAGCCACTACAAGGCCAATCTAGCATTTCAGTAGCAGAAAAAAAAAAAAACTCATACACGTTTTTACCGACCATACAGCCTTCTTTGGTATCCTTCCAGCAAGTATCATCTGTCAGCCCTATCACGCCAATTGATTTTCCTAGTCCCTCCATCTAATCAACATATCCTCCAGGTACGTTTAAAAATTTTTCGTTTTAAGTATTGCCTTTAGGTTATTTCCCCCTTTTTCACTCGCTGCTTTTTTTTCCCCACAGGACCATCACCCACCAGGCCCTTCATCAACAGCTCACCTTCTTCAAGGTACTGTGGTCTTTTAATTTCAGCCTCTTCCTTCCAAGTTCCTAATATATCTCCCTAACTCGCTCATATCTTGTCATGCAGATTACGCTATGTCTGATCCTCTTAGGTAAGGTTTCATAGCCCTCCCCCAGATCCAGCCTCCCCCCCTCCTCTTCCGCATCCTACTCCATTCCCCCTATTCTCTCCCCTTTCCCGCAAGAGGGCTAGGATCTACCACACCTGCCCTCTTATCTACCCATCCGGATTTCCCCATTCATTCCCTTCACTCCCTCTCTCATTTCAATTTCAGATTCCAAGTCTCTTACTGCCTACACGTTTGTCTATATACTTGCCACTTACCTTTCTTTTCCGCTCTCTTCTGCCTCCCGTCAGAGGCTTAATCTCTTCACTCTTTTCTCCTCTCCTCCCATCAGAGGACCAGGAGCTTTCTCACCTTCCTCACTCACTTACTCACCTCCTGTCTTGTTGTCTTTCATTTTATTTATGACACTATCACCTCACCCCCTCCCCCTTTTGGTTATCTCCACCTCCCGCCAGGGGTTTTGCCGTCCAGCTCCATCACCCCCTCTCCTATTTCAATCCACATTCCGTCTCTCTCACACACTCTCACGTGTATCTTAAGTTTGGTCCCCATGCTTTATCTTCCAGCTCTCTCTGCCTCCAGTCAGAGGCCTAACGCCTCACTTTCCTCATCTCCTCCCATCAGAGGGCTAAAAGCTTTCTCACCTCGTCACCTCCCCCTCCTCACCTCCCATCAGAGGTTCCCACATCCTCTTTTATTCCCCTATTCTCCCCCCACTCTTCAGTCTCTTCCGGCGTTGTCTATTCATGGCAATCTGCCGGTGAACAGCTCAGCCAGGATACCGACCCGCAGGGAGCTCCTCACGCGGCAACCCCCCCAGCGGTGGATCCAAGCAGTCAAGCCTCGCCAGCTGTACCTCTGGTTTCAATCCAGAGGCCAAAGGCCTGGCAGGCTTCACTTTGGTTTCCTTTGCCAGGTTGTCAGCACTCCCCTTTCCAGCACTCCCTTTCCCCCCCGGTTGTTCATTCCCCATTTTGATCACATTCTGTTTCTTAAGTCCTAACCTAGAAAGCAGCCCCGTCATGGCAGCATCACCTTATCGAGAACCCGCAGTAGTCCCTCCGGTTACTCCCAGTGACGAACCCCCATCCACTCCCAGGAACCGAAAACAGCTATATAAAGATTGGACCATTCCCAGGATCACCGCGGAATTGCATCGCAGACGCATTCCCTTTACTGCTTCAGCCCGCAAACCGGAACTCTTTCATCATCTGTTTCCTCAACAGAACTTGTCAGCCCTTTCCAGACCCCTCCTTTTCCCATTTGGCACACTAATCCCCTAGGTATAGCTACCAGAAAATTTTCACTCATTATAGACTTCTCAGCCCCTCACTCCTCCCCTATTCCCAGCATTAACTCCCTCATCCCTTCCAACGAGTTCTCTCTCGAGTACCACTCCATAGACCATGCCATTTCTAAAATGCGACTAGTTGGTCCCAGTTGTTGGCTTTCCAAAATTGATATCGCAAAAGCTTTTAATTTACTCCCTGTACACCCCTCTCTTTGGCACCTCCAAGGTGTCAAGTGGAGGGATAACTACTTTTTCTCCACCCGTCTGTCCTTCGGTTCCAAAAGTAGTCCCAAGCTTTTTGAATTCTTCGCCGACACTTTAGCATGGTTGCTGCTAAACCACTGTAGATGTCCCATGGTCCTGCACTATTTGGACGATTTCCTTTTAATTGAACCAGCCAGTAGTCAACCCTCTAGTTTGGATAAGTTAACCGAACTTTTCCAGAACCTTAATATCCCTATCGCCCCCGGTAAAACCATAGGTCCCGCTACCACTCTAGAATTTCTGGGTATTACCCTTGATTTCAAAACAATGGAAGCTCGGCTCCCCCCAGATAAAATATCCTGCATTCATTCCACCGTCCTCGATTTTTCCTCCCGCAACTCAAGAACCGAGCTCCAATTCCTCCTAGGATACCTAAATTTTGCTACCCGTATTATTCCGCAAGGCAAATCATTTGTATGCTACTTCCTCGCACTCCTCTCCGGCCCAGCTAACGCATCCTCCATTATCCCTTTAAACCAAGCAGCTAAGTCCAAACTGGCCACGTGGTCCACCTTTTTCCAGCATTGGAATGGCCACTCTCTCTTTCCGCTCCCAATCTCCCCCAATTCACCAGTCATCTTCACTGACTTCCATTCCAATCATGGCTATGCAGCTATCTACGGTCCTGATTGGATCGCAGCACCTTGGCCCCCCAGGCCCTCAATGAACCCCTCTTTTTCAAACACACTGTAACAGCTTCACTCTACCTCATAGTCTCTGCCGCAGTCCGTTGGGGACATCTATGGTCCCATCAGTCCCATCAGTACTTTCTGTACCACTAACCCTTTGACTCACCAAGAATTAGTCAAAGGCAGATCCCCTCACCTCACTTGGTTGTCCCTTTACCATAAGTTCACCATTCTCAGTTCCCTCATCCCTCCACAATCCAACCAGGCAGCTAACACTCTTTCCCATCTCCTCTTTCAGGAATGTTTCACACTATGTCCTCACTCCAACCGACACCAGTCTCTGGCACCAGCCTTCCACGAACTGACCCTGGAATGACGCACCTTGGCACCTGCACAGCCACTATCATGAGCCTCGCACTCACACGAAACACCAAACGAGCTTATTTGAAAGCCTGGTCCAGCTTTTCACAATTCCTGCTCCTTTCTCATACTCCTTCTGATTATTCCATAGAAGCCATTCTAGCTTACACTACCCATTGTCACATAGCTTTAGGCTACTCCCCTGTTACCATTAAGCTTCATCTAGCAGGAATTCGGCACCACTTAGCTTTTCTCCAGCCTCACAGACCTTCTATCATGTCCTGCTACCGTATAAAATTATTTTTTAAGGGGCTCTCAAAAATGTTCAACCCCTCCTCCAGACCCCGTCTGCCGATCACAGGTTTCCTCTTTAGGCAACTTTATGAGTCTCTCTCAGCCAACCCCTTCAGCCCTTCCCTCAGCTGTATGCTCTTAGCAGCCATCAGTCTAGGTTTTTTTGGGTTCCTTAGGCCAGGGGAATCCTTGGTCTCGCCAACATCTCCTGGATACCCAAAGAAAGCTGACCTGATCATTCACCATGACCACATTATTCTCCACTTATCACATTCAAAAACTGACCAAGCCGGAGTCGGAGCAGATATACCTTTCTATCCCACTTAAGACAGGTGGTGCCCCTTTAAGGCTCTTCTACAACTCTACAACCTATTGTCTAACCAACCAGACAATAGGTCCACTCTTACCTACACTTCACGGCCCTCTGTCCACCTCAGAATTTATCCGCAGCATCAGAATTCTTTTGGCCCGTTTGGGAGTTAATCCTAAATCCTTTTCAGGTCACTCATTCAGGATAGGAGCTGCTTTGGCAGCATCCCGTAACAAGGTTCCACCACACATTATACAAAAACTGGGCAGGTGGAAATCCCACTGCTTTTCTCGTTACATCCCCGATCCTAAAGACGAAATGCGTCTGGTACTTTCTGCACTTTCACAATAAAGCATTTAATAAAGGAGTTTTTTCGTGCATAATCTCTCCTCATTTTTTGGCCTCTAATCAGGCCGGCCACCTCGTCATCGAGCTTGGGTCTTTAGGATCCAGGTTATGCCACATGTTTTCACGAGTTATGCTCACATGCTCAGATCTTATCATCACACCTATCATATCATACCGTAGGCCCTGACCACAAGTAGACAGGCTGGTCCTATGTTTGTGGGAGGGGCTGAAGGGTTCTTTAGCCCGGCGGCCCCTTGTGCAGGGACGCCACTCTCGCCTGTGTCATGACCATTTTTCTACAGAATTCTTTTTTTTATTTTTATTTTATTCTTATTTTTTTTCTTTCCTTGTTTCCTGACCCTGGAGGTTATGACCCTTGACCTGGCCCCTGCCCTTTATAGCCCTGGCGCCACGAGTGTTCGTGGCTTGATTATTGAGCCCTGTGTTGGTGCATCCTTCTCAGTACCTGTGTATCCTTTGTGTCCGGCTGCTGTCCTGACTCTCGCTGGGATTGCTCACTTGGCTGTTCCTCTTCCATTCCTGCTTCTCATTTCCCTGGTCTGATTCGGCTCATCTTAACCCTCCTCGGATCTGGATTGGCATCTTCATCCCCTCCTCGCTACCATCCGGCTGATTGTCAAGGTCTGCCTGGCTCTTCCGTGGCTGCCTCACTCTAGCTTGCATTGCTGTATTCTCCGGCACCCTCCGAGATCTCCCGGGTCTCGTAGAGGGTATAGAGACATTGTCAGCTCTCCAGCCCTCCTTCAGCGTTTCCTAGCCGCCTGCTCCGGGACTCCGGCGTATCTCGCAGCATCCTCGAGATCGCCGAGGCAGGCGGCCAGTATCGGTGTCAGTGTACAGTTACTGCTCCCCCTGCTGGCTGAGTTGTGGTATTGTCCTCTACCTGGGTACCAGATACTCTGTAGCAAGGCTGATACGTGGAAGGAGAATTCTTTTGCCCAGCAAGTGATAATTCATCTGATCTTCAGTTCACTGAGAATTCTTTTGATCCAGCAAGTTATAATTCATCTGATCTTCAGTTCACTGAGAATTCTTTTGACCCAGCAAGTTATAATTCATCTGATCTTCAGTTCACTGAGAATTCTTTTTAACCAGCAAGTTATAATTCATCTGATCTTCAGTTCACTGAGAATTCTTTTGACCCAGCAAGTTATAATTCATCTGATCTTCAGTTCACTGAGAATTCTTTTGCCCAGCAAATTATAATTCATCTGATCTTCAGTACTCTGAGGATTCTTTCGCCCAGCAAGTTATAATTCTTCTGATCTTCCGTACTCGGAGAATTCCTTTGCCCAGCAAGTTTTGCAAGTATATGATTCAGCGGATCCTTTGTGCACTGAGATATTTCCTTGTTCGCTGGTTATTATTGCCTAAAGTATCCAGTGGTCCGTGTCAAGGAGGACTCCTGACTGCCTGGGGAGGCTCTCCCTTGGTGGGCTCCGCTGAGGATCTTCTTGGCTACCTCTACTCCCTTTTCGCTGAACACCAGTCTTCAGTTTGTTGGAGGATTCACCGCCCCTCGCTCCGTGCCCTGCCGTGCAGCTCAGGACCTGCTCTACCGGATCCACACGGGGAGGTAAGCGGGAGATCGTGACAGAATAATCAAGCCCCCATCATGGACCCAGCGGAGTTCGCTAGAATCCAGGTTCGCCAGGACCAGCAGGAGCAGGTATTGGCCTCCCATGAGGCACATCTCCAGAGTCTCGAAAGAAAACTGGATGCTATTTTGGAGATTATTAGAGGACAGTCAGTAGTTCCGCCACGATCCACTGAAGCAGCAGTTCCAACATCATCAATTCCAGTCACTCAGTCTCCACAAGAAACTGGCAACCTCCAAAGACTCCCTAAAATTCCATTACCGGATAAGTATTCTGGCAATCCCTTGGAATGTAGGGGTTTTCTAAATCAGTGTACCTTGCACTTTAAGACTTTTCCTCAAACTTTTATTCTGGATTCAGCCAAGGTCACGTTTATTATCTCCTTGTTAAAGGACGAGGCCTTGGCTTGGGCATCTCCTTTGGTGGAGCAAGATTCACCTATATTACAAGATGCGGACAACTTTATTAAAACTTTCAGAGCCATCTTTGACGCTCCTGGCAGAAGGTCAGCAGTGGAAGCAGCCTTATTGGAACTCCGTCAGGGGGCCAGATCCTTGTCCCAGTATGCCATCGAATTTAGGACTTTAGCATACGAAACCGACTGGAACTCTGGGGCCTTGAAGGCAGCATTTAGGAAAGGGCTTAATGAACGCCTAAAGGATGCCCTAACTTGTAGACAAATTCCTGATGACTTAGAAGGACTGATTTCATTATGCTTCGATTTGGATCAAAGGATCCAAGAGAGACAGGTAGAGAGAGCGAAAAGTAGATGCTTTAGAACCCAGGTCTGGACGAGTCAACCACGCTCGACTACTGAAAACACAGCTGAACCCATGGAGATCGGATCAGTGAATAGGACAAAACTCTCCGAGGAGGAGGAGAAGAATCGAAGACGTTCATTGGGACTATGTCTTTATTGTGGCATGAAGGGGCATCTTGTCCAACAATGCCCTGTAAAACCGGGAAACTCCAAGGCTTAAGGGTTGGAAGGGAGGAACCTATTAAGCCAGCTGTTGTTTTTCCCTCCCCACCCACCCCATCTCGTATTTTGATTCCCATCTCTTTGGAATGGACTGAGAAATCCTCTAAGATTTCGGTCTTCTTAGATTCAGGAGCAGCAGGGGTTTTTATGGATGAGGAATGGACCAAAAATCAGGGCATTTTTCTTCGACCTAAGATGGTTCCCCTCCTCGTCTCATCCATCGATGGATCTCCTCTAGGAAAGGGCGTTGTTTGTTTTGAGACCCAGCCTATCCTAATAACTGTCGGAGCCTTGCATAAGGAAACCATTTCCTTTGATATCATCCAATCTCCTATGAACCCAGTCATTCTTGGTGTGCCTTGGCTAAGACTACATAATCCAGTTATTGACTGGATTTCGGGACAAATAATATCTTGGAGTAAAGACTGCCTTCAAACCTGTATTAAAAAACCCATCAAGCAGGTATTGGGGGGATCAGCACTTGCTAACGCTCCTGACTTAAAGACTTTCAAGATTCCTCCTCAGTACTCAGAGTTTGTGGATGTATTCTCCAAAGCCAAAGCAGAGGTACTTCCTCCTCATCGTCCTTGGGATTGTGCCGGGTACTATGCTTCCTCGTTCTAAATCATACTTGTTATCACCAGCCGAGACACGTGCTATGTCTTCTTACATTAAGGAAAATCTGGCTAAAGGATTTATAAGACCATCCTCTTCTCCAGCGGGAGCTGGATTCTTTTTCGTCAAAAAGAAGGACGGGTCTCTTCGCTCCTGCATTGATTACCGTGGGTTAAATAAAATAACAGTTAAAAATCACTATCCAATTCCATTAATAACTGAATTATTTGAACTTCTTCGTGGTGCCACAATATTTTCCAAATTGGATTTAAGAGGCGCTTACAATCTAGTTCGAATCAAGGAGGGAGATGAGTGGAAGACGGCCTTCAACACCCGTGATGGACATTACGAATATCTGGTAATGCCATTTGGGCTTTGCAATGCCCCGGCAGTCTTCCAAGGACTCATGAATGACATCTTCAGGGATCTCCTCTCATCCTTCATAATTATTTATTTGGATGATATTCTAGTTTATTCTGTTAGTCTTGCATTACATCGTATTCATGTTCAGACCGTATTACAGAGACTACGAGATCATAATCTTTTTCTCAAACCAGAAAAATGTGAATTCGAGAAGGATAGACTGACTTTTCTGGGATATATTATTTCAAGTACCGGACTGGAGATGGACCCTGAAAAGGTGAAAGCTGTGACACATTGGCCTTTACCCTCTGATACTAAATCTATCCAAAGATTTATCGGATTTGCAAATTACTATCGGAGATTTATCCATAACTTCTCGAAAATCATTGCGCCAATTACAGCCTTGACTAGGAATGGTGCTAACCCTAAGCTGTGGCCAGATGAAGCCATTCAAGCATTCGAGAATTTAAAGAAATCCTTCACTACTGCTCCTATTTTACGTTTTCCAGACCCTACTCTGCCCTTCATTATAGAGGTGGATGCTTCTGAAGTAGGGGCAGGTGCTATTCTCTCCCAAAGAAATCCAGACACTAAGAAATTACACCCTTGTTCTTTCTTTTCTAAATGTTTTTCTTCTGCGGAATCCAATTATGATGTCAGAAACAGAGAACTACTGGCCATTAAGATGGCATTGGAGGAGTGGCGACACTTACTTGAAGGAGCAAGCACGACAACGCTTATACTTACGGATCACAAAAATTTACAGTTTCTGGAATCAGCTAAAAGACTTAACCCCAGACAAGCCCGTTGGGCATTATTCTTTACCAGATTTAATTTTGCCATCTCTTACCGACCAGGTTCTAAAAATGGTAAAGCTGATGCCCTTTCTCGACAATTTGAACCAGGACCTACTTTGGATCCCGAACCCATCATTCCTTCCAACCTGTTTTTGTCCACCTTGTCCACAGAGACTCTGAAGAAAATTTAATTAGCTCAGACTACTCTTTCTCCGAACCAACCACCAGGTACATTATTTGTACCCATACAGCACAGAGTGGAGATACTAACTTTCTTCCACGCATCCCGTACTGCTGGACATCCTGGAGTTAAGAAGACTACGGAACTAATTTTACGACAATTTTGGTGGCCATCTATGCACCAGGAGATACGTGAATTCGTTACTACCTGTCCCTCCTGTGCCAGAACCAAGTCTAGCCATCAACCCCCCGCTGGGCTTCTTCTTCCTTTACCTGTGCCTTCCATTCCTTGGACTCATATAACCATGGATTTTATTGTCGAACTTCCTCTGTCCCAGTCTTGTATAGTGATATTCGTTGTTGTGGATAGGTTTTCCAAGCAAGCACACTTTATTCCGCTTAAAAAACTACCATCTGCCACAGAACTCTCATCAATTTTTATTCAAGAGATTTTTCGTCTTCATGGCTGCCTACTAAACATTGTGTCAGACAGAAGATCTCAGTTTGTTTCGAAATTTTGGAGAGCCTTTTGTACCAGATTGGGGATTACTCTTAGTTTCTCATCAGCTTATCATCCACAATCCAAAGGACAAACTGAAAGAACCAATCAAACTCTTGAATCTTTTTTGCGACATTTTATCTCTGACAAACACGATAATTGGGTGGAATTACTACCATTTGCAGAATTTGCCTACAGTAATAATTATCATGAGTCTTCCCAATGTTCACCATTTTTTGCGAATTATGGATTTCATCCTCGAACCATCCCTATGGGTACATCTTCAGGCAACCCAGCAGCTGATGACCTTGTCAATCAACAACTACAACTCTGGAATCAAATTCAACGTCAGTTGTCAAAGGCTTCTTCTCGACATAAACTACAAGCGGATAAACGCCGTCGTCAGGGCCCAAAATACCAACCTGGAGATATGGTTTGGTTGTCAACTAAACATCTTAATATCTCCCAACCGTCCTGTAAATTAGGACCACGTTTTGCCGGCCCTTTCCAGATTCTTCATCATATCAATCCAGTGACGGTTGCATTACAATTGCCGGATACATGGAAAATTTTGAACTCATTCCATATCTCATTATTAAAACCGGCAATTGCTAATAGTCCATTTGTAAAGTTTACCAGACCTCCTCCTATCCTTCGAGACGGTCACCAAGAGTTCGAGGTCCAAAAAATTCTGGATTCCCGATGGGTCAGACGCTCGTTACAGTACCTTATTGATTGGAAGGGCTATGGGCCAGAAGAAAGATCTTGGATACCTGCTACTAGAGTCCATGCTCCTACCCTGGTCCGAGCCTTTCATAGACAATTTCCAGAAAAAAACGGGACCCCGGAGGGCTCCCGTTTAGGGGGGGGTACTGTCATGACCATTTTTCTACAGAATTCTTTTTTTTATTTTTATTTTATTTTATTCTTATTTTTTTTTCTTTCCTTGTTTCCTGACCCTGGAGGTTATGACCCTTGACCTGGCCCCTGCCCTTTATAGCCCTGGTGCCACGAGTGTTCGTGGCTTGATTATTGAGCCCTGTGTTGGTGCATCCTTCTCAGTACCTGTGTATCCTTTGTGTCCGGCTGCTGTCCTGACTCTCGCTGGGATTGCTCACTTGGCTGTTCCTCTTCCATTCCTGCTTCTCATTTTCCTGGTCCGATTCGGCTCATCTTGACCCTCCTCGGATCTGAATTGGCATCTTCATCCCCTCCTCACTACCATCCGGCTGATTGTCAAGGTCTGCCTGGCTCTTCCGTGGCTGCCTCACTCTAGCTTGCATTGCTGTATTCTCCGGCACCCTCCGAGATCTCCCGGGTCTCGTAGAGGGTATAGAGATATTGTCAGCTCTCCAGCCCTCCTTCAGCGTTTCCTAGCCACCTGCTCCGGGACTCCTGCGTATCTCTCGCAGCATCCTCGAGATCACAGAGGCAGGCGGCCAGTATCCGTTCCTGGCTGTCAGTGTACAGTTACTGGTCCCCCTGCTGGCTGAGTGTGGTATTGTCCTCTACCTGGGTACCAGATACTCTGTAGCAAGGCTGATACGTGGAAGGAGAATTCTTTTGCCCAGCAAGTGATAATTCATCTGATCTTTAGTTCACTGAGAATTCGTTTGATCCAGCAAGTTATAATTCATCTGATCTTCAGTTCACTGAGAATTCTTTTGACCCAGCAAGTTATAATTCATCTGATCTTCAGTTCACTGAGGATTCTTTCGCCCAGCAAGTTATAATTCTTCTGATCTTCCGTACTCGGAGAATTCCTTTGCCCAGCAAGTTTTGCAAGTATATGATTCAGCGGATCCTTTGTGCACTGAGATATTTCCTTGTTCGCTGGTTATTATTGCCTAAAGTATCCAGTGGTCCGTGTCAAGGAGGACTCCTGACTGCCTGGGGAGGCTCTCCCTTGGTGGGCTCCGCTGAGGATCTTCTTGGCTACCTCTACTCCCTTTTTGCTGAACACCAGTCTTCAGTTTGTTGGAGGATTCACCGCCCCTCGCTCCGTGCCCTGCCGTGCAGCTCAGGACCTGCTCTATCGGATCCACACGGGGGAGGTAAACGGGAGATCGTGACAGCCTGTCCCCACCTCAAATTCCCTCCCCTCTTTATTGCATTTCCCTCTCGGCCGGCCGCCTAGTCATCGAGCTTGGGTCTTTAGGATCCAGGTTATGCCACATGTTTGCACGAGTTATGCTCACACGCTCAGATCTTATCATCACACCTATCATATCATACCGTAGGCCCTGACCACAAACAAACGTGTTGGTAGTTTTAAGTCATTCTTCTTCTTTAAATGTTTTTTTTCAATTCTAGTAAAAAACAATAGCAATAAATTAAAAGGATAGTAATACTATCCCCCATCTTGTAGCCCTTCAAAAACTGAGTAAAATGAGTCCAGTAGCATCTCGCAAACCTTTATGGTTTGAGAGATCTGCGCTTTCAAAGTTCCCTCTCCCCTGATGTCTGCATTCTAGCAGATAGCAGGGGAATCTGGTCCCGGCAGAGGCTCTGCAGCAGAGCGGAGATAGCGGTAATAAAAAAGAAATCCTTAACTTAAAAGGTCTTCTATGTGTGCTTGCAAACCAAGCACACGTAGAAGACCTTTTTAGTGAAGGATTTATTTTTTCTTACCGCGATCTCAGCACTGCTGCAAAGCCACCGGCTGATCCCAGGAGAGGATTCCCCTGCTGTCAGGTAGAATGCTGACATCAGGGGAAAGGCAAAAAGAGGGAACTTTGAAAGTGGATATCTCTCAAACCATAAAGGTTTGAGAGATGCCACTGGGCTCATTTTACTCAGTTTTTTAATGGCTACAAGATGGGGTATGGTATTTTTAAGTATTACTGTCCCTTTAAATACACCACTTAGTACCTCAGCTTCCACAACCGTCACCATTAGTACACCAGAAACAAAAATTACCCCCTTGAGAGGTCCTGCCTGTGCTAGAGTGTGTAAAATCTGAACAGAGATTGGCTTTTTATATGGCCAATCTCTGTTCAAATTGCCTGCCACACACCCATTGGCTGTGATGTGGGGTTATGCAAGGCATGGAATGTGCACTACATGGGAGTTTGGGAGGTAATTTGAACAGAAATTTGTCATATAAAAGCCAATCTTTGTTCAGATTTCCCTTATTCTGGATCAGGCAATGGCCGTGCCATGGGGGTTATCTTTCTAACTGGTATACTAATTGCAGTGGCGACGATAGAAAACAGGGGGATTTTATTGCTGCTGTTTGTTTTTATTTGAATTGAAAAACATTTAAAGAAGCAGACAGAATATTTAAAGAAGAAGAAAGACTACATGCAGAAGAAGAAGCCGTTGTACATGGGCCACAGTGCCACCAAGCAGCGTCGGCTGGTGCCCGGAGCCTCTCTGCCCACGTTGCAGTCATGTACAGTACATATGCTCAAATGCACTGACGCTGATACGGAGCTGGCGCTCCGAATTTGGACCGTAGTCCTCTCACCTTGATTACTTAAAGACAAAGTGCAAGCAGCCAGACCAGAATGCCAAAAACCATGCCTTTAAAAACATCTTAATAACTAAATATGTGTTTGTACTATATAATATATAGAATTAAATATGATATAGTGATAAAGAAGCTAAAATGAGGAATTAAGTGCTAGGAATCAAAAAGGACAAAAAAAAATCACAACGATAAATCACTATATATAAAAGTGTAAACTACAATAAATTAAAACATAGATAGTAAAGGGGTTCTAAAATCCCACCAAAGCAGGCTAGAACCCAAGACAAGACAGCTGTGGGTTTTTTTTTTGTCCTTTTTGCTTCCTAACACAATCTTGTTGTTCCCCATGCTGCACAATGTTACAAATCAGACATACACTGCCCCTTTTCGACATATAAAACCCCTTTTGTAATTCAAAATATATAGTGCTCCCATCCGACATACTGTCACATCACCTGGCCAATGGGCACATTAATCACACGGTGGCAGCTGGAGCGCTTCCATGTGCTGCATACGGAGGTGCTCCATATGTTACTATGGCAACCACAAACAGTAGTGGAAATATATTGTGTGCACCTATAAAATAGCGTATCCTTTTGTGACCTATAGCTATGATGCTGTGCTGTTTGTTTCTCTGGGTGCACGTTTGTGGTAGCAGCTGGAGCACCTCCGTGTGCTGCAGATGAATGTGATCCCCTCAATCTGCAGTTAATTGACAAAGTAGCGACCTGAGGACACAGGTCGCTACTTTGTCAATTGACTTAAGATGGAGGGGATGCCATTCCCATTGTAGAGATTCTTAACTTCAAAAGCCCCAGAATCTATTTAACATCTTGTGTAGGTATCCATGCAGGGTTCTTGTTTCAGCCTATAAGGGCCAGCATGCATTGAAGGTGGGGGCTGCACTGTGTATTGGGATCTGGTCTAGCTGTGCTCTGGTTGCACTGTTTATTGGGGTCTGTTCTAGATGTGCGTCAGATACAGCACATGGAGGCTGCCATTGACTCTGTGTGCTTAACGCACCCATTGACTAGGCGATGTGACAATCTCGCTCTGTCATGCACTGCGAGATTGTCACATTGCGCTTGTTAGCCAGGCAACCTGCTGAAAGAGTTGAATGGTAGCATGCTCTTCTCCATGCAACCATTCAAAAGTGAACCGCCAGTCACAAGACACAAAAGTATAAAGTTTATTCCCAAAATGTATATAAGCCACAAAAAAAACGCCAAACACTGCCTGTGTATCGCATTCTATGAGCTAGTGCACAGGGCCCCAGGAGCAGAGGATGTCATACAGTACTTATTAATGTACAAATATTTTTTGTTTGGTGGCTCCTATTATCTCCAGAGACGTGGAACTTCAATGGGGGCGAAATTTGCCACAATTTAACAGGGAATAGCCCTCTGTATTTACAGCCCAGTCATGTGCATCATTCCACCATGTTTCTGTTATACCAATTATGTCCAATTGGTCATTAACAGCCAGCAATTCTAGTTCTCCTGTTTTATCTAAAAAAAAAAAAAAAGAGCAAATTCTAAACAAAATAGCGCTCACTACCTAATGGTCTAAAACACAATTAGTAAAATGACAATAGTTAAGAAATTGATGAAATGGAGATTAGAGTACATACAAATGGATGATGAAATGATGAAAGATGAAAACACTTAATGGTCCATTAGTAGAGACACAGTTAATGTTTTGGGTGATGGATGATGAAGAATAGATGGAAACTGAAGATACAGAAGTGCTTGCTGCAGGATGAGATGCGACTGGTGGCCTTGTCCACCGTTGTAATAGATAAATCCAAGAAACCTCAAAAACAGCGCAAACACAAAGAAAACATAAGTAGCATCTAAGTGTAATAGTCTTTAATACAACATCTCACGAAAATAAAAAGAATTGCACTTACAATAGCCCTTCTTGGGCTTCATGCGTTGGGTATAGGTCTTTATCCTCGTAGCCCCAAACTTTGGACTTTGTTACTTCTATGTGCCTCTCTGTCCTTAGAAGATCCGTCTTCTGTGTGCCGAATCCAATATTTGCTTTAAGCGTTAAATCCTTACTCGTTCATGCAAATAATCCAAACAGTTCAGCGTAAGTGAAGGGACCGGAGCAATCCCTTCGCTGTTTCTTATGCCCGCCCGAAACCTCGTGGCGGCTGCGGCATCCAAATTGCCGGTACTAAGGATGAAGGACCGGGGCGGAGTAATGGATCTCAAAGGGGGCGTGGGAGGGACCCAATAGTGGCGAATAGGGAATGAGTCTGAAGCGCCCTAACGTTTTCGCAGACGTACCGTCTGCTTCTTCACGGGGCAGAAAAACTCCTGGGTTTACAATGGGTGATATTTATAATGTTATACTCATTAATTAGTCATTCAAGTAAATTGAATAACTGGATGGTAAACTTAATATAAGACATCGCTAACAATACCATTAAGATACAATAAAAATGAATGGAAATAAAATAAATTAAAAATATATATATGATATATAACACGTATATGTTTATGATTACTCTCATATTTGAGTGGCACCAATGAATGAAACATTTGTGTGTAATGATCAAATAAAGACCTTTTTTTATATAATGATAATAAATTTTATTTGTTATATTTAAAAAAGATGATTAATTAGGAATGGGAACTTAAAACGAGAGAATGTGTAAATGGAAACATGTGCAATGTGTTGCAGTGTGAAGTGATATTGAGAGTATGTGAAGTATAAACATATTTATAAAAGAAGAAAAAGAGAGAGATAAATGTGACTGAAATCATGTACATAATCATAAAGTGTGTGTGATGTGGAAGAGTGTGTGAAGAAGTGGTGATAATGAAAAATGCTGAAATAAAAAATGTGTGAAAATATGAGAGTAAGTGGTGGATAATCAACTGAAATAAAAAATTGTGTGATAACTTATTAGATAAAGCGTGATGTACTGTGAAATGGTGTGTTTAGAATAATGTTGCATGACAGAATAACTGTTACATTCAGTGGTACTATCCATTACAATGTTACAGCAAGTATTGAAACTTAAAGGGATAGTAATACCTAAAATGTAAAAAAAAATATGTTGTAGGGTTTATCCCCCTGAGTAAAACAAGAGTACTCCCACTGCTGAAAGATGTTTCATTCAAAAGTTATTAATTTTCAAAGTTGAATTTTTTAGGTGCAATATCACAGTGGCCTGAAATTTTACAGTGGCGCTGTTGCTACACCATCCTATGAAGATTTATGGTCCTGAGACCAGAGCTGTCCATAGGATCGTGTAGCAACAGCGCCACTGTACAATTTCAGGCCACTGTGATATTACACCTAAAAAATTCAACTTTGAAAATTAATAACTTTTGAATGAAACATCTTTCAGCAGTGGGAGTACTCTTGTTTTACTCAGGGGGATAAACCCTACAACATATTTTTTTTTACATTTTAGGTATTACTATCCCTTTAACAATACACTAATATGACATTTGGACATTAATATGGAGAAAAGAGCTGACCTAAAACCTAGATGTAACCAAAAGGTATACATGTCTAATCTATTCTTACTCCTCATAGAATAACATCTCTGTTATATCCGTATAGAATGAAAAAATATATAAAAATAAAATAACTTATAAAGATAAATTCAAATAAAAGAATGGAATGTCACAAAGATCCCTGAATAAAAGTTTTACTAAAATGTTTTTAAAGAAATATATGTTCTAATTATAAAAAGGAGGCAAAATCAAAATCTACATTTAACCCATAAGGGTACAATGTCTGTAATTCGTGTATCCAATATGATTCTCTTTGCCTGAGTTTGAGAAGTCTATCACCACCTCTATGCCCAATTTTAACTTGTTCTATACCTAAAATTTCTATATTTTTGTGATCACACTGGTGTGCTTGTTTAAAGTGTTTAGATAAGCTATGGCTTTCCAGTCCTTTTTTAATATTATAAAGATGCTCATTGAATCTGGTTTTAAGTTTGCGTTTGGTCCGCCCTATATATTGTAATTTACATGAGCAAGTAATTAAATATACTATATAGGTACTGGAACATGATATGAATTCCTTGATAGTATACTCTTTATTAGTTTTGGTTGAACAAAAATGAGAATTTTTTGGTTTTTTTAAGCATTTGCAAACCTTACAATTAATCTTCCCACATTTATACATACCTCGTCTATCTGATAGCATATTTTTTGGAGATTCTATCTTATGGTGTATATCACTAGGGGCTATATAACTGGATACATTTCTGTTTTTCTTGTAAATGAATTTGGGAAAGTTACCTATAAGAGGTGCTAAAACTAAATCCTCCTTTAGAATGTGCCAGTGTTTCTTTAAAATATGTTCTATTTGTTTTGATTGACTATTAAAAACTGTGGTAAAAGCTGGTATATTATTATTGTATGTTTTGTTCTTGGTTTTATATTGTAGAAGATCATCTCTGTTAAGTAATTTAGTTTTTTCTAGAGCTTCTTCTACAATTTGTGGATTATATTTTTTCTCCCTGAATTTCCTTTTAAGGATATTTGATTCTTCCAAGAAATCTTTGTTGTTTGAACAATTCCGTTTTATTCTTTGGAATTGACCATATGGGATGTTATTTATCCATTTTTTGTTATGACCACTATAAGCATGTAGGTATTTGTTACCATCTACCTGTTTCCTAAAATTACGTGACTGAATCACCAATTCTGAATTGAAAACAAGATCAACGTCCAAGAATTCAATATGTTGTGCTTGAATATTACTAGTGAATTTTAGGTTCAAAGAGCTGTTATTCATGTAACCTATGAATTGTTGGCATTGAACTTCTGTACCGTTCCAAATGAACAACAGGTCGTCTATATATCTTTTGTAGTAGACAATGTTGTGTGAAAAGGGATTATTATTGTGAATATACTCCTTTTCCCACTGACCCATATAAAGATTGGCGTAGGAAGGGGCAAAAGCTGAGCCCATCGCTACGCCAGACGTTTGTAGAAAGAACTGTTGTTCGAAGAGGAAATAGTTATGATGTAGGATGTAATGTATACAATCAATAATAAACTCTACCTGATGTAGAGGTAAAATCTGTATTTCTTTCAACTTGTTATGGATAGCCTCAATACCTTGGGAATGAGGAATGCAAGTATACAAACTAGATACATCACATGTTACCCATAGATAACTATGTTTCCATTTAATGTCTTTTAGACCATTGAGAACATGTGTGGTATCCTTTAAAAACGAAGGTAGTATATTAACCAAGGGATTCAGAAATTCATCTATATATTGAGAAAGATGATATGTGAGGGAATTGATGCCCGAAACAATGGGCCTACCAGGAGGTTGACTAATGGATTTATGTAATTTGGGTAGATGGTAAAAGATAGTATAACACTATAAATATCACCCATTGTAAACCCAGGAGTTTTTCTGCCCCGTGAAGAAGCAGACGGTACGTCTGCGAAAACGTTAGGGCGCTTCAGACTCATTCCCTATTCGCCACTATTGGGTCCCTCCCACGCCCCCTTTGAGATCCATTACTCCGCCCCGGTCCTTCATCCTTAGTACCGGCAATTTGGATGCCGCAGCCACCACAAGGTTTCGGACGGGCATAAGAAACAGCGAAGGGATTGCTCCGGTCCCTTCACTTACGCTGAACTGTTTGGATTATTTGCATGAACGAGTAAGGATTTATCGCTTAAAGCAAATATTGGATTCGGCGCACAGAAGACGGATCTTCTAAGGACAGAGAGGCACATAGAAGTAACAAAGTCCAAAGTTTGGGGCTACGAGGATAAAGACCTATACCCAACGCATAAAGCCCAAGAAGGGCTATTGTAAGTGCAATTCTTTTTATTTTCATGAGATGTTGTATTAAAGACTATTACACTTAGATGCTACTTATGTTTTCTTTGTGTTTGCGCTGTTTTTGAGGTTTCTTGGATTTATCTATTACAACGGTGGACAAGGCCACCAGTCGCATCTCATCCTGCAGCAAGCACTTCTGTATCTTCAGTTTCCATCTATTCTTCATCATCCATCACTTATCCATTATCCAAAACATTAACTGTGTCTCTACTAATGGACCATTAAGTGTTTTCATCTTTCATCATTTCATCATCCATTTGTATGTACTCTAATCTCCATTTCATCAATTTCTTAACTATTGTCATTTTACTAATTGTGTTTTAGACCATTAGGTAGTGAGCGCTATTTTGTTTAGAATTTGCTCTTTTTTCTAAAGTTTTGTTCCTTGTATTTCTTAACATCAGCAGCACCTACCTTTTCAAATGGCCGAACAAATTTCGTATCAAAACATTAGACAAACAAGAAGTAGAACCCTTGATTTCTTACAGGCCGAGAATACACAACCTACTAGTTGTGATGATCCATTACAACTAATCAGAGAATTAGAGAGAAAGCTCACTAAAGAAACCAAGGATTGGTTTGATCTAATATCCCTAGAAAATTACAAAAAGCATAAGATTATACCCAGAGGACTTAGACTTTACAAGTCTCCATCTTTTGAAATAGAAGAAATAGAGTTTCTTAGCGAATGGGATACTATTTTAGAAAACTGTTCGCTACAACTCATTGAATTACTTATTAAATACAGAGATTTTAGGTTGAACCAAACCAAAAAAGATATTGAGGAGTTAGAGAACAAAATTAATAGAGCAACTTTGAGTAATGAACATAAAAAATTACAGAATCATATCAACAAAAATCTAAGTACATTGGAAAAAAATATAACTCACACGAAACAAAAGAAATTTATCAGAGATAAAAAAGATTATGAAAACAGATCAAAGACAATCAATCATCATGGATTTTCACACCCTAGAAATTCCCATCCCAGATATTCTACCAATAGACATCTGTCACATCAACAATACCATTCATATAGAAATACACTCAATAATCATTCTCATACTAATCAACAAAATTACACAGTGCCTACCAATAATCGTTTCCAGGTACTATCTAATAACCCTAATGGTGCCAGACCAAAAAATATTCAATCACATCATTTTTTAGGACGGGACCATCAGCCACCCCACCGAAGAAAAAACACAGCAAACACACACACTACTCACAATCAAGTCTCTCCTTTAAGTTCACAACCTCAAGTTCAGATCCCAGTACCTCTCATGTCACAACATGTAACACCATCCCTGACTTTCAGTCAAGTCCTAAGGAACCAGCCTCATGCTCCCAATCCAAACCTCCAAACTCAAACAATACAACTCCCAAGAGTAGTAATGGAGGAATTACACACACCAGTAGTTGCACAACAAACGATGTTCCAGTTATCACCACCTCAGACTCACAACAAAAAAAGGCATTTGTCTACAGAAGAGGATGCCGAGGAGGCAGCCACAAAAATCACAAAAATAGATACAGTAGCCAATTAACTGTTCAAACCATTCATAATCTCAGCAATCACACTCTCTCCTCGGCAGAGATAAAAATCCTCAATAAAGGATTATCTTTTGCACCAGCTCAACCACATAACAAATTCCAAGTATACATAGATGTTCACAAATACTTCAGATCCATGACCCTAAAAAGACATGTTGCCATTACTCCATCAGTTTCACAGCTATCATCCACTGATCAGACTATGCAAGACAAATACAATATACGAATGTTACAAAACTTGCAAGATGAAACAATTACCACAGATGTTAGTGATCCCATTTATAGCACGAAGAGAAAAAAATCCTCTTTCTATCCCACTTTTAGTCAATCAGAACAAATGAAAGTATAACCAATTAGTTTTGAGAGACCTGGAAAAACTGGAACCCTGTATCCCAAAAAAATCACAGAATCTCAATCTCCAAGAAAAAGAAGCCCTAAAACAATTACAAAAAAATCACAATATTATAATAAGGCAGGCCGACAAAGGAGGAGGCATCTGTATTCAAAACAAAGGAGATTATCTAAATGAGGCTTTTAGATTACTAGGTGATACAGATACGTATGAAAAACTAAGGAGTGATCCAACTGCACATTTTATTTTAGAACTTAAACAATTGCTACATAATGCCCTAAAAAAGAACATCATAACAGAAGTAGAGTTTGCATTCTTATTCAATGAAAACCCAACCATCCCTATCTTTTACCATCTACCCAAATTACATAAATCCATTAGTCAACCTCCTGGTAGGCCCATTGTTTCGGGCATCAATTCCCTCACATATCATCTTTCTCAATATATAGATGAATTTCTGAATCCCTTGGTTAATATACTACCTTCGTTTTTAAAGGATACCACACATGTTCTCAATGGTCTAAAAGACATTAAATGGAAACATAGTTATCTATGGGTAACATGTGATGTATCTAGTTTGTATACTTGCATTCCTCATTCCCAAGGTATTGAGGCTATCCATAACAAGTTGAAAGAAATACAGATTTTACCTCTACATCAGGTAGAGTTTATTATTGATTGTATACATTACATCCTACATCATAACTATTTCCTCTTCGAACAACAGTTCTTTCTACAAACGTCTGTCGTAGCGATGGGCTCAGCTTTTGCCCCTTCCTACGCCAATCTTTATATGGGTCAGTGGGAAAAGGAGTATATTCACAATAATAATCCCTTTTCACACAACATTGTCTACTACAAAAGATATATAGACGACCTGTTGTTCATTTGGAACGGTACAGAAGTTCAATGCCAACAATTCATAGGTTACATGAATAACAACTCTTTGAACCTAAAATTCACTAGTAATATTCAAGCACAACATATTGAATTCTTGGACGTTGATCTTTTTTTCAATTCAGAATTGGTGATTCAGTCACGTAATTTTAGGAAACAGGTAGATGGTAACAAATACCTACATGCTTATAGTGGTCATAACAAAAAATGGATAAATAACATCCCATATGGTCAATTCCAAAGAATAAAACGGAATTGTTCAAACAACAAAGATTTCTTGGAAGAATCAAATATCCTTAAAAGGAAATTCAGGGAGAAAAAATATAATCCACAAATTGTAGAAGAAGCTCTAGAAAAAACTAAATTACTTAACAGAGATGATCTTCTACAATATAAAACCAAGAACAAAACATACAATAATAATATACCAGCTTTTACCACAGTTTTTAATAGTCAATCAAAACAAATAGAACATATTTTAAAGAAACACTGGCACATTCTAAAGGAGGATTTAGTTTTAGCACCTCTTATAGGTAACTTTCCCAAATTCATTTACAAGAAAAACAGAAATGTATCCAGTTATATAGCCCCTAGTGATATACACCATAAGATAGAATCTCCAAAAAATATGCTATCAGATAGACGAGGTATGTATAAATGTGGGAAGATTAATTGTAAGGTTTGCAAATGCTTAAAAAAACCAAAAAATTCTCATTTTTGTTAAACCAAAACTAATAAAGAGTATACTATCAAGGAATTCATATAATGTTCCAGTACCTATATAGTATATTTAATTACTTGCTCATGTAAATTACAATATATAGGGCGGACCAAACGCAAACTTAAAACCAGATTCAATGAGCATCTTTATAATATTAAAAAAGGACTGGAAAGCCATAGCTTATCTAAACACTTTAAACAAGCACACCAGTGCGATCACAAAAATATAGAAATTTTAGGTATAGAACAAGTTAAAATTGGACATAGAGGTGTGGTGATAGACTTCTCAAACTCAGGCAACGAGAATCATATTGGATACACGACTTCTCAAACTCAGGCAAAGAGAATCATATTGGATACCCTTATAGGTTAAATGTAGATTTTGATTTTGCCTCCTTTTCATAATTAGAATATATATTTTTTAAAAAACATTTTAGTAAAACTTTTATTCAGGGATCTTTGTGACATTCCATTCTTTTATTTGAATTTATCTTTATAAGTTATTTTATTTTTATATATTTTTTCATTCTATACGGATATAACAGAGATGTTATTCTATGAGGAGTAAGAATAGATTAGACATGTATACCTTTTGGTTACATCTAGGTTTTAGGTCAGCTCTTTTCTCCATATTAATGTCCAAATGTCATATTAGTGTATTAAGTTTCAATACTTGCTGTAACATTGTAATGGATAGTACCACTGAATGTAACAGTTATTCTGTCATGCAACATTATTCTAAACACACCATTTCACAGTACATCACGCTTTATCTAATAAGTTATCACACAATTTTTTATTTCAGTTGATTATCCACCACTTACTCTCATATTTTCACACATTTTTTATTTCAGCATTTTTCATTATCACCACTTCTTCACACACTCTTCCACATCACACACACTTTGATTATGTACATGATTTCAGTCACATTTATCTCTCTCTTTTTCTTCTTTTATAAATATGTTTATACTTCACATACTCTCAATATCACTTCACACTGCAACACATTGCACATGTTTCCATTTACACATTCTCTTGTTTTAAGTTCCCATTCCTAATTAATCATCTTTTTTAAATATAACAAATAAAATTTATTATCATTATATAAAAAAAGGTCTTTATTTGATCATTACACACAAATGTTTCATTCATTGGTGCCACTCAAATATGAGAGTAATCATAAACATATACGTGTTATATATCATATATATATTTTTAATTTATTTTATTTCCATTCATTTTTATTGTATCTTAATGGTATTGTTAGCGATGTCTTATATTAAGTTTACCATCCAGTTATTCAATTTACTTGAATGACTAATTAATGAGTATAACATTATAAATATCACCCATTGTAAACCCAGGAGTTTTTCTGCCCCGTGAAGAAGCAGACGGTACGTCTGCGAAAACGTTAGGGCGCTTCAGACTCATTCCCTATTCGCCACTATTGGGTCCCTCCCACGCCCCCTTTGAGATCCATTACTCCGCCCCGGTCCTTCATCCTTAGTACCGGCAATTTGGATGCCGCAGCCGCCACGAGGTTTCGGGCGGGCATAAGAAACAGCGAAGGGATTGCTCCGGTCCCTTCACTTACGCTGAACTGTTTGGATTATTTGCATGAACGAGTAAGGATTTATCGCTTAAAGCAAATATTGGATTCGGCGCACAGAAGACGGATCTTCTAAGGACAGAGAGGCACATAGAAGTAACAAAGTCCAAAGTTTGGGGCTACGAGGATAAAGACCTATACCCAACGCATAAAGCCCAAGAAGGGCTATTGTAAGTGCAATTCTTTTTATTTTCGTGAGATGTTGTATTAAAGACTATTACACTTAGATGCTACTTATGTTTTCTTTGTGTTTGCGCTGTTTTTGAGGTTTCTTGGATTTCTCCTGTTTTATCTACCATACTTCTTGCATTTGCTAGCATACAATTAATTTTGAAGTCTTTACATATATCACTCCCTACATGCCTTTTATCTACATCTTCATTTACTAGGAATTCCTCCCTATTTTCTACATTTATCCCCACCCTTTCTCCACCCCCCTGGTCATTTACATGGACCCGGTTCCTATCTGCTCTATCTACTCAATTTTTGCTATCTATATCCTCCCCCCTTAACTAGTTTAAAAGTTTCTCCAAGCTTCTTAGCATTTGCTCCCCTAGCACAGAGGCTCCTCTACCATTTAGGTGCAATCCATCACTTCCATATAGATTGTACCCAAGAGTAAAGTCAGCCCAGTGCTCTAAGAACACAAAACCCTCCTTCCTACACCATTGCTTGAGCCATGCATTAAGCTCCCTGAACTCCCTCTGTCTACCTGCACTGGAGCATGGCACAGGTAGTATTTCAGAAAATACTACCTTAGAGGTCCTTGCCTTAAGCTTGAAACCTAAGTCCCTGAAATCATTCTTTAGGGACCTCCATCTTCCTCCTACTTTGTCATTGGTTCCAATATGTACCAAGACAGCTGGATCACTTCCAGCCCCTCCCAACAATCTGTCAGCCCTGTCCGCAACATGCCAAACTCGAGCACCCGGGAGACAGCATACTGTTCGGCATTCACGTTCCTGGCGGCAGATAACCCTATATACCCTCCTAATAATAGAGTCGCCTATTACCACCACCTGCCTTGGTTTCTGTCTACTCTGCATCCCATCTAGTCTGGAAGGAGGACTGTTCCCCTGGCTGCTAGAGGAATTAGCCCTCTCCAGCGTTGCCAATTCTGAGCTATCCTCATCCACATCTTCACACAATGTTGCAAATCTGTTGGACTGATTCAACTCAGAACTGGCCTTCCTCTTCCTCTGACCACTACCTCCCCTCCTTACTGTTACCCAGCTGCCTACCTGTTGCTCCTCTTCTACATCTCCACCCTCTTCACCACTAACCCCACATACTACCTGCTCTGTGAGTTCTAAACTCCTTTCCAGGTTTCCAGTGTCTCACAAATTTGCAATATTTCTTTCCAAATCCACTATCTTAGACTCTAAAAAGAAAATATATGCTCACACTTGGCACAGCGGTATGAACCCTGGAACGTTTGCTCCAATTGTTCAAACATGTGACAAGAAGTGCATTGCATGAGATTGTCTTACCTGCTATCACTCATGCTTGGTTTTACAATTCATTAAGATTTATACTGTCCTCTAAAGCTTACTCTGAAGTAAGTAACCAACTTTCAGTGTGAATGCAGTAATTCCCTTGAAATTATTGTCACCTCAGAGCTCTGGTGATTTCCAACTCCTGATTCTATTCCAACTCCAGATTTTTTCTAACTCGTCTTCTCTTGTCTGCAGTCACAAGAAATGTAGTCTCAAAGAAGAGCCTGGGGACTGTATTTATAGTAACACTGCAGCCAGGTGACTTCCCTTTGCCAATCACCCTTAATCACACAGGCCAGGGAAAATCCCAATTAACAGTTTGTTTATTTAACCCTCACAATACCCACACAAAATGAAAAAAAACTTTTTTTTTTTCCATTTAGGGATAGCACCAATATGTTAGGTGGTACATAGATGACCTCCTGATTGAAAAAGCTGAGTCTTTGGCAAGAGAGAGGTCACGTGACCAACTACTTAGTGTATCTCATAAGGAATCCAATAAGATGGATGATGAGATTGTTTTTAGTACAGCATACAGTGTTGAATTTGACCAAATAAAATCAATCATTAAACAACATCTACCCATTCTTCTGGCAGACAGAGGTTTGCATCCTGTTCTTGAGAATGGGTGTGAATTCATATCTAAGAAGACCCCCACCCTTGCAAGCTATCTGTCTCCAAATATGTTTTTTGGGGGAATAGAAAAGTGAGATACCTGGTTACAAACGGTATGTATGTATCAATGTGGCAGTAATAGGTGAAATAGTTGCCAGTGGGTCACCCCAATGAAACATTTTAAATCTAGTGTTACTTCACTAACATATGATCTTAAAGGGATAGTAATACTTAAAATGTAAAAAAAAATGTTGTAGTGTGTATTCCCCTGAGTAAAACAAGAGTACTCCCACTGCTGAAAGGTGTTTTATTCAAAAGTTATTACAGCTCAAATTTGAATTTTTTAGGTGCAATATCACAGTGGCCTGAAATTGTACAGTGACGCTGTTGCTATACCATCCTATGGACAGCTCTGGTCCTGGGACCATAAATCTCCATAGGATAGTGTAGCAACAGCGCCACTGTACAATTTCAGGCCACTGTGATATTGCATCTAAAAAAATTCAACTTTGAGCTGTAATAACGTTTGAATAAAACACTTTTCAGCAGTGGGAGTACTCTTGTTTTACTCAGGGGAACACACACTACAACATTTTTTTTTACATTTTAAGTATTACTATCCCTTTAAGATCATATTTTAGTGAAGTAACACTAGATTTAAAATGTTTCATTGGGGTGACCCACTGGCAACTATTTCACCTATTACTGTTTTACTCGGGGGATAACCCTACAACATATTTTTGTTTACATTTTAAGTATTACTATCCCTTTAAACAGTATATCAACTGTGCAACAAAGTATATTATGTATCTGAAAACTTGCACAGTTTGTAATAAACAATATATTTGCAAGATCAGCAGGTTACTGTGTGAGCGAATAAGGGAACATGTCAGCAATGTGAGGTGTGGGGATCAAAGAACAGGTGTATCACAACATTTCTGTCAAGTGCATGGTTTGACACTAGATGGTTTTTCCATTATGGGCATAGAACATGTTAATTTGCCCACAGGGGGGATGACAAAAGCAGACTCCAATCACAAATAGAGGTTTTCTGGATTTTCACCCTGGTTTCCAGGAAACCAAAGGGTTTGAATAAAGACATTGATGTATTACATTTTGTTTGACTTCACGCCTGACATTTTGCTAAGAAGCTGCCATATGGTAACTGGAAGGGACAGACGGCGCAGGTGCGCAGACTGCACTAACCTGCCCATCAGTCTCCTGCAATAGAGGATTTCTTTATAATGGGCTACATTTCAGAGGTAACCTATATATTATAAAGCTAGTCACTACCTGCTTAATTATTGCAGGGCGACTTTATAGCGGGAGAAAATTTCGCTTTAAGAGCTTTTCATGTTGGGCTGTTTTTGTCATGCATATAAGCTTTAGTTATCATGTCTATTTTGATGATTTTATTAGATAATATGTCACTATGTTTATGCCTTGTGATATTGAAATGTATATTTTTTTTTCATTTACTTATTTTGGAATTGACACATGGTATCTCCTTTGAATTTACTATGCTTACCTGTAGATCTGGTCATCGATAGATTCAGAGGGGAAGTGGTTAATCTGCTCTGCTTTTTAGATCTTTAGTCACAGGTTAATTGTATAAAGAGATGATATAATTTCCTTTATAAGGATGGGTAATAGGATGTGTGGTTATGTCTATGATTAAGCATTCAGGTGCGAAACGCTTGAGACTTCCTGTCTAAAGTGGTGTTTGTTTGAGCTCAACCAATAAAGCTGGTTTTAGTTCCTCCACATCTTTGTGCATTATTTCTTCTTTTCATCCATATTTTCAAGGACACCGTGGATTGGAACTGAGATGGCGAGTGTCTCAATGTTTGGCATGTGAGCTTCAAATTGACTCTTTCATTGCTCTAGAGTAGTGCTGTTGATATCATATGCACAGGGAGAATAGAGATGGCAGGGAGAGGAGTGAAGGCTGGATGGAGAGGCGAGGGAGTTGAGGAAAGTGTGCAGAAGAGCCCCGGGCAGGGAAGGACGGGGAGAGGGAGAGGAGGTGGGAGGAAGGGGACTCGCCAAGCAACAGTCACACACAGGGCAGGGAGAGACATGCAAGTGGGACGGGGTGTGGGTGTCGGGGGGGGCACATCCAAGGTCAGATGAGGAAAGGCCTTCCATGTCACAAGATGTTGAGGCTGCAGGCAATGGGGACAGAGTCAGGGAGGTGAAGTACACCTAAGAACCTGGCTCTGGTCTGCTGGATCCTTGACAGGAAGAGTATCCTGTGTTCATCTAAGAAGGTCAGGGGCATCTCTGCCCTTAAAAGGCAGGCGTGGCAGGAGCTGACTGACGTGGTCTATGGCGTGGGAGTCTGCAGGAGGACCGTGGATGGGTTGAAAAAATTCTGGACAGAGTGCAAGCGGAAAGTCAAGAACAAGTTGAGTGACCTTGCAGCCTACAGAAGGGGAACAGGTGGTGGACCTCCATCACCTTTAATGGATGGTAGGAGCTGCTCCGCAGTAGCCTGTCTACCACTGCAATAGAGGGCATCCCTGAAGGATTGGCCTACAGGATCCTGGATGTACAAAAAAACAGAAGAACAGGCACTGTATATCTTGCATAAAATAAACAAAAATATAAATACATTTGAGGTCTTGCACACAATCTTGATATGACATACTTTTTCGCAGTGGACAGAATTGATTAAAAAGAATCAATTACTCATAGTGAAACAATATATGTAATTTTATTTAAGGGGAAATAAAACCTGATATATAAAATACAATTAATAATCAGTGAATTGGGATACAAGGGTATACAAAATTGACTAACCAAATCCTAGACTAAGATATATATATATATATATATATATATATATATATATATATATATAGAGAGAGAGAGAGAGAGAGAGAGAGAGAGAGAGGTATAATGGAATTATATATCAGATCACTACACAGATAACATGCCAGCACATAAAAGGTTAAACCCTACATATAGGTATCCAGAGGTATAGGCTAGAAATATTTAAAGACAGCAGCCTAGCAAGGGTTAATTGTTTCTTACAATTACTAACAATACAGTTGGTGGCAATGTAACTTGCCCCATGCTATATTTAGTAGGGCAGGAGATTTGTCACGTGAGCTGTGATCGATAGGGATACAGGTCACGTAACAACCCTTTTATAATCACAATGTGCAAAACTGCAAGAAGTAATAACCTATCTGGAAGACATAAGTTCCCAGATCTGTTAAATTTAGAACTGAACTATTTAGCTGCTGTTTTCAACAGTATATCAGCTATGCAACAAATAACAGAATAATGAAATACATTTCCCAGTAAAATCTTGCATTACCACATTATAATCCTAAGCAATAATAATAATATATGGATATAGAACAACAAGGATAATATGAATATATCAGTGTAACATATACCATAGAGATTATAATGGCAAAATCATGTCAGCAGCAGGGGTTATTAGAACCATGGACAGCAAGGACCAGCCAATTGCTCAGTCCAAAGTAGTGTAATCTGCTTTGCTCTTTCAGGCTTTTCACAATGTGACTATTCCAACAGATCAAGATCACACCCTGATACCACCACACATACAATGCAAATTTTAAACAGAACCAGCTATGAAGTACCAGAATCACAGACGAGAAACAGAAGGAAAATTTGCCAGACAGCAATGCAAGTGTTAATTTAGAACATCAGATCAATGGAGCGCAATGGCCATCTCAGAACAACATTATCGTGAATCTTTTATACATGCTTGCACGACTTAAATACATCCCACAGCATTCACATGCAGACTTACACACACAATAGACAACTGGCTCTGCAGGTGTCAGCAATGCTAGCTAGCTATAACTCTCAATGATCTAAAATTGCTCTCAATCTGATTTCTCCCTTTTATTTCTATGATTGGACTGTATGACTTATAACAATTTACAGCCCAATGGCTACTGTATAATAGTTCTCAGTAGGTTGGCCAGATCCACTAGGAAATATTAGAATAAGATTACCCCAGAATAGACTGGGTTATAATTATTTTGGAAGTGTATACAGTGTTATGTAAATAAACTTTAATTATACTTTACCAATCCTACAACAGGGTATGATCTCTGGCGCAGCAAGGTGCAGTATAATTCTGGTCAGCAACCAGGAAA
This sequence comes from Rhinophrynus dorsalis, assembly GCA_037306005.1. NCBI lineage: Eukaryota > Metazoa > Chordata > Amphibia > Anura > Rhinophrynidae > Rhinophrynus > Rhinophrynus dorsalis. The sequence continues at coordinate 111,607,503 of CM074725.1, forward strand.
TTCGGCCAAATAAAATGCCCTTATTTCCCACTGTACACTGTTTATATTACCTAAAACCTCTTAACAGAAAGGTACACTCACTCTTCTCTCATAGGTCACTCCTTAGAGAATTAGAATATTAGGTAATATTTACATTTTCATCAAGTTTCTTCTAGTTGGTAAATATCATATACATAAACTTGAAGAAATAAATCTGCCATGTCGCTAGATGGCAGTCTACTACCAGGAATCTTCAGGAAAGACCTTAATTGCCAATCACACTAATGAGGAAACCACTTAAATGAGTTTTGACACACGTTCTCTTTTAGGAATGTAAGAACTACATCTCCCTACATAAAAATACCAGGTGCTGTTAGATAAAATCCCTGTTCAAGGCAAGATATGCCCACTTTCAAGGGTATTTACTGTCTGAAAGTCTCAAAAATCCATTTCTAGAGAAACAAAACTTATGTTTATATATACACAGACAACATGGTTTCTATGCAGCTATTTGACGCTGCATATAAGAAGACTGCAGACAAGTGGGAGTTTGAAAGAATCTGGTTAAGTACAAGCGAGTTTTTGGTGTTTATTAAGGGTTAAAAAAATAACAGTATATTCATTTTGTATGTGTATTGCAAGGGTTAAAAAACCAACTTGTTTTTACTAGGGGTTTTCTCTGGGCCTGTGTGATTAAGGGTGATTGCTAAGGGGAGTCACCTGGCTGAGGAGCAACTTTAAATACAGTGTTATAGCTTATCTGAGCTTGCTCTTTGAGGCTGCATGTAAGTGGACTGCAGACAAGTGGGAGTTTGAACGAATCTGGTTAAGTACAATCGAGTGGTGTTTATTAAGGGTTAAAAAAGAATTATATTTATTTTGAGTGGGTATTGCAAGGGTTAAAAAAAACAACTATTGTGTTTACTGGGGTTCGTCTCTGGGCCTGTGTGATTAAGGGTGATTCCTTAAGGGGAGTCACCTGGCTGAGGTGCTACTTTAAATACAGTGTTATAGCTCATCTGAGCTTGCTCTTTGAGGCTGCATCTAAGTGGACTGCAGACAAGTGGGAGTTTGAAAGAATCTGGAGTTAGAATAGAAGCAGGTGTCGGAAATCAGCAGAGCTCTGTGGTGAAGGTAATTTCAAGGGATTTACTGCATTCTCATTTAAATTTGGTTTACTTTACCTTAGAGTGAGCATTAGTGGACAGTATAAATCTATCTGAATTGTAAAACCAAGCATGAGTGATAGCAGATGGTGTGGACACAGATAATGTAATGATGGTCTTATTCATAGAAGTCACCTGTGCAGTTTTAAGATATACCACTAGAGGGAATATTGAGAACCGCATGGGTGATCCTTTTGTCTGTTTGCCTCCATGTGGGCAATGGAGTCAAACTATATGCCTGACTCCTCCCCATGACTTGGCACACACAACAATTGGGTAGTGAGTAAGGAGAAGCCAAGAGCTGGCACACAGGGACTGGGTAGTGAGGGTCACATGCTCAGGGACTAGAACAAAAGAGAACAATTTGCAGGAGAGAGGCAGTATCCATTTTGTCAGCGGAAGGGAAAGTAAGATCTTCCATCAGCCCAGCAGTTTTAAGCAGTTATCCTTGTGTTTTTTGGATTTTGAATTCACACCGTAAGTCTTGCCGCACTGGTAAGTATATTGTATCATTTTCTTAATTTACTTTGTCTAGATTAGTTTGTATTGTATGTATGTACTTTTCCATGTTAGTTTAATTAGTGTACTGTGTTTAGTGCCTTGATTAAACTAAAAGTATTTGGGAAAACTCTTAGGTGGGGAAAAGATCATTTGAATTCCTTATTCAACGATTGATGTGTATATAGCATTGTGATATTGTTGCCGCATAAGATAAGAAGATAGCTGCAGGATCACAGTGTTAGTTAAAGAATATAGGGTTTTGTGTATATATAATATATATATACTGCCTTTTATTTGATGTATATGTATTATGTACTGCCTTTTTATTATATGTATATATTAAACATTTATTTATATCATTTACACAACTACTCAAGTGTGTGCATCACTTTGGATGCTAATTGTTAAATATACCTCTTTGAGTTTACCTATGTTTTTTTTGTTAAATGCTCGCGAGCTTCTGACACATTGTTGCCAGACCTAGCGATCATTATAATTTGTTATTTGAGGTAAAGTTTCAGGAAAAGTGTTATTTGGCTCCCATTGTACTGCATGCTAGGGACTCCATCTTGGCTTTCCCTTCATGGTGAGGATGCCATATTGAAATTCCTTTGTTTTTTTATGAGTAACTTTGGGAGCCAACCTGTAAAGTGTTAATACCATATCTGGTCTCAATTTAGATATTGGGAATGTAATACCTACAGGCCCTAATCAATTCAACTGGTGTAGTTTGGAAGAATACTCCAGGGGTTATTAAATATAATAATTAATAACCAGACTGTGCATATTTCCAAATTTTGTGATTTTTTGCAGAAAGTATAATTTCTGTTAAAACTTAACAGGATTTAGTTTATAAGCCTCCCAAGTTATTTTTGGGTGACAATACCACACTGCGACAAGAGTGGTGTGTTTTAGCATTTTCATTGCTGCTTATTTACTAAACAGTGTGTTTTCAAAAACTGTATTTTGATTGACAATCTTATGTATTACTCATAAGTCCATTTGATAATGAAGGTTATATTGTATTGTGTGTCTGCCTAGCGAGTGTACTGCCATAACATGGGCCGTGATCTTAGTTGCGGTAGCGTGTAGGGACTTAGGCTAGGGGATACTAAGCGTATGCTCCTAGCAGGTGTACTGCCATAATGCGGGCCGTGAGTTTAGCTGCGGTAGCGGGTAGGGACTTAGGGTAGGGGGTACTAAGTGTATTCACCTAGCTGGAGTACTGCCATAACATGGGCCGTGAGTTTAGCTGCAGTAGCGGGTAGGGGCTGAGGCTAGAGGGCGCTAAGCGTATCTGTCTGTGTAAACCAATCTGGGGTGGTACTTGATTTGTGTGTTTGTGCAAAGTGTGTGTGTGGTTGCAGTGCAAAGGGGTGAGTGATTACAGATAGTTGTTTAATAGACAGACCCCTAGCAACCATTATAAGTATGCATACCTTATTTAGGAAAAGGTGTGTGACAAAAGGAGAGGAGAAGCTCAAGTATGGGGTGCTCCCTGAATGGGCATGTCTGGGTAAGTGGACAGCCATTGGGGAGGAGCTGGTGCATTATGCAGCTCCAGTATACCCAGCCATGGGTGGTGAAGTAGGGGATATGACATTGAGACCAAGTCTCAAGGCATATTCCAATAAAGAGGGTAAGGCGGCAGCTGAAACAGCATGGATCATCCTGCATGCCTTACGTGAGGAAGTAGTAAGAAGGGAAGGCTTGGAAAAGGAACTAGCTGATGTGAAGGAAAGGTTAATAGTTGCGACTGAGTTCCTGCTTCCTAATAGTAATTAAAATGATTGTTTGGAAGAACAGTGTGCCGTGTTGCGTGTTGACAGAGTGAACCACAACAGGCCTGTAAAAGGGAAATTGCCCAAACCATCGCGTAAGATGAGACCAGCGATGAGGGACCCTGCCAGGGAAACTTCATCATGGGCCTTTTCCTCAGACGATGAAGGGGATTGTGCAGAGTACGCCTGCGCCTCCCATGATGAGGATGAACTGGACCTCCACCAAAGGGCCTGTCCAGTCAACACTTATCAGCGGAAGAGTAGGGTAAATAGGGACCAACATGGTAATGAGGGCGAGGCATGTGATGAGGTGAGTGAAATGATGAGAGGCTATACGCAGATGGAATTGTCTGAGTTGGCCAAAGCATATAAGCAAGGCAGTGATGAAAGCATGGGTGAGTTACGAGTGTGGGACATTGGTGCAGGTAAAGTGATGCTGAATGCAACAGAAGCAGTGAGTCTGGGTCAGATAACTAGTGATCCCCAGGGCAGGCAGGTTTTGCGACAGGTGAGGGAAATACAAGGCAACTTCACATTGCTAGATATTGTAAGGCATGCCTTGTTAAAAGTTTTTCCCTCTCATGTTGATGTAGAGCCCCATACCCCCTGGCGCACACTAAATAAAAGAGGCAATAGTGCGTGTAAGGATCATGGGATGTGTAGTGGGGTTGGATAAGGATGACTGGGCAGGGCCAGATGTAGAGGAATTCATGAAAAGCATGTGGTCCAGATTTCTTATAACAGCCCCTAACCATTACAGAGCTACCTTGATGTCACTGTTATGTGGGGCAGGTCCAAATGGGATAGTCCATAAAATCAGAGCAGTGTTGGCAGAGCTAGGCAAGGACACCCCTTCAGTTAAACAAACCTCTGCCCCCGCATTACAGCAGAATCCCAACAGAGACTCCACCAAGTATGCTGTTTCTCGAAAGGAGATGTGGGCTGATTTGGTTGGAGCTGGTGTTTCCCCCAAAGAGATTGATGGCATCCCTACACCTGCTTTGATAAGGAGGTGGAGGGATATCATGAAAAGGAAAATACAAGTACACACTGCAAATAGGGAGCACCTGCCTGACCAGGTCAGTCTCATCGACCTAGATGAGGATATCACATTTGGTGCTGTCACCAAGACTGACATCTGGAACGACTTTGATTTAGCCCAACTCCAGGTTCCCAGCAAACAACCCCTTGGACCTTACACAAATAGAGTTAAATCAATCTACCCTTCCGAGGAATTAGGGGCCATTGTGACCACAAGTGTAGGTCCATCATCCAAATGACTGGATGGCGGACCCCAGGCAGTGACTATGTCCCCCCTCACTGCTGGGGATCGACGCCCTCACATACCGCTGACTGTGTGGTGGGGACGGTGAATTAATTGCTCCATGGTTAGAGGCCCCAGGTTGGAAGGAGTGGAATGGCAAACTGTAATTCTCCTCATTGGAGGCACCATGCCTATGGGGACAGAAGCCACTTTAATCCGCCATGAAAGTTTAAGGTAGGGTGGATGGGCAACCCTGGGGGTGGTGAATGAATGTAAGCATATGTGGAGAGTACCAATGTCAAGAGGTGGAGGTGGTGAGCTGTGTGTGGGTACAGTGTTGTGGGAAATAGACATCTGGGTACCTCAAACAGTTTTAGTTACATGGGGCAAGAGCGCACTGATTCAGGTAGGGTCCAAAGTTTGGGTTCTACCCAGAACTAACGAGCAGCAGAGGGAGCAGGGAGAAATAATATCAGATGGGCCTGGTGATACTAAGGTTGTGTTATCATGAAGATATTATTATGCCTCTTTACAGGTCCATGGTAAGACCCCACCTAGAATATGCTGTTCAATTCTGGGCACCCTTTCTGAAAAAGGACATTATGGAAGCAGAGAGAGTGCAGAGGAGGGCTACAAAATTAGTAAGGGGAATGGAAAGTTTTAGTTATGAAGAAAGGCTAGAAAAGTTAAACTTGTACACACTAGAGAAACGGCATCTTAGAGGGGATAGGATAACACTATATAAATATGTTCAGGGCCCATACAAAGGGCTCTCCAAAGACCTGTTCATTAACAGAATAGTACAAAGGACAAAGGGCCACCCACTTAGACTTGAGGAAAGGAGATTTAATCTACAGCAGCGGAAGGGTTTCTTTACAGTAAAGACAATAAAGGTATGGAATTCACTGCCTAAGGAGGTGGTGCTATCGAATACATTAGGTATACCACTAGAGGGAGTAGTGAGCATCGCATGGGTGATCCTTTTGTCTGTTTGCCTCCATGTGGGTAATGGAGTCAAACTATATGCCTGACTCGTCCCCATGACTTGGCAAACAGCGATTGGGTAGTGAGTACGGAGTAAGGAGAAGCTAAGATCTTCCATCAGCCCAACAATTTTAAGCAGTTCTCCTTGGATTCTGTGTTTTTTGGGTTTTGAATTCACACCATAAGTCTTGCCGCACTGATAAGTATATTGTATCATTTTCTTTGTCTAGATTAGTTTGTATTGTATGTATGTACTTTTCCATGTTAGTTTAATTAGGGTACTGTGTTTAGTGCCTTGTATTTGGGAAAACTCTTGAGTGGGGGAAAGATTTGAATTCCTTATTCAACGGTTCATTTGTATACAGCATTGTGATATATATAAAATAAAATCCAAATGTTGGAAGCACTCACTCTTAATTAGCTGAGCCCAGGTGCACAATCCTTCAGGATGAGCATGCAACTAGAGCGGAAAAGAAGGCAGCACCAGTGGGACTTAATTGATAAATTTTTAGTAAGGCAAAATATCAATAATAAGGTCAACTTTTCATTCCCATCTCTGATTGATAGCTTGTTTAATATTAATGCTGCGAGGAGTGTACTTGGAGGAAAAGACCAATCTATCCATTGTAGGTTTAGATGTCTTAGGTAGAAGTAAGTCTGATTGTGTGAAGGCAAATGCCTTATTGTATGCAGTTTGTAAAATGTCTTAGGAATAGCCTCTGTCTAAGAAGCATTGGTATAGATCCTTAGCCTGTTGAATAGCTTCCCCACGTTCAGTATTATTCCGAATAATCCTCAAAAATTGGGAATAAGGTACCTCAGATTTAATATGCTTTGGATGAAAACTATGAAATGTAAAAGGGTATTTCCATCTGTACTTTTTCGAAAATTAGTAGTGCCCAATTGGTTATTATCGCAAAACACCGTGAAGTCTAGGAAGTTGACATCCTGAGAATCAATTTGCCAAGGGAACTTGACAGGACTGTCCAATTTAGAATCTTGTAGCATATTGGATAAATGATTCTTGGCTGCCTTTCCATAGAAGAAACACGTCGTCAATCTAGTGACCGTAGAAAACGATGTTAGAAGTAAACAGAGGTGCAAAAGTGTTTAGTTTCAAATTCAGCCATAAATATATTTGCAAATGCCAGAGCCACATTCGAACCCATGGAAGTGCCAGAAATTTGTAAATAATATTTATGTTCAAATCTAAAGTAGTTGTAAGATAGGCAAAATGTTAGCAGTGTTCTCAAGAATTCAATAGGTGATCTTTTATGGGTGGAAGGTGACTGAAGAAGAGCTCTGGTGCAGCTGTCAATACCATCTTGTGTAGGAATAATTGTATACAGTGACTTGACGTCCATAGTTACTAGTAAAATGTCTTCAGTTGTCAGAGACACCTTCGTAATCTTATTGATAAAGTCCATAGTGTCTTGAATGTAGGAAGGCAATGCTTTCACTATAGGTTGAAGCCAAAAGTCAAGGTATTGGGCTAAAGGTTGTATGAGTGAACCTCTCGCAGACACTATCGGGCGACCCGGTGGACTTTGTGCATCCTTATGGATTTTAGGTAGTGTGTAAAGAATTGGGCAAACCGGGTGTGCCACAGATAAGAAACCACATGTAGGTTCATCTATCCAACCATTAGTCAGAGCTAATTGTAAACATGAATCTATTTTAGATTTGTAATTCACAGCTGGATCAGAGGTAAGAGCTTGATAGGTGTTTGTATCGTTTATATATTTCACAGGGATATCGATTAATTTCTAAATGCAACGATATTACCTTTTCAATATAAGGGTTACATGCATACTGTATACACCAGTAGTACCCCGCCATAGTGACACATTCCCATATTGCCGATATTTCTCTATATGAGCTCTACAGTCTCTCATTACATATATGACACAGTCTGTCTTGAAGTTACTGGCTTATTTTGACCGTAGTAATCGGGATAGTGGGTGAGTGACACATCGTGGGAATCGCTATGCCGTATTCCATCGTGTATACACCAATATGTATTTGTGCACCCCTTTGCTGTAGTTTTGTTGATTAATCGAATGATCTCAACATCCAATTCGTAAATTATAATGGGTCTTTAACAGTGTTTCTATTCATGTACCTGTGTGGTGCAATGCACAGGAGACTTTGTACCGTATGAAACATCTGACACACGAGAATGCCTCTCAGATCATTTATTTATGGACACTAAGTATCTTTTATTTTTGGTTACATTGTATGACACTTTGTTTCTTTAGAGAGAATTTCTTGTAACACAATTGGGTGATGACGTTGCTCCCTCGGGACACCCTCAATGTCCGCAGGTGAGTGACGTCGCCACTTGTCCGAGGGCCACGCGGGTTAGCCGTTTGGTCTATTTAAACCTCCCTCCATCTTGTTTTTATCATCTTGAGAAAGGTCCTGGTGTAGGACCGAAACGTTGACCTTATTATTGATATTTTGGCTTATTAAAAATTTATCAATCAAGTCTTCTTTTCTTTACTTCCTTCAGTACAGCATTGAACGAGCCTCTATTTAAAATATACATCTGGTATCTGAAGTAAAATAAAATAGTGGGATATGATACAGATCTATATATCTTTTTCTTTTTTCTTTTTCTATTTGTTTCTTATAATTTGACTTACCAATACCATGCAAGGCAGCCCAAAGGAGTACTGTAGTAGGCTCTACCGGCCCTGCCAATACCGGGTAAGGCAACCTTAAGGATGGTAACGTACAAGGTTCTACCGGCCTTACCAATACCGGGCAGAGCAGCCTGAGCGAGTAGACCAGCTGTCAGATGACTAAGACAGCAGAGAGAAATAGGAATTATGGTCTTACTCAGCAGAAGTCTATTGCCAGGGATAATCAGACGACTGCATAGGAGTGGACAGCGGCCTGGCCAAAGTACTGGATCATTCAGGAGCAAACCAACGTCCGCACGTTGGGACCAACAGTAAATAACGCCACCAGGTTAATGGAGTAAACCAGCGTCCGCACGCTGGGACCAATAACAGCTGTCGCCACCAGGTTAATGGAGTAAACCAGCGTCCGCACGCTGGGACCAACAGTAAATGTCGCCACCAAGTTTAATGGAGTAAACCAGCGTCCGCACGATGGAACCAACAGTGTATCTCGCAACCAGGTTTAATGGCGCAAACCAGCGTCCGCACGCTGGAACCAACAATGTAATCGCAACCAGGTTTAGTGGAGTAAACCAGCGTCCGCACGCTGGAACCAACAATGTATATAGCAACCAGGTTTAGTGGAGTAAACCAGCGTCTGCACGCTGGAACCAACAATGTATATCGCAACCAGGTTTAGTGGAGTAAACCAGCGTCCGCACGCTAGAACCAACAATGTATATCGCAACCAGGTTTTAGTGGAGTAAACCAGCGTCCGCACGCTGGAACCAACAATGTAATCGCAACCAGGTTTAGTGGATTAAACCAGCGTCTGCACGCTGGAGCCAACAATGTATGATCAGCAGCGAGAAGAACAATGTCGCCAGAGCGACGGCTGGAGCAGGAGATTCAGGAACTCAGTAAGATTAACCCGCGAGGTGCTGGAACACAGGAACACTAGAATACAGGCACCCAGGAACACTGGAACACTAGCATACAGGAACACTGGAACACAGGAACGCTAGCATACTGGTACACTGGAACACAGGATCAGCAAGTACAGCAGGAACAGGCCCAGAAGCCTGACCAGCAGGTCAGGCAGAGTGAAGTCAGAAACACCACGAAAGGGCAACCTGGAAGTGCTCAGCCTGGGTTTAAAAAGGCTGTGTGAGGAGGGCTAATCACAGAAAGCCAATCATGATTACTCAGCAATTGACAGACACTGAACAGCACGAATCACGGGCACCGTGATAGGCTAATCACAGACAGCCAATCATGATTACTCAGCAAGTGACAGACACTGAACAGCACGAATCACGGGCACCGTGATACTCTGTTCAAGAAGGGAACCAAAACAGAACCTGGATATTATAGACCTGTGAGTTTGTCCTCTGCTAGAAGGGCAATAAGTCACTATAATAATGATTGATACACAAAAAACAAGATCATTAGCAGGAATCATCATGTCAAACTAATTTTTTCAGCTTCTATGAGGAAGTAAGTAGCAACTTAGATAATGGTAAGGCAGTTGATGTAGTATATCTAGATTTTGCAAAGGCATTTGATACACAGAAGGCTGGGATATAAAATAAGGAAATTAGGGCTAGGGGATAACCTTTGCAATTGTATACAAAACTGGTTGAAGGACAGGGAACAGTGTGTGGTTGTAAATGGACAATTCTCCAATACAGTTAAAGTGGAGAGTGGAGTAACTCAGGGTTCAGTATTAGGTAATCTACTTTTAACATGTTTATAAATTACCTGGAATTATATAGAGAAAGCAGAATATCAATAGTTGCAGATGATACTAAAGTATTAATGGTAATTAATTCAGAACAGGATATTTGCTCTCTACAGAGGGATTTACACAAATGGCAGATTATGCAAACAAATGGAATATGAAGTTTAATGTGGAAAAGTGTAAAGTCATGCATTTGGGAGGAAATCATCCCAAGGCTACTTATGAACTTAATTTAATCATTTTAGGGGACTACAACATTGGAAACTGTGAGCAGTGTCAAATAGCATAGCAAAAGCAAACAAAATCCTGTCTTGCATAAAAAGGGGTATTGACGCAAGACTGGATGACATCATTTTGCCATTGTACAAATCATTGGTAAGACCTCACCTCGAATATGCAGTACAGTTTTGGGCACCAGATCTGAAAAAGGATATACTAGAACTGGAGAGGGTACAGCGAAGAGCAACAAAATTAATTAAGGGAATGGAGGACTTGATGTATGAGGAACGACTAGCAAACTTGGTTTATTTACTCTAGAGAAAAGATTACTAAGAGGAGATCTTATCAGATTGTACAGGTATATGAGAGGTCAATACAAGGATCTCTGTGGTGAGCTATTCATTCCAAGGCCTGATCAGGTGACCAGGGGACACTCCTTGAGATTAGAGGAAAAGAGGTTTAGACTTCAGCAGAGGAAGGGTTTTTTTATAGTAAGGTCTGTTAAATTGTGGAATACCTTGCCCAAGGAGGTGGTTATGGCAGATACAATGGATACATTTAAGAGAAGTTTAGATACATTTCTTTCAAAAGGGAACATACAGGATTATACTGTATATAAGTAGGCAAATCAGGAAGGTCTGATAAAGACTAACTTATTTGGTAGCAGGAAAATATAAAAAATAATCCTAAGCAATAATAATTATATGGATATAGAACAACAAAGATAATATGAATATATCAGTGTAACATATACCATAGAGATATCACGGTGCCCGTGATTCTGGATCTTTTGCTTGCCTGTTCACTTCCTTGTGATTGCCTGGCGGCAGCATGGCGTGTGACTACTTCCTGGTTACTAACGCGTCATTCTGAACACTCGCTATTTTATAGTTCCACCTTGATTGACCTATCTGGACTCCGCCTCCCAGAGAGGCCTTATATGCTGCGTCCTATCATTGCCTCAGTGCTCTTTCATGGTATACCTGAGCGCATTCTGAGTCTCCCGTGATCCGTTCCTGGTTGCAGAATCTGTTTTGTGTATGACCCTGGCTCTGTCTGACTATTGATTTATGCCTGAAACTTTAACCTGGCTGACTGACCGCTCTGTGTCGACTTTGGCTTTGTCCGACTACCCGATCCGTGTATGACCTTTGGCCTGGCTAACTGACTGCTCCGTGCCAATTTTGGCTTGTACGACTATCCACCATAGCGTCCTAGGGTGTGGGCTTCCATTTTCCTCTCCGCTGTAGAGCACTCTTACCACTATCGCTACCTCTGTAGTTCTACTACTCTACTGGTTCGCTCCAAGCCTGTTCATCAGTCTGGCTAGGTTCAGTGTCAGCTCCTGGTAGGGGACTGTGCACTGTCCCCACACATGAACCCGGGAGGGTTGGGGAAGTGTCTATCTTCAATTTTTTTGTGTTTGTTTCTTAATAAAGTGGAATTGATTTTATGTACCTATCTGAGTCGTTATTTGCTAGTCCCCGTGACAAGAGATTATAATGGCAAGATCATGTCAGCAGCAGGGGTTATTAGAACCATCGACAGCAAGGACCAGCCAATTACTCAGTTCAAAGTGGCGTAAGCTGCTTTGCTCTGTCAGGCTTTTCACAATGTGACTATTCCAACAGATCAAGATCACACCCTGATACCACCACACATACAATGAAAATTTTAAACAGAACCAGCTATGAAGTACCAGAACCACAGACAAGAGAAACAGAAGGAAAATTTGCCAGACAGCAATGCAAGTGTTAATTTGGAACACCAGATCAATGGAGTGCAATGACCATCTCAGAACAACATTATTGTGAATCTTCTGTACATGCTTGCACTGGGACTCAAATACATTCCACAACATTCATATGCAGATTCACACACACACACACACACACACACACACACACACACACACACACACACACACACACACACACACACACACACACACACACACACACACACACACACACACGGCTCTGCAGGTGTCAGCAGTGCTAGCTAGTTATAACTCTCAATGATCTAAAATTGCTATCAATCTGATTTCTCCCTATTATTTCTATGATTGGGCTGTATGACTTCCAAAAATTTACAGCCAAATGGCTACTGTATAATAGTTCTCAGTAGGTTGGCCAGATCCACTAAGACATATTAGAATAAGATTACCCCAGAATAGACTGGGTTATAATAATTTTGGAAGTGTATACAGTGTTATGTAAATACAATTTAATTATACTTTACCAATCCTATAACAGGGTGTAGTCTCTGGCGCAGCAAGGTTCAGTTTAATTCAGGTAAGCAACCAGGAAATTTGGCCAAATAAAAAGCCCTTATTTCTGTCGGCGTTCGGGGCTTCCTGTGCGCGCCACTCCTCCTCCTTCGGTGCGGCTGGTGCGGAGGCGGGTGTTGGGCTCGCATCGCCAGGCAACCGCGGCATGACATCACGAGCGTTGCAGGTAAGTAGGGGGCGGTCACGCTTGTGGATGCTCAGTTGTTTCTTGAGCCCCGTGGCGTGTACTGCCTCCCCCTTACCTGCCTTGTGCTATAGCTCTCTGGTCTCTTTCAAGTCCTTACCTGCCTTGTGCTATAGCTCTCTGGTCTCCTTCAAGCACTTACCTGCCTGGTTCCAAAGTTTCCAGTGACTCCTGCAAGTACTCACCTGCCTTGTTCCAAAGTTCCTAGTGTCTCCTGCAAGTACTTACCTGCCTTGTTCCAAAGTTTCCAGTGTCTCCTGCAAGTACCTACCTGCCTTGTTCAAAAGTTTCCAGTGTCTCCTGCAAGTACCTACCTGCCTTGTTCCAAAGTTTCCAGTGTCTCCTGCAAGTACTTACCTGCCTTGTTCCAAAGTTTCCAGTGACTCCTGCAAGTACTTACCTGCCTGGTTCCAAAGTTTCCAGTGACTCCTGCAAGTACTCACCTGCCTTGTTCCAAAGTTCCTAGTGTCTCCTGCAAGTACTTACCTGCCTTGTTCCAAAGTTTCCAGTGTCTCCTGCAAGTACCTACCTGCCTTGTTCCAAAGTTTCCAGTGTCTCCTGCAAGTACTTACCTGCCTTGTTCCAAAGTTTCCAGTGACTCCTGCAAGTACTTACCTGCCTTGTTCCAAAGTTTCCAGTGACTCCTGCAAGTACTTACCTGCCTTGTTCAAAAGTTTCCATTGTCTCCTGCAAGTACTTACCTGCCTTGTTCCAAAGTTTCCAGTGACTCCTGCAAGTACTTACCTGCCTTGTTCCAAAGTTTCCAGTGACTCCTGCAAGTACTTACCTGCCTTGTTCAAAAGTTTCCATTGTCTCCTGCAAGTACTTACCTGCCTTGTTCCAAATTTTTCAGACGTCTCCTCTGTTCCGGCTCCTGAATTCTTCTTGTGGACTCATCTCTCTCCAAGCCCAGTGGTTCAGGAGCGTCAGGTAGACCATATTACGCTGCATGCTGTTACTCTGATCAGTCCTGATCTGCTCCGAGTTAGGTTTCTTGCAGCGCACATTCCCAGACCGTTAAAGTTCCACAGTAACAACTGAGCCTTTACAATGGACACTGCGGGCTTAGTAGAGGCCCTCAATTCGTTGGGAAGTCAGATCTCCTCTTTGGCGGCCTCCGTTCATGACTTGCAGACGAACCAGGCCATCTTGCAGCAGCGCCTTCAGGACCTTCAGGCGGGTTCCAGTACCAGACAACCATCCGTTGCCTCCTTGCCCGATCCTGAACCCAGAGTTCCGATGCCAGATCGATTCCATGGGGAACGTGAACGTTACATGGGATTCATTACCTCCTGTGAACTTCTTTTTTCTTTGCAACCACGTACATATTCCTCGGATCACGTCAAAACTCGCACTGTTATTACCTTACTTGCCGGAGAACCACAGGCATGGGCACACCATCTCTTGCAAACCCACAGCCCTCTTTTGGCCTCCTGGTCCTCCTTTCGACAGGCAATGGATCATCTCTACAAGGATCCCTTCCGTAGGGCATCTTCTCAATCCGCCTTGCGGTTGTTACAACAAGGCCGGCGCCCAGTGGAAGATTATACAGCTGATTTCCGGCGCCTGTCTGTGGAAACTGGATGGAACGAGGCCGCATTGGTCGATCAATGTCGGTGTGGCCTCTCTGATCTTCTGAAGGACGAGTTGGCACGTGTAGGGGTGCCTACTGCCTTGGACGATCTCATCACTTTGTCCATTCAAATTAATAAGTGATTATGAGAACGCCGTCACGAACGTTCAGACGCGGTCCGTCGCACTTCCCCCCCCGATTGCTCCTTCTTCGGCTCCCTCGTCGGTTGGCGGTACGGTGGAGCCTATGCAATTGGGCGTCGTTCGTGGTCCCCTTTCCGATGCTGAGCGCCGTCGTCGGAGACAGCAAAACCTTTGTCTGTACTGTGGGAGCCCGGACCATCTTCTTCGATCTTGTCCCCGGAGACCCCGGGTTTCTGGCCAACCACTCAGTGCTAGAGGTAAGCGTGTCTCTCCTTTCCTTGCAGTAGGGCCCTCTTGGGGTTCCTTCTCTCCTCATTTATCCCTGTCTGTTCTCCTGCAGTGGAATAACCATACTCATGCTCTCTCTGCCATCGTTGACTCCGGGGCTAGTAGCTGTTTTTTGGGTTCTGCTCTGGCCTCATCTCTTTGTATACCCACGCGACTGAAACCACAGCCATTAGGGGTCCAGATGGCTGATGGAAGGTCACATCATCTAGGTCCTGTGACTCACAAGACCATGCCTTTGCTCCTGCGGTGTGGTGAACATCATCAGGAATTCCTACAGTTCAACCTCATTTCTTCACCGTTGTTTCCGCTGATCCTTGGTCTTCCGTGGCTATGGTTACATGATCCCAACATCCATTGGACCACAGGAACAGTCTCGTTCTCTTACAAACACTGTGTGCAGCATTGTTTATCCAGCACCCTTCTGCATCACTGTGCTTCAGTCTCTTCCTCTGTCTCTTCTTTGCCACCATCCTATCACGATTTTTTGGATGTGTTTGATGAGAAAGGAGTGGATTCCTTGCCCCCCCACGTCCCTATGATTGTCCCATCGAGCTTTTACCTGGGGCCCCCATTCCTTATGGGCGCATTTACCCCTTGTCCGGGCCAGAACTAATACATCTCCAGGCATACCTCTCAGAAAATCTGAAGAAGGGCTTTATACGACCATCTACTTCGCCAGCCGGGGCAGGAATCTTTTTTGTGGCTAAGAAGGACGGAGGGTTGAGACCGTGTATCGACTACAGAGACCTGAACAAAATCACAGTGAAGAACCGCCACCCGTTACCGCTCATTCCTGAGATGTTGGAACGATTGGCCTCCGCTAAGGTATTCACCAAGATCGACCTACGAGGGGCATACAACCTGGTGCGTATTCGCCAAGGCGACGAATGGAAAACGGCCTTTCGCACTGGTAATGCCTTTTGGCCTGTGTAACGCCCCTGCAACTTTTCAGTTCTTTATTAATGACGTCTTCCGGGACCTCCTTGACCTCTTTGTCATTATCTATCTGGATGACATCCTGGTGTTTTCTTCTACTCTCACCGAACATCGGGCTCACTTTAAACTTGTTCTCCAACGCCTCCGACAGCACTCCCTCTACGCTAAAATAGAGAAGTGTAAGTTCGAAGCCTCTGAGATTGATTTCCTGGGCTTTCTGATCTCTCCCGGCAAGGTAGCCATGGACCCCCAAAAGACAACAGCCATACTGGATTGTCCAACTCCTACTTGCGTCAAAGAGGTCCAACGTTTTATTGGGTTTGCCAACTTTTATAGGAGGTTTATACGTGGATTCTCCAAAGTGGTCGCCCCTTTAACCGCCCTTACGAGCTCCAAACACCGGTTCTCCTGGACTTCGAAGGAGCAAATCGCCTTTGAGCATCTCAAGACTCTTTACTACTGCTCCTATCTTGGCTCAACCTGACCCTCTCAAGGCTTTTTACGTGGAGGTGGACGCCTCAGAAATTGCTGTTGGAGCCATTCTTTCACAGCGTTCCGGACCAAAAGACATCCTGCACCCCGTCGCTTACTACTCCTGTCGTCTCACTACTGCTGAATCCAACTATGATGTGGTCGATAGAGACTTTTGGCCATTAAATGTGCATTGGAAGAGTGGCAGCATCTCTTGGAAGGGTCTCCCCTCCCGGTTACAGTTTTTACTGACCATCGTAATCCTGAATACTTACGGTCTGCTAAGCGCGTACGTCCACGGCAGGCACGATGGGCACTGTTTTTTACTCTGTTTGACCTGCATATCACCTACTGACCGGGATCAAAGAACACCAAAGCAGATGCCTTATCCAGAAAGTACCCTATGCCTCCTCTTTCTCCATCCATTCCTGATACGATTCTACGACCTGAACATTTCCTCCTGTCAAACCATATTCTTAACCAGGACATCGTAACACAGTCGGCCTCTGTGGATCCTGGCTTCATAACGCAACATGATCTCGTCAAAAGCAATGGGTTTCTGTTCCATCGCAATCGGATTTATGTCCCGGTACCCTTACGGGCTACAGTGCTCCATCTTTGTCATGACGCACCCACTGCGGGACACGGAGACATACGCCAAACTTCTGACTTGGTTAAGAGACAGTTCTGGTGGCCAGGAATGGATCGAAGCATTCATCAGTACGTTTCCGCCTGCGACACCTGTGCCAGGTCAAAAGGCAGCCATACCAAGACCACGGGATTGCGGCAACCACTTCCGGTACCTAAATTTCCTTGGAAGGACATATCAGTTGATTTCATTGTTGACCTTCCTTCTTCCAACAAGCACACCACCATAATGGTGGTGGTGGACCGTTTCACCAAACTTGCCCATTTTATCCCGGTTGCCAGAGTGCCCACAGCAGAAACTACAGCGTCCTTATTCATCAAAGAGATTTTTCGCCTTCATGGCGTGCCCGATTCGATCTTATCCGATATGGGTCGTCCGTTCACATCCAGATTCTGGAAGGCCTTCTGTCAGAACCTTGGTATCAACCTCAACTTAACCTCAGGGTACCATCCTCAATCCAATGGGCAAACAGAAAGAACTAATCAAAACCTTGAACAATACCTCCGTTGTTACGTCACCTACCTTCAGGACGACTGGTTCTCGCTCCTTCCTTTAGCGGAATTTACGTATAACAACCACTACCACCGGTCTATAAAGACATCCCCATTTTACGCCACGTTTGGCTATCATCCTCATGCGTATCCTCGTCTTACTACCGATCCTTCTGTTCCTGCTGCTGCTGCTCAAAGGGTCAGAGATCTACGTTCCTCTCATGTCACTCTCCGCAATGTTCTCAGACATGCTTAGTCCTCATATAAAGAACAGGCGGACCTGCACCGCTTGCCGGCACCCACATATCGGGTAGGGGATAAGGTCTGGCTCTCCTCTACTCATCTACTCTTAGCGTGTCCCTCTCGGAAACTCAGACCACGCTACCTGGGTCCCTTCCCAGTGCAGAAGGTGATAAACCCGGTAACTGTACGTCTACAGCTACCCGCCAGTTGGCGGGTCCACCCATCTTTTCATGTCTCCCAGCTGAAACCCTGGAAACCTAGTGAATCTCCTCTGCCTCCACTGACTCGCCCGGCTCCGATACTCGTGGACGGTTCCGAGGAATATGAAGTAGAGGCTATTGTGGACTCTCGGAGGCGTCGTGGCAGACTCGAGTATTTGGTGCAGTGGCGTGGTTATGGTCCGGAGGAACGCACCTGGGAGCCGTTGGCCAATATTCATGCCCCGGCTCTTCTTCGCTCATTCCACCGTTCGCATCCAGTTTCGCTGGGTCCTCGGCGCGTCCGGTGGCCGCGCGTCGGGGGGGGGGCTCTGTCGGCGTTCGGGGCTTCCTGTGCGCGCCCCGCATCCTCCTTCGGTGCGGCTGGTGCGGAGGCGGGCGTCTGGCTCACGTCGCCAGGCAACCGCGGCGTGACATCACGAGCGTTGCAGGTAAGTAGGGGGTGGTCACGCTTGTGGATGCTCAGTTGTTTCTTGAGCCCCGTGGCGTGTACTGCCTCCCCCTTACCTGCCTTGTGCTATAGCTCTCTGGTCTCTTTCAAGTCCTTACCTGCCTTGTGCTATAGCTCTCTGGTCTCCTTCAAGCACTTACCTGCCTGGTTCCAAAGTTTCCAGTGACTCCTGCAAGTACTCACCTGCCTTGTTCCAAAGTTCCTAGTGTCTCCTGCAAGTACTTACCTGCCTTGTTCCAAAGTTTCCAGTGACTCCTGCAAGTACTTACCTGCCTTGTTCCAAAGTTTCCAGTGTCTCCTGCAAGTACTTACCTGCCTTGTTCCAAAGTTTCCAGTGTCTCCTGCAAGTACTTACCTGCCTTGTTCCAAAGTTTCCAGTGTCTCCTGCAAGTACTTACCTGCCTTGTTCCAAATTTTTCAGACGTCTCCTCTGTTCCGGCTCCTGAATTCTTCTTGTGGACTCATCTCTCTCCAAGCCCAGTGGTTCAGGAGCGTCAGGTACCCACTTTATCTGTATATATATATAGCCTGTATATGTATATATGTTCTCTGGGCCTTACTGTCCTGCCACTGTGTCCTGCTTCTCCTAGTCTCCTTTTCTGGGGATGTTCTTCTTATAGACCATATTACGCTGCATGCTGTTACTCTGATCAGTCCTGATCTGCTCCGAGTTAGGTTTCTTGCAGCGCACATTCCCAGACCGTTAGAGTTCCATAATTTCCCACTGTACACTGTTTAAATTACCTAAAACCCCTTAACAGAAAGGTATACCCATTCTTCTCTCATAGGTCACTCCTTAGAGAATTAGAATATTAGGTAATATTTAAATTTTCATCAAGTTTTTTCTAGTTGGTAAATACCATATACATAAAACTTGAAGAAATAAATCTACCATGTTGGTAGATGGCAGTCTACTACCAGGAATCTTCAGGAAAGACCTTAACTGCCAATCACACTAATGAGGAAAACATTTAAATGAGTTTTGACACACGTTCTCTTTTAGGAATGTAAGAACTACATCTCCCTACATAAAAATACCAGGTGCTGTTAGATAAAATCCCTGTTCAAGGCAAGATATGCTCACTTTAAAGGGTATTTACTGTCTGAAAGTCTCAAAAATCAGTTTCTAGAGAAACTAAACTTATATTCAAATATACACAGACAACATGGTTTGATAGAATCTGGTTAAGTACAAGTGAGTGTTTGGTGTTTATTAAGGGTTTAAAAAATAACAGTATATTCATTTTGTGTGGGTGTTGCAAGGATTAGAAAACAACTGTTGTTTTTACTAGGGGTTTTCTCTGGGCCTGTGTGATTAAGGGTGATTTCTAAGGGGAGTCACCTGTCTGTGGTGCTACTTTAAATACCGTGTCAGCAATGCTAGCTAGCTATAACTATATAATGATCTAAAATTGCTATCAATCTGATTTCTCCCTATTATTTCTATGATTGGACAGTATGACTTCCAAAAAGTATTCTAACCATTCTAAGTATTCTAGCTAAATGGCTACTGTATAATAGTTCTCAGTAGGTTGGCCAGATCCACTAAGAAATATTAGAATAAGATTATCCCAGAATAGACTGGGTTATAACAATTTTGGAAGTGTATACACTGTTATGTAAAAAAACTTTAATTATACTTTACCAATCCTATAACAGGGGCAGCAAGGTTCAGTTTTATTCAGGTCAGCAACCAGTAAATTTGGCCCAAAAAAAGCCCTTATTTCCCACTGTACACATATTATCTAAAACCCCTTAACAGAAAGGTACACCTATTCTTTTCTCATAGGTCACTCCTTAGAGAATTAGAATATCACTCATGTCTCTAGGCTATGGATTAGGAAACTGTGTATTTTTTGTCCCCACCAAACAAAGGAGCAAAGGTCATTAAATTTGCAGGCATCCCAATCACGTCCCCGCCAAACCCAGACAGCAGTGGCACCAGCCCAGACCTGCTCAGCTTCAAGGGCTTAAGTCTGTAAAGCCAACGTCAGCATGACTCACAGACTCCTGGCCTGCAGGTTCCCGTAGGAGGGTGTCTTCACCTGTTTCTGGAAGTCTGGAAATCCTCAATCACAGATCAGTGGGTTTTGTGGGTAATTTCAGAAGGGTACAAAATAGGTTTCAGATCCCTTCCTACTTTTGGTTTCTACTTGTCTAGAGATTCAACAGTGCTGGCCAAATTAAAACTGTTCCTGGAGTCAGTGAATTCACTGTTGGGAAAGACGGTCCTGGTTCCAGTACATCCCCAGGAGCAAAATTCAGGTTTCATTTCCAACCTCTTTGAATTCTAAAGAAGGATAGCATCTACAGTCTCATTTTGGACAAGAAATGTCTCAACAAGTATGTGAGGACTGCATGCTTCAAGATGGAATCCTTGTTTTATGTTACCAAAGCGATCTGCCCAGGGGAGTATCTGGCCCTGCGCATTCTGATCCATCCGGATAGCCAACTCCATCTGCATTTTGCCTTAGGCTCGGAGCACTACCAGTTCATAGCTTGGCTTTTTGATCTTGCCTGGGCTCCTTGTATGTTTACCAGGGTCATGAGGTCCTTATCACCCTTTATTCACACCCGGGGCATTTCCAAGACTCCTTATCTGGATGACCTTTTGAGCAAGGCTCCTTTGAGGAACTCTTGGCCCAGTATGTCCATAAATGTGCTATGGGTGGATCCTGATCATGTTAAAATCTTCTCTACTACCATCACAGGAGCTGGTGGGGTTTGACAACTGCCTAGGTAAGGTCTTTTTTGCCGGAAGACAAGATTCGGCAGATTATGCAGGATGTGTCTCAGTGTCCCTCGGAGTGGAGTGGCCCTCGGTCACGATCAGGGAGTATGTGAGAGTTCTGGGCCGACTAGTGTCAACACTAGGGACATGTCATCCAGAATTAGTACGGGAATTCGGCACTTCTGGATCAACAGATCTCCCTCTTCAGAAGCCAGACGGGACCTGCAGTGGTGGTTGCAGTGGGGATTCTCTAGCTTTTGTCATGGATGTGAGGTAATTTCCATGGAACTTCCATCTCATTATGTCTTTCCTCTGATTCCACTCATTCTCAGGTTGTTGTGGTCAGGATGGATGGTGCAGCAGTGATTCTGGTCTCTCCTTATTAGACCAAGAGAGCATGGTTTGCTGACCTGGTGAGTCTTTCCATTCATGATCCACTTCCTCCCAGGCCAGACCTCCTTCTTTAGGGCTACTTTGGAAAGAGGATGTGGAACAGCTACCTTGGACAGCATGGCTGTTGAAGCCCGCATCTTGAGGAAGAAGGGTTTCTCCTATGAGGTCATTTCTACTATGATTCAGGCTAGGAAGCCTGTCTCTTCTAAGGTATACCACAGGGTTTGTCATATTTTTCTTTCCTGTCTTTTCAAGACTTTGACCTCCTGGTGGTGTTACCTTTCTCCAGGATGATGTGAACAAAGGACTCAGTCTGAGTTCCTTGAAGGTTCAGATCTCTGCTCTCTTTGTCTTCTTCCAGAGACGTATCCCTGATGTCAAGGTGCTTGTTCTGGGGGTCACTCATGCTTTCCCTGTCTTCAAGGTTCCCACTCCTCTGTGGGACCTTAATTTGATTTTGGGGTTTCTACAGAGGCCACCTCTTTACTCATCAGTTAAAATGTAAGATGGCCTTTCTTCTGGCAGTGGTCTTGGTTCACGGAGTCACTGATTTGCAGGACTTGTCTTGCAATCTGCCTTTCCTGGTTTTCACAAGAACAAGGCAATTCTTCTAGTGTCACAGATACCCAGGAAAGTTCAGGAATCAATTTTATTGACAAAAAGAACAAAGAAAATATATACATATATACATACAAAGGAACAGGCAAAGGGTTAAAGCCAGCAACTCAGCTATTAGAAATACTAGGATGCAAGGCTAAACCATAGTGCTAGAGACTAGGCCTTAGCCACTGGTAGTCTCAGCAAGAACCGGGAACAGGAGCAGGAACACAGGATCTTGATCCAATGTAGCGGGCGTACCGACTTAGGACTGCAGTCAGTAGAGAGCGAACTCTGACTACCACCTGCAGTCAGAAGGAAACAAACTCGGACTCACGCCTGCAGTCAGAAGGAAACAAACTCTGACTCACGCCTGCAGTCAGAAGGAAGCGAACTCTGACTCACGCCTGCAGTCAGAATGGAATTAGATAGCTAACTCACCTGCAGTCATTATCAGAGTTGGTCTACTAGAGCCCCAGGTCCGCACTTGGTTGGGTGTCTGCCAGGTATAAGGAACTAACGTAAGGTAGTCAGACAGAGCAACAAGTCACCACCAGAGGGGGTATTCAGCAGAAGCATAACGCAAAATGCAGGGGCCCCCCTGCGAACTCGAAAAGGGGCCCCAAGTCCCGCCTCTATTAAACCCCACCCTAATTAAGCCACGCCTCTATTAAACCCCACCCACACCAATAACAAATAGAAATAAGATTAACCATTTTCCAAATGTTCTTCACACACATGAAAAATATGTACAGATGTACAACACAGTTACTTACATAGCCTCTTAATTCACAAAATGCCAATGGTGTGAAATCCAAGCCTTTTGTAAGAAAAGAACAAAACAAAAAACAATAGAAAATTATTATCCCACACATATCCTACAACAAATTTACACCGAATATGTTCAGGACAGGTTAATGTAAGGCTAACACACACACACACACACACACACACAGTACAATGCTGGAATGTTAACATATTTAAATTGGTTGATACCAAAATGTACACTATATGTATAGTATACCAAAGCGACAATACTCATACAAATGCTATAATTAGGACAGGAGAAATACCTACCACTGGTTATTCTGTGACTTGTTCTTTAAAACTATTGTCATGTAATCTGTGGTCTGTAGAATTCCTAAAGGAATATGTACCACAATTAATACTTCTACAACAAGTTTTTAAAATAAAATTTAACTGAACAATTAAAAAAACAGGAAACTCAAAGGGGCAGGTTAAACAAGGGGTGATATTATAGGACAAATCAACTGTGGCATAGCCAAAATTGTCATTGATTTAAATGGAGTTGTCTACCCATTGAATGCTGGAGAGGTCTTCAAAATGTTTTTAAGCTTTGCTTTGGAGGATATAGCATTCAATTGTATAAATGCATCGTTTATAATAGAAAAAAAACACTGTAAAATAATGAATTTGGTTTGTCCTAGAATGTCTCCAGTTGTTACCAGAGCAGACCCTAAAGGCTTACTAAATACATGAAAAATACATAAAAAATGTAATTAGCACCTTTCTAGAAGATTCCATGCCACAGGAACACTGAGGACCTGAAGTGGAGTATGATGGGAGATTGGCTGAAGCCCTGGACTGGAGGCATGCACTTCTCTACATATTCATTGCACTTGGATTGATACTCATTGACTGGACACAGCTTGGCTAAAGCCCTGGACTAGAGACTGAGACCCTGGACTGGAGGCATGAACCTTGTTTTGCTGAAGCTTTGGACTAGAGACTGATGCCCTGGACTGGAGTCCTGAACCCTGTTTTGCTGAAGCTTTGGACTACAGACTGTGGCCCTGGACTGGAGGCCTGAACCTTGTTTTGCTGAAGCTTTTGACTAGAGACTGAGGTCCTGGATTGGAGGCATGACCTTTGCTTGGCTGAAGTTTTGGACTAGAGACGCAGGCCCTGGACTGGAGGCATGAACCTTGCTTGGCTGAGTCCCTGGACTGGAGGCATGAACCTTGCTTGGCTGAGGCCCTGGACTGGAGGCATGACCCTTGCTTGGCTGAGGCCCTGGACTGGAGGCATGACCCTTGCTTGGCTGTATCTTTGGACTAGAGACTGAGGCCCTGGACTGGAGGCATGAACCTTGTTTTGCTGAAGCTTTGGACTAGAGACTGATGCCCTGGACTGGAGTCCTGAACCCTGTTTTGCTGAAGCTTTGGACTACAGACTGCGGCCCTGGACTGGAGGCCTGAACCTTGTTTCGCTGAAGCTTTGGACTAGAGACTGAGGTCCTGGACTGGAGGCATGACCTTTGCTTGGCTGAAGCTTTGTACTAGAGACGCAGGCCCTGGACTGGAGGCATGAACCTTACTTGGCTGAGTACCTGGACTGGAGGCATGAACCTTGCTTGGCTGAGGCCCTGGACTGGAGGCATGAACCTTGCTTGGCTGAGGCCCTGGACTAGAGGCATGAACCTTGCTTGGCTGAAGCTTTGGACTAGCAACTCTGGCCCTGGACTGAAGGCATGACCCTTGCTTGGCTGTATCTTTGGACTAGAGACTGAGGACCTGGACTGGAGGCAAGAACCTTGGTTGGCTGAGGCCCTGGACTGGAGGCATGAACCTTGCTTGGTTGAGGCCCTGGACTGGAGGCATGAACCTTGCTTGGCTGAAGCTTTGGAGTAGAGAATGAGGCCCTGGACTGGAGGCATGACCCTTGCTTGGCTGAAGCTTTGGACTAGCGACTCTGGCCCTGGACTGGAGGCATGACCCTTGCTTGGCTGTATCTTTGGACTAGAGACTGAGGACCTGGACTGGAGGCAAGAACCTTGGTTGGCTGAGGCCCTGGACTGGAGGCATTAACCTTGCTTGGCTGAGGCCCTGGACTGGAGGCATGAACCTTGCTTGGCTGAAGCTTTGGAGTAGAGAATGAGGCCCTGGACTGGAGGCATGAACCTTGCTTGGCTGAAGCTTTGGACTAGCGACTCTGGCCCTGGACTGGAGGCATGACCCTTGCTTGGCTGTATCTTTGGACTAGAGACTGAGGACCTGGACTGGAGGCAAGAACCTTGGTTGGCTGAGGCCCTGGACTGGAGGCATGAACCTTGCTTGGCTGAGGCCCTGGACTGGAGGCATGAACCTTGCTTGGCTGAAGCTTTGGATTAGAGAATGAGGCCCTGGACTGGAGGCATGAACCTTGCTTGGCTGAAGCTTTGGACTAGCGACTCTGGCCCTGGACTGGAGGCATGACCCTTGCTTGGCTGTATCTTTGGACTAGAGACTGAGGACCTGGACTGGAGGCAAGAACCTTGGTTGGCTGAGGCCCTGGACTGGAGGCATGAACCTTGCTTGGCTGAGGCCCTGGACTGGAGGGATGATCCTTGCTTGGCTGAAGCTTTGGAGTAGAGAATGAGGCCCTGGACTGGAGGCATGACCCTTGCTTGGCTGAAGCTTTGGACTAGCGACTCTGGCCCTGGACTGGAGGCATGACCCTTGCTTGGCTGTATCTTTGGACTAGAGACTGAGGACCTGGACTGGAGGCAAGAACCTTGGTTGGCTGAGGCCCTGGACTGGAGGCATGAACCTTGCTTGGCTGAGGCCCTGGACTGGAGGGATGATCCTTGCTTGGCTGAAGCTTTGGAGTAGAGAATGAGGCCCTGGACTGGAGGCATGACCCTTGCTTGGCTGAAGCTTTGGACTACCGACTCTGGCCCTGGACTGGAGGCATGACCCTTGCTTGGCTGTATCTTTGGACTAGAGACTGAGGACCTGGACTGGAGGCAAGAACCTTGGTTGGCTGAGGCCCTGGACTGGAGGCATGAACCTTGCTTGGCTGAAGCCCTGGACTGGAGGCATGAACCTTGCTTGGCTGAAGCTTTGGACTAGTGACTCTGGCCCTGGACTGGAGGCATGACCCTTGCTTGGCTGTATCTTTGGACTAGAGACTGAGGACCTGGACTGGAGGCAAGAACCTTGGTTGGCTGAGGCCCTGGACTGGAGGCATGAACCTTGCTTGGCTGAGGCCCTGGACTGGAGGGATGATCCTTGCTTGGCTGAAGCTTTGGAGTAGAGAATGAGGCCCTGACTGGAGGCATGACCCTTGCTTGGCTGAAGCTTTGGACTAGCGACTCTGGCCCTGGACTGGAGGCATGACCCTTGCTTGGCTGTATCTTTGGACTAGAGACTGAGGACCTGGTCTGGAGGCAAGAACCTTGGTTGGCTGAGGCCCTGGACTGGAGGCATGAACCTTGCTTGGCTGAGGCCCTGGACTGGAGGCATGAACCTTGCTTGGCTGAAGCTTTGGACTAGCAACTCTGGCCCTGAACTGGAGGCATGACCCTTGCTTGGCTGTATCTTTGGACTAGAGACTGAGGACCTGGACTGGAGGCAAGAACCTTGGTTGGCTGAGGCCCTGGACTGGAGGCATGAACCTTGCTTGGCTGAGGCCCTGGACTGGAGGGATGATCCTTGCTTGGCTGAAGCTTTGGAGTAGAGAATGAGGCCCTGGACTGGAGGCATGACCCTTGCTTGGCTGAAGCTTTGGACTAGCGACTCTGGCCCTGGACTGGAGGCATGACCCTTGCTTGGCTGTATCTTTGGACTAGAGACTGAGGACCTGGACTGGAGGCAAGAACCTTGGTTGGCTGAGGCCCTGGACTGGAGGCATGAACCTTGCTTGGCTGAGGCCCTGGACTGGAGGGATGATCCTTGCTTGGCTGAAGCTTTGGAGTAGAGAATGAGGCCCTGGACTGGAGGCATGACCCTTGCTTGGCTGAAGCTTTGGACTAGCGACTCTGGCCCTGGACTGGAGGCATGACCCTTGCTTGGCTGTATCTTTGGACTAGAGACTGAGGACCTGGACTGGAGGCAAGAACCTTGGTTGGCTGAGGCCCTGGACTGGAGGCATGAACCTTGCTTGGCTGAGGCCCTGGACTGGAGGCATGAACCTTGCTTGGCTGAAGCTTTGGACTAGCGACTCTGGCCCTGAACTGGAGGCATGACCCTTGCTTGGCTGTATCTTTGGACTAGAGACCGAGGACCTGGACTGGAGGCAAGAACCTTGGTTGGCTGAGGCCCTGGACTGGAGGCATGAACCTTGCTTGGCTGAGGCCCTGGACTGGAGGGATGATCCTTGCTTGGCTGTATCTTTGGACTAGAGACTGAGGACCTGGACTGGAGGCAAGAACCTTGGTTGGCTGAGGCCCTGGACTGGAGGCATGAACCTTGCTTGGCTGAGGCCCTGGGCCCCTCTCTGCTTGGCTTTGGTCTTGTACTAGAGACTGGTCCCCTCTCTCCTTGGCTCTGGTCCTGGGCCCCTCTCTGCTTGGCTGTGGTGTTGTAATAGAGACTAGACCCCTCTCTGCTTGGCTGTGGTCTTGGACTGGAGACTGGTCCCCTCTCTGATTGGCTGTGGTCCTGGGCCCCTCTCTCTGCTTGGCTGTGGTCTTGTACTAGAGACAGGTCCCCTCTCTGCTTGGCTGTGATCCTGGGCCCCTCTCTGCTTGGCTTTGGTCTTGTACTAGAGACAGGTCCCCCCTCTGCTTGGCTGTGGTCCTGGGCCCCTCTCTGCTTGGCTGTGGTCTTGTACTAGAGACTGGTCCCCTCTCTGATTGGCTGTGGCCCTGGGCCCCTCTCTCTGCTTGGCTGTGGTCTTGTACTAGAGACTGGTCCCCTCTCTCCTTGGCTGTGGTCCTGGGCCCCTCTCTGCTTGGCTGTGGTGTTGTAATAGAGACTAGACCCCTCTCTGCTTGGCTGTGGTCTTGGACTGGAGACTGGTCCCCTCTCTGATTGGCTGTGGTCCTGGGCCCCTCTCTCTGCTTGGCTGTGGTCTTGTACTAGAGACAGGTCCCCTCTCTGCTTGGCTGTAGAAGATGTGAGGTTAAGAGTGCAACTGGAGAGTGCACAAAACACATCCAAGTCAATATATGAGGCCAGGATAGCAGACCTATAAATAAAGGCAGATCTTACCTGGTGGAGATTCCACAATTTGAAAATGTGGATCACACGAGACAGCAGGGGATCCAAGTCTATTCACAAAGAATGTAGAAAAGAGAGTTGTTAGTCAAGGAAAGTTTTACTGAAGTGGGCGTATCTTACCTATACTTAAGAATTAACGATTTGGTGAGTAGTCTTAGATCTTTCACTGTACAAAGTACTGGAGGCCTATGATGGAGCCAATTCTACACAGGAAATAGAAATCAGATAGTTAACAATCAAGTCAAGGCTTTAACTACAGTAGAGATAAAAACATGTGGAGAGTAGGCTGAAGCCAGTTAATGGAGAAAGTAATTGCCAGAACAAAAATCTGTACATGGGGAAAGTGCACCTAGAGAAGGTCTCAAAGCTCAAAGGAGTTAATACACTAAAGTTTAATTGTACACATTAACACATTCCTGACTGTGGAGCGATTAAAGGACATAATCATCATCACATGAGCATGGGTCATATATATGCTTTTACACATAGTCAGCAGTGTGTTGCTCATCTCTCTGGCACCCAAACACTTTAATGCTACTAAACCACATACCAAACTCAGAAGCATTGGTCCAGTTTTCTGAGCTCTCAAACCCAATAATACACAGAGATACAGTGAGGAAACAGCAGCCATAGTCCCCTGCCACCCTGCCCTTTTCAACTGGACGGACAACATAGCAGACTAAGATTATCCAGATATCAAAAAAATAAAAATTAAAAAACCTCATTCCACTTGTCTGTATTAACTCTTTGAGCGCTAGAGAAGGTCTCAAAGCTCAAAGGAGTTAATACACTGAAGTTTAATTGTACACATTAACACATTCCTGACTGTGGAGCGATTAAAGGACATAATCATCATCACATGAGCATGGGTCATATATATGCTTTTACACATAGTCAGCAGTGTGTTGCTCATCTCTCTGGCACCCAAACACTTTAATGCTACTAAACTGCATACCTGGGACCCTCTCTGCTTGGCTGTGGTCTTGTACTAGAGACTGGTCCCCTCTCTGATTGGCTGTGGTCCTGGGCCTCTCTGTCTGCTTGGCTGTGGTCTTGTACTAGAGACTGGTCCCCTCTCTGCTTGGCTGTGGTTTTGTACTAGAGACTGGTCCCCTCTCTGACTGGCTGTGGTCATGGGCCCCTCTCTCTGCTTGGCTGTGGTCTTGTACTAGAGACTGGTCCCCTCTCTGATTGGCTGTGGTCATGGGCCCCTCTCTCTGCTTGGCTGTGGTCTTGTACTAGAGACTGGTCCCCTCTCTCCTTGGCTGTGGTCCTGGGCCCCTCTCTGCTTGGCTGTGGTGTTGTAATAGAGACTAGACCCCTCTCTGCTTGGCTGTGGTCTTTGACTGGAGACTGGTCCCCTCTCTGATTGGCTGTGGTCCTGGGCCCCTCTCTCTGCTTGGCTGTGGTCTTGTACTGGAGACAGGTCCCCTCTCTGCTTGGCTGTGGTCCTGGGCCCCTCTCTCTGCTTGGCTGTGGTCTTGTACTAGAGACTGGTCCCCTCTCTGACTGGCTGTGGTCATGGGCCCCTCTCTGCTTGGCTGTGGTCTTGTACTAGAGACTGTTCCCCTCTCTGATTGGCTGTGGTCATGGGCCCCTCTCTCTGCTTGGCTGTGGTCTTGTACTAGAGACTGGTCCCCTCTCTGATTGGCTGTGGTCATGGGCCCCTCTCTCTGCTTGGCTGTGGTCTTGTACTAGAGACTGGTCCCCTCTCTCCTTGGCTGTAGTCCTGGGCCCCTCTCTGCTTGGCTGTGGTGTTGTAATAGAGACTAGACCCCTCTCTGCTTGACTGTGGTCTTGGACTGGAGACTGGTCCCCTCTCTGATTGGCTGTGGTCCTGGGCCCCTCTCTCTGCTTGGCTGTGGTCTTGTACTAGAGACAGGTCCTCTCTCTGCTTGGCTGTGGTCCTGGGCCCCTCTCTCTGCTTGGCTGTGGTCTTGTACTAGAGACTGGTCCCCTCTCTGACTGGCTGTGGTCATGGGCCCCTCTCTCTGCTTGGCTGTGGTCTTGGACTAGAGACTGGTCCCCTCTCTCCTTGGCTGTGGTCCTGGGCCCCTCTCTGCTTGGCTGTGGTGTTGTAATAGAGACTAGACCCCTCTCTGCTTGGCTGTGGTCTTGGACTGGAGACTGGTCCCCTCTCTGATTGGCTGTGGTCCTGGGCCCCTCTCTCTGCTTGGCTGTGGTCTTGTACTAGAGACTGGTCCCCTCTCTCCTTGGCTATGGTTTTGTACTAGAGACTGGTCCCCTCTCTGACTGGCTGTGGTCATGGGCCCCTCTCTCTGCTTGGCTGTGGTCTTGTACTAGAGACTGGTCCCCTCTCTGCTTGGCTGTGGTTTTGTACTAGAGACTGGTCCCCTCTCTGACTGGCTGTGGTCATGGGCCCCTCTCTCTGCTTGGCTGTGGTCTTGTACTAGAGACTGGTCCCCTCTCTGATTGGCTGTGGTCATGAGCCCCTCTCTCTGCTTGGCTGTGGTCTTGTACTAGAGACTGGTCCCCTCTCTCCTTGGCTGTGGTCCTGGACCCCTCTCTGCTTGGCTGTGGTGTTGTAATAGAGACTAGACCCCTCTCTGCTTGGCTGTGGTCTTGGACTGGAGACTGGTCCCCTCTCTGATTGGCTGTGGTCCTGGGCCCCTCTCTCTGTTTGGCTGTGGTCTTGTACTGGAGACAGGTCCCCTCTCTGCTTGGCTGTGGTCCTGGGCCCCTCTCTCTGCTTGGCTGTGGTCTTGTACTAGAGACTGGTCCCCTCTCTCCTTGGCTGTGGTCCTGGGCCCCTCTCTGCTTGGCTGTGGTGTTGTACTAGAGACTGGTCCCCTCTCTGACTGGCTGTGGTCATGGGCCCCTCTCTCTGCTTGGCTGTGGTCTTGTACTAGAGACTGGTCCCCTCTCTGATTGGCTGTGGTCCTGGGCCCCTCTCTCTGCTTGGCTGTGGTCTTGTACTAGAGACTGGTCCCCTCTCTCCTTGGCTGTGGTCCTGGGCCCCTCTCTGCTTGGCTGTGGTGTTGTAATAGAGACTAGACCCCTCTCTGCTTGGCTGTGGTCTTGTACTAGAGACTGGTCCCCTCTCTGCTTGGCTGTGGTCCTGGGCCCCTCTCTGCTTGGCTGTGGTCTTGTACTAGAGACTGGTACCCTCTCTGCTTGGCTGTGGTCCTGGGCCCCTCTCTCTGCTTGGCTGTGGTCTTGGACTAGAGACTGGTCCCCTCTCTGATTGGCTGTGGTCCTGGGCCCCTCTCTCTGCTTGGCTGTGGTCTTGTACTAGAGACTGGTCCCCTCTCTGCTTGGCTGTGGTCTTGTACTAGAGACTGGTCCCCTCTCTGACTGGCTGTGGTCATGGGCCCCTCTCTCTGCTTGGCTGTGGTCTTGGACTAGAGACTGGTCCCCTCTCTCCTTGGCTGTGGTCCTGGGCCCCTCTCTGCTTGGCTGTGGTGTTGTAATAGAGACTAGACCCCTCTCTGCTTGGCTGTGGTCCTGGGCCCCTCTCTCTGCTTGGCTGTGGTCTTGTACTATTGACTGGTCCCCTCTCTCCTTGGCTGTGGTCCTGGGCCCCTCTCTGCTTGGCTGTGGTGTTGTAATAGAGACTAGACCCCTCTCTGCTTGGCTGTGGCCTTGGGCTCCTCTCTCGGCTTGGCTGTGGTGTTGTAATAGAGACTAGACCCCTCTCTGCTTGGCTGTGGTCTTGTACTAGAGACAGGTCCCCTCTCTGCTTGGCTGTGATCCTGGGCCCCTCTCTGCTTGGCTTTGGTCTTGTACTAGAGACAGGTCCCCTCTCTGCTTGGCTGTGGTCCTGGGCCCCTCTCTGCTTGGCTGTGGTCTTGTATTAGAGACTGGTCCCCTCTCTGATTGACTGTGGTCCTGGGCCCCTCTCTCTGCTTGGCTGTGGTCTTGTACTAGAGACTGGTCCCCTCTGTCCTTGGCTGTGGTCCTGGGCCCCTCTCTGCTTGGCTGTGGTGTTGTAATAGAGACTAGACCCCTCTCTGCTTGGCTGTGGTCTTGGGCTCCTCTCTCGGCTTGGCTGTGGTGTTGTAATAGAGACTAGACCCCTCTCTGCTTGGCTGTGGTCTTGGACTGGAGACTGGGCCCCTGTCTGCTTGGCTGTGGACCATGGCCGGAGCTGTGAACCCTGTTTGGCTGAAACCTTGGAATGGAGGCATGAACTCTGCTTGACTGAAGCCCTGGAATGGAGACTGATGCCCTGGAGTTGGAGGCGTGCACTTCATTGCTGAAGTCCTGGTCTGGATAAGGTAGACTGCGTTACTGAAGCCATGGACAGACATCTAGTAGATCCTTACATTGATGACAACACAAATACTCATGTTTTTGAAACTGTGGTAGTAGATTGGAAAAAAGCTTGTCTCCTTGCTTTTCTTTGAGCAAATTCAGTAGTTAACTCTTTTACATCTAATTTTCTGGCTCTTTCATTCTCTGTGCTTAAGATGGACAGTCCTGTAAGTCTCTCCTGAGTCATTGAACTTCTAAGGTAATTTTTTATTAACTGCAGTTTAGAAAAAGATCTTTCTGCGCTGGCGACAGTAACTGGAATAGTTAAGAAAAGCTTTATTGCTGTTCCAACTTCCAAAACACTAGGAAGAATACAATTATTTTTTAAAAATAAAAGTTCCGCTAAATCCTTCATTGTGCCTCCTTGAATTTTTTTAATTTGGTCATTTAGAGCAGTTCGAAAGGACAGCAGTTGTGAAGGGAAGTCTGCAGTCAAGTCATCTTTGTACTGAGCTGCCAATGACTCAGCAGATTTAACTAATGAATCATCACTGGCACAGAGAATTTTTGATGGCATCATAAAATGAAAGCGTTCCACAATAGTATGTATACCTGTGAATCGCCTTTCCAACTGTGCAACAATAAGGTCTATGCTGGCGTAAAACACAGCCACCTTAAAATACTCCTCAGGATTTGTTAACCTTTGGTCCTCACAGAGTTCTTCAAAATGCCTTTTTGTAATTCTTACACGTTTATCTGCAAACTCTGGTTCAATTCCCCAAGCTGTTGCAAGAGAGGATGCTGTAGTTCTAGATTCCTCAAATTGTTCTCGATATTTGGTTAAGGTACAAGCTGCATTCTTCAGAAGCTTTGCGGCACGAAAAATGTCTATGTCTTTAGACTGAAGCAGCTGAGAAACTAGGTCTACTGTTTTTAGAATTTTGCTCTGTGTCACGACCTTGAGGACAAATTCAAATTTTTCAATGGATTTTTTTATTCCGGCAGCTGCTGTGCGTTCATCTAAGTGTTTAGATTTCAGTATGATTGTACACAGGGCTTTCATTATATCAACAAATCCAAACCTTAGAGCATGTACAGCTTCATGTCTTGATGCCCAGCAGGTGGGACACAGTTTTTTCAGTGTAGGATTTTTGGAAGTTCCCTCTTTGCCAGCAGTAAGAAGTTCCCACCTTTTGACGCTATCACTAAAAAAGATGTATACTCGTTGCACAACATCATCAAAATCTTTTATTTCTAATATGTGCTTACAAGCATCATTCAAGACCAAATTTAAATTATGAGCAGCACAATGTACATAGACAGCATTTGATTCTATTGCTCGTATGCGAATTTGAACTCCAGAGTATATTCCACTCATTGTGCTAGCCCCATCATATCCCTGACCTCTACATTTCTGAATTGGCAAGCCTTTGTTTTCTAGGACTTTAAGTATTTCTGTTGTCAGTCCTTCTGCACTTTGGTCAGTAATCTTATGGAAACCCAAAAAGCATTCATTAATTCTGACTTCAATGGGTATCTCATTATCATCATTGATAATGGTTACATACCTAAATACTTGACTAAGTTGGTCTTCCTTATTAATGTCTTGTGTTGTATCCATGATTATAGAGTAGAACTGAGCCTCTTTTATTTCCGTTACTATTTCATGTCGCACTTTTTTAGAAAGCAATTGAATTAACTCATTCTGTATTTGTGGGCTTAGATATTTTATTTTTGTGTCTCTCTCTAGTAATTCTTTCAGAACAGAGTCATATTTGCTTAATAATTCTATAATTGCCAAAAAATTTCCACAGTCTTTCTCCCCTAGCTTTTCCGTGTGCCCTCTGAAAGCTAGATTGCACATAGCCAAGGTGAGTGTAACGTCAATAATTCTCCTCAAAACTTCAGTCCAAAAGCCAACTTGTTGTCTGTAATTGGCATGCAGTTTTTCATCAACAGTGTCATCATTTCTCCATGTATCATAAACAACACATGCCACTATATGAGAATGTGTCATTTCATGTTCTTTAATTTTTCGAGAAATACCTTGCCAGTCTTTTATACCGACAGCCCATCCTTGAGGTTGCAGAGAAATTCTACGATCTCCAAACAGCCAACAAGGCTCACAGTAAGCAATATCGGATTTGAACGAATAGCACAGCCATTTTCGAGGAATCTTCCCTGTTTTAGTAGATATGTAGTAATATTCGCTAGAAAAGCACCTGTTCTTCATATCTCGTGGAAAAGGTCCTTTGGGCTTGCAAGGGCCATTTTTAATAATAAATTTTTTCATACCGGTATCCAGCTCTGTATTAACTGGAAAATTTGCCTTGTCTGTAGGGAAAAAGTCATGGGGAGCAGAAAGACTTTCAGCCTCTGGTTCCCTCTCGGTTTCACATCTTCCTGCACAAGCTTCCTCATTAAGTGTCATAACATTCATCTCTGAATTATCAGTATTCTCAGGGGCAACAGATACTCGTTTTGGTCTGTAACTGGTTGGTTGTTCTATAGGCACCTCAGTTACAGCACCAGTATTTGCATAGGATGCAGTTGAGCAAGATGGTTGTGTTTGTGCATCTTCTGTTGCGAACGATGAATTATTGTTCACAGAAGACAGGCAATCATTGTTTTGGTTTGAGCAGCATGGCTGATCTGTTGACATATCTGCTTGAACTTCTGACAATGATGACG
Source organism: Rhinophrynus dorsalis (assembly GCA_037306005.1). NCBI lineage: Eukaryota > Metazoa > Chordata > Amphibia > Anura > Rhinophrynidae > Rhinophrynus > Rhinophrynus dorsalis. The sequence goes on from CM074725.1 coordinate 111,642,268, forward strand.
CCGCTTCAGTGTAGGCAGGCTTAAACATAGAAGTTATTTTTGGTAACTTGCTTTTAAGAATCTCCTCCCTCTCTTTATTTTGCCTTTTCTGAGCTCCACTCAAATACTTCCTTGGCTTACTCATTTTTGTAATATGAAATTATAATCTATCTCAAATACAAAATTTTGTTCAGGAGGTTCCTCACTTGTATTCTTTGCAAACTAGTTCTATTCAGGAGTTTGTTCTGGTTTGGGAGAAATACGTAAGAATGTTTAGGTGTACAAGTTAGAACTATTCTAAAAAAAAAAAAATTTATTATAGCCAACAGCAGATACATTGGATTCAAAGATACGCAATTATTACAGTTTAATCCACAGTTGATAATTTAGCATTTAACCCCTTAAGCACCCAAACCACTGCATTTGCAGCCGTTAAGGGACACGGACCTCAGCACCAAAAACATTCTTGGATGGCACAGTAGCGTGCAGCCGCACTGCCATTAGAGGTCCATGAAGTGCCAAGACGTCACTGGTCTATAACCCTTTGAGTGCCAGAGGGGTACGCAACGCATTTCAAAGCAATGCATAGTGCATCCCTCTGACACTAAAAGTGTGAAGTGCCTGAACCGACATGACAGTCCTGACACATCGTGTGTCAATAAGTGTTTAAGCGTCTCCGATACAGATTTGCCACCAAAAAATGCGTTAGCAGTATATCATTTAATTCAAGTTGAAGTTACAGGAGAGCCGAAACATAAATCAAGCCAGATCTTACCGGGAGTGGAGCTTCCCCACAGGGATGATGAAGGAAGAGTCCGGACAATGCAGGCAGCAGGCGAGGTCAGCTACAGATGCAAGTCTGTACAAAGAGAACGGAAAGCAGGCAGTATCGTTGTCAGTGAGGATGGCTCAGTAAGTGCAGGGAGATGTGAGGCGAGACTGCAGAGATCATGGAAACAATGCCAAGCCAGATCTTACCGGGAGTGGAGCTTCCCCACAGGGATGATGAAGGAAGAGTCCGGACAATGCAGGCAGCAGGCGAGGTCAGCTACAGATGCAAGTCTGTACAAAGAGAATGGAAAGCAGGCAGTATCGTTGTCAGTGAGGATGGCTCAGTAAGTGGAGGGAGATGTGAGGCGAGACTGCAGAGATCATGGAAACAATGCCAAGCCAGATCTTACCGGGAGTGGAGCTTCCCCACAGGGATGATGAAGGAAGAGTCCGGACAATGCAGGCAGCAGGCGAGGTCAGCTACAGATGCAAGTCTGTACACAGAGAATGCAGAGCAGATTGTTGACAACTGAGATGGTTCACTAACTGTAGAAGATGTGAGGTTAAGAGTGCAACTGGAGAGTGCACAAAACACATCCAAGTCAATATATGAGGCCAGGATAGCAGACCTATAAATAAAGGCAGATCTTACCTGGTGGAGATTCCACAATTTGAAAATGTGGATCACACGAGACAGCAGGGGATCCAAGTCTATTCACAAAGAATGTAGAAAAGAGAGTTGTTAGTCAAGGAAGGTTTTACTGAAGTGGGCGTATCTTACCTATACTTAAGAATTAACGATTTGGTGAGTAGTCTTAGATCTTTCACTGTACAAAGTACTGGAGACCTATGATGGAAATAGAAATCAGATAGTTAACAATCAAGTCAAGGCTTTAACTACAGTAGAGATAAAAACATGTGGAGAGTAGGCTGAAGCCAGTCAATGGAGAAAGTAATTGCCAGAACAAAAATCTGTACATGGGGAAAGTGCACCTAGAGAAGGTCTCAAAGCTCAAAGGAGTTAATACACTAAAGTTTAATTGTACACATTAACACATTCCTGACTGTGGAGCGATTAAAGGACATAATCATCATCACATGAGCATGGGTCATATATATGCTTTTACACATAGTCAGCAGTGTGTTGCTCATCTCTCTGGCACCCAAACACTTTAATGCTACTAAACCACATACCAAACTCAGAAGCATTGGTCCAGTTTTCTGAGCTCTCAAACCCAATAATACACAGAGATACAGTGAGGAAACAGCAGCCATAGTCCCCTGCCACCCTGCCCTTTTCAACTGGACGGACAACATAGCAGACTAAGATTATCCAGATATCAAAAAAATAAAAATTAAAAAACCTCATTCCACTTGTCTGTATTAACTCTTTGAGCGCTAGAGAAGGTCTCAAAGCTCAAAGGAGTTAATACACTAAAGTTTAATTGTACACATTAACACATTCCTGACTGTGGAGCGATTAAAGGACATAATCGTCATCACATGAGCATGGGTCATATATATGCTTTTACACATAGTCAGCAGTGTGTTGCTCATCTCTCTGGCACCCAAACACTTTAATGCTACTAAACCGCATACCAAACTCAGAAGCATTGGTCCAGTTTTCTGAGCTCTCAAACCCAATAATACACAGAGATACAGTGAGGAATCAGCAGCCATAGTCCCCTGCCACCCCGCCCTTTTCAACTGGACGGACAACATAGCAGACTAAGATTATCCAGATATCAAAAAATAAAAATTAAAAAACCACATTCCACTTGTCTGTATTAACTCTTTGAGTGCTAGAGAAGGTCTCAAAGCTCAAAGGAGTTAATACACTAAAGTTTAATTGTACACATTAACACATTCCTGACACATAACCTACATTACACAAATGCAGAGCCTGAATCTGGCTCAGTACTTCTAACTGTACAGATCCCTTATAATTTTGTATATCAACTTTTACACCCTAAAACGCCAAACTTTATTACTGTGAAAATGTAAAACTCTTCTGGTTAAAAAAAAAAAATCAACGTGTATGTTGATTTTAATTGACAGTTTTAAAATTAACACCCAACAAGTGTAATGGGCTTTAGGCTGATGAGGTTGTATGTGTCTCTCACTGTTATTCGTTGTCATTCTATTTCAATGTAGAATAACAATGAATAACAGTGAGAGAATCATATAATCTCATCCCCCTAAAGCTGACTATACTTGGTGGGGGTTAATTTTAAAACTGACAGGTAAAATCAACATGCATTTTGATTTGTTTTCAACCTGAATAGTTTTATATCTTGTCAGTAATAAAGTTGGGCGTTTAAGGACTTAAAAGTTGATATACAAAGATCGTACAGGAAAAGAAATATCAGGATAGACTAAAGGATTTGAACATGTATAGACTGGAGGAGAGAAGAGAGAGGGGATATGATAGAAACATTCAAATACATGTTGGAATTCCACAAAGTTCAGGAGGGAAATATATTTCAAAGAAGTAAAAATGTTAGGACAAGAGGCCATAGCCTAAAACTTAAGGGACCCAGGTTTAGATGTAATATAAGAAAGTTTTACTACACTGAGAGAGTAGTAGATAAGTGGAATAGTCTACCAGCAGAGGTGGTAAAAGTTAATACATTGACAGATTTTAAGTATGCATAAGGCGGTCCTAACATAAGTAAAGACCAAGGACCAAATAAAGTTTGAGGTTTTTAGAGTAAGACAATAGGCAGAGTAGATGGACCGAATGGTTCTTATTTGCTGTCAAATCCTATGTACAGTTAAAAGTATTGAACTGGTCTTTTTCTTAGTTTGATAAGGTTATCATATGTTCTTTGTCTTTAATCTTATATGTTGGTTGTGTGTATGTCAAATACCTCTGGATAAAAAGCCAGGCAGAAAAGGAAAATGCAGTCAGGTTTGAGACATACAAACAATCAATGTATTATATTTATATATCTCAACCACTGGCCAAGGAACTAGTTCAATGCTGTAAAGTATATTTCTAGAAAGGTATAGACCAGTTAAAAAGCTAAACCTTTAATAATTATTGGCTATGTTTAAAAGAATTTTTTTTAAACTATAAAATGACAATATATGATTCTTGACAACAAACCATCCATGTGAAAATAAAATCTTCTACAATTCACGCTGAATTATTTCACCCAAACCCAAAACACATTTAGGGTTGCCACCTTTTCTTCCAAAAAATACCGGCCATGGCATTCCCTCCATAGACTTAACATTGGACAGAAGCCAATTTTTTACCGGCCTGCCTAAACACATTTGAAAAACTACTTAGTATTTGATCTCTACAACTCCATCCACTGAGTCTAATGATAATGATCCTATTGTCACAAGGTAATTCCATTGTTTTGTGGACATATTTGATTCTGGATCCAATACAGTTTGGGTTACACAAATAATCCACTGATTTGAATTGAAGAATTTGTTTTCAGTTGCTCAGTTGTCCGATTCAAATTTTGATTATATATTCAAAGTTGAAAACGGACAACTGACCATCTAAAAACAAAATCTTCACTTCAAATCAGTAGATTATTTGTGTAACCCAAACTGTATTGGATCCAGAATCAAATATGCCCACCATGGTCATAATAAGTTTAATCCAATTTTTTTTTTTAAATATAAAATGTCACATATGATTCTTGACAACTAACCATCCATGTGATTTTGTGAAAATAAATTACTGTATAATTCACGCTGGATTATTTAACCTAAACCACATTTGAAAAACTCCTTAGTATTTGATCTTTACAGCTCCATCCACAGAGTCTAATGATATTGATCCTATTGTCAGAAGGTAATTCCATTGTTTTTGCTACCATAACAGTTACTGAGTCCCATGGATTAAACCTATTATGCCCATGGTGGACATATTTGATGCTGGATCCAATACAGTTTGGGTTACACAATGAATACAATGATTTGAATTGAAGATTTTGTTTTCAGTTGCTCAGTTGTCCGATTCAAATTTTGATTATATATTCAAAGTTGAAAATGGACAACTGACCATCTAAAAACAAAATCTTCACTTCAAATCAGTGGATTATTTGTGTAACTCAAACTGTATTGGATCCAGAATCAAATATGTCCACCATGGGCATAATAGGTTTAATCCATGGGACTCAGTAACTGTTAATGGTTTTTGGAACTACTTGTTTGACTCTTGTGTGGCACACCTTTACTGTTTGCAGCAACATTTATATTAAATTTAATATAAATGAGGCAGCAGCTGCAGACAGTAATGGTTAATAAGCTGGGCAAGTTGTGAACTACCCATCCCTTTCCCAATCCTTAGTACCTTCTTTAACTGCAAGCAATGGCAAGCAGCTAAGGCAGCAGGCTGTCACAGCTCACAGGTTGCTGAGAGTGACAGATGATGACAGGTTGACACTGACAGCACAGCACAGATCTGATGATTGATGATAATCTCTCTCTCTGGTCGGTGGCACTGGGAAGTGAAGACAGAAGCAGATCGTCCTAAGAAGTCTGAACTGCAACAACAACACACCAGCAACGCACTGAAAAGTGGCTGCGTAGCTGGTGTGTGAAGAATTTAAGCAGCCCGCGCTACCTACGTGGTGACGTAGGGCGCAGCTGAAAAGCTATTGATCCAATGATCTTGTCACATCAGACCTCCTCCAGACCTGGCTCTGTATGTTTGCTGAAGGGGGAAGGTCAGAATTTAAAAGATGCAGAATTTAAAAAATGCAGATCTTCCCCCCTCATCAAACATACAGAGCCGACTCAAGTCTGGAGGAGGGGACAGGGCGACCACGTCAGATGCCACTGCCAGCCAATCACAACAACTGGCAGTGCGAGTAACACAAATTGAAAAAAAAAATAAATAAATGACAGCCTTGATTTAAGTGAGAGGTGTAATGCCTTTTGATTTTAACAAGGGCAGGTCCCAGGGGGAAAATTTATTTATATAGCATGCATGCCACTAGAACTGTATCACGTCAGCTGTGCACTTGGTTTGCCAGGCTGCGCCAGTCACAGTTTAACTTTTTTTGCTGTTACTTGAAAGTTTCAAGTAACAGGAAAAAAAAAGTTGAACTGTGACTGGCGCTGCCGCGCAAACGGCAAACCAAGTGCACAGCTGACGTGATACAGTTCTAATGGCATGCTATAATAGCATGCCATTAGAACTGTATCACGTCAGCTGTGCACTTGGTTTGCCGTTTGCGCGGCAGCGCCAGTCACAGTTCAACTTTTTTTTTTCCTGTTACTTGAAAGGAGCCAGGACTCGGAGGACACACACACAATGCTAGTATGCTGCTAGTGCGTGCGCCTAGTACTCACTATCATACTAGCGAGGAGGAGGTCCGTACCATAGCAAAGTCTGGGGCAGGGCTGAGACTGAGTCTATTCTGATTGGAGGAGTCGGATTTACAGGAAGCGGCTGGGAGGAGGAAGTGAAGACAGGTACCCGGTACACAATGACCGGCGCTTCTCATTTCTTTGGGACTTTTAAATTTTCTTTAGGGGGCCCCATTAATGGTGGTGCCTCCAATTACATTTAGATGTGTTTGGGATTGGGAATACAATTGGGGGCCCCATGACTGGCGGGGCCTTCAATTTAAAAGCATATGGTGAAATGAAGTTTGGGGGCCCTGAGGCTGGCGGGGCCCCCCCCGCACAGCGGGGGCTGCGGGGGCCTCCGCTACGCCCCTGGTATTCAGACAAGCCAGGTCATACACAGTTCAGGTAGTCAGCCAGAGCCACAGGTCTGCACCAGGTTGGTTGCCCACTATAGGGATAAGCAAAAGAATAGTCAGACAGAGCCACAGGTCAGCACCAGGTTGGATGGAAGACTAGCCAGGTCATACACAGAGCACAAGGTAATAGAACTATTACGAACAACAAAGCAAGGGCAACTGAGTCAGGACTCAGACTGCCCTTTAAACCCCTCCACAGGAAGTAGGTAGGAGGAGGCTACAGGAAGCAAACATATAAAACAGAGGCCTGCTGCATGCTTGAAGCCTCGCGCCTGTAGATTATGCTAAGGTAAGCTGTAACAGTACCCCCCCTCCGTGGTGCCAGTCGGGGTTTTTCAGGCAATTGAGTATGAAACCTGCGTACATCACTGGCAGGTATCCAGGAGCGCTCCTCAGGATCATAGCCCTTCCAATGAAAAAGGTATCCTCAAACCTCGAGTCCAGAATATTTTGTACTTCATACTCCTCATGATCTGCAACTCTCACGGGAGCAGGACGGACAGGAGCTGAGGTTGCAGACCAAGGGTTTCAGTAGGGAAACATGGAACACATTATGTATGTGCATATTGGCTGAAAGTTCCAACGCATAAGCCACTGGATTAATCTTGCTCAACACTTGGAGTGGACCAATGAATCGAGTAGCAAATTTGCCACAGGGAATCTGGAGGTGCAAGTTACGGGACAACAACCACACTGTCTCCTACTTGAAAGTTAGGTGCCGGCAGTCGTCTACGGTCTTTTGTCTCTTTACCGAGTCACGTAGCTGTATCCATACCCATGAGGAACGGAGCGCCCTTAGATGCTCATCCAGAGCCAGAATCTCTTGTGCCTGGAAGTTCTTAAGGAGTGTCGAGGGTTGGAACCCATAGTTGACCAAAAATGGGGAAGTCTTAGTGGAAGAGTTAACAGCACTATTCCAGGCAAACTCTGCCCAAGGTAACAGGGTAGCCCAGTTATCGTGATGGTCAGAGATATAGCAGTGGAGGAACTGCTGCAAGGCTTGATCAGACCTCTCTGCCACACCATTGGACTGTGGATGATACGAGGAGGAGAATGCCAATTGAATACCCATCTGCGCACAGAAGCACCTCCAGAAGTGGGATACAAATTGGCTTCCTCTATCGGACACAATCACTTTAGGAACACCATGGAGATGGAAGACTTCTCTAGTGAAAACCACCGCCAACTCCTGCGTGGATGGTAATCTTTTAACCCCTTAAGGACCCTTGACGTACCAGGACCATCAGGGTCCTTGAAATACTCAAGGACCGATGACGGTCATAGTACGTCACGTACTTTTTACTTACAGCGCTCTACCGGGAGCGCTGTAAGTAAAAATAGGGCCTGAAATTGACCGCTCCAAGATCGGAGCGATCTCTATCAGGCCCCATAATGACGCGCCGATACACGCGACAGGTCACGTGTACCGGCGCGTCCAAGTGCTCCTATGCGGTCATTATGGGACGAATTGTCCCAGGACCGCCGGTCCTTAAGGGGTTAATTGGCACAAAGTGTGCCATCTTGGAAAATTTGTCTACAATCATTAGAATGACTGTATAGCCCATGGAATTAGGAAGGTCAATCATAAAGTCAATGGAAAGATGTGGCCAGGGGCGTTCCCCATTGGCCACTGGCTGGAGCAAGCCCACTGGCAGGTGTCTAGGAGACTTGTTTTGGGCACAAGTCGTACATGCAGCCGTGAAAGCGGTACAATCAGCCTGTAGGCTAGGCCACCAAAATACTTCGGACACGGACCAGGTTAGTTAGTCTCGACCAATGTGACCTGCCATTTTCGAGTCATGATACGTCTCCAACAGTTTTATACATAATTGAGCAGGGACAAAACAACGGCCCTTGGGTTTCTCCGGGGGGGGGGGGGGGGGGCAAATCTTGGGATACCAAGATCTTGGGCTACCTGCTTCTCCAAGCAGGGACGTGATACAAATCGTTGCAAGTATCCGATCAGCTGGAATGATCGTGGAGGAAGTAACCTCCTCTCGTGATAAGGCACAGAATTGACAGGATAACGCATCTGCCCTTACATTCTTAGAGCCCGGCCTATAGGAAACCACAAAATTGAAGCTAAACAAAAACAGCGTCCATCTGGCCTCTCTGGGAGACAACCGTTTAGCTGAGGTGAGGTGAGGTTTTTGTGGTCAGTTAGAATCAATATCGGCACCTTAGAGCCCTCGAGCAAATGCCTCCATTCCTTCAAGGCCAGGACTATGGCCAGTAACTCTCTGTCACCAATTTGATAAAGCATTTCTGCTTTGGACAATTTTCAGGAAAAGAACCCACATGGACGTGGATACTCACCCAGGGAAGTGCGCTGGGACAACAGGGTGCCCACTCCGATCTCTGATGCATCCACCTCCAAAGTAAAGGGTAGGGAGGGATTGGGATGTGCCAGTATGGGCCCTGCAGCAAAAGCTGCCTTGAGAGTTTCAAAAGCCAGAATAGCTGGTTGTAATCATTCAGAAGGATTGACCCCTTTCCGTGTCATGTCAGTCAGAGGTTTGACAATAGTTGAAAAATTCTTGATGAATTTATGGTAATAATTCGTAAAACCTAGAAACCTTTGGAGAGCTTTGAGTCCCTTAGGACGTGGCCAATCCACAACCGCAGACAATTTTTGGGGGTCCATGGCAAATCCAGCAGCAGAAATTATGTAGCCTAGGAATGTCACTTGCAATTTGTGGAACTCGCACTTTTCAAGTTTACAGAACAACTTATTCTCCCATAGTAGGCTAAGGACCCTTGAAATGTCAGACTGATGAGTCTCCAATGTAGGAGAGTGGATGAGGATATCATCCAAATATACCACCACACAACTTTGAAGGAGTTCTCTTAACACATCATTTATAAACTCTTGAAAGACAGCTGGAGCGTTACACAAACCGAAGGGCATGACCAAGTACTCATAATGCCCACTCCGGGTATTAAAGGCTGTCTTCCATTTGTGTCCCTCTTTAATCCGTACTAAATTGTACGCGTCTCTCAGGTCGAGTTTAGTGAAAATCTTGGAACCCTTGACTCGGTCAAAGAGTTCGGTGATTAAGGGAATAGGATAAGCATTCTTGACCAAAATCTTATTCAACCCACGAAAATCAATACATGGACGAAGCTCCCCGTCCTTCTTTTTTGACAAAGAAAAATCCAGCACCAGCAGGAGATATGGATTTACATATGATGCCTCTAGCCAGCGCATCCATCACATATTCCACCATAGCCTTATTTTCCTCCACAGACAAAGGATAGACCCGATCCCACGGGGGTGTAGTCCCAGAAAGCAATTCCAACGTACAATCATAGGGTCTATGAGGCGGCAGGAGCCCAGCTTGGCTTTCACTAAGTACGTCTATAAAAGACATGTACTCCTCTGGAAGGAGTGAAGTTGATGCCTGCGTAACTCTTACGGGGCATGATAGACAAGACTTTTTACATAGTGGGGACCAGTCCACCACCTCACAAGTGTGCCAATCTATCCTGGGATTATGTTTCTGGACCCAAGGGAACCCCAGGATCATTAGCATGGTGTGGAAAGTTAATTACCTGAAACGTCAGGGTTTCCGTATGGAGGTCTCCCACTCTCAAGGTTAACAAAGCGGTCTCATGTGTAATGTGAGAGGGTTGTAGTGGTCTGCCATCAATGGCTTCCACGGCCAATGTGCGATTACCCTGGCGCAGGGTCATAAGATGCTTGGATGCCACGGCCATGCGGCCTGGCCTATCAAAGACTTGCCTGAATGATTTCACAAAATCAGAGAAATTGTGAACGATGGGTTTATTAGTCTCCCATAGCAGATTGGCCCATGCCAGTGCTCTGCCCGTGAGAAGGGAGATAAGGAAACCAACTTTATTTTGCTCATTGGGAAAGGCATATGGTACCAATTTGAAATATATGCCTAGCTGGTTCAGGAAACCACAACAACCTTCTGGATCCCCACCATACTGCTGTGGGAGCTGAGCGGAGCCCATCAACCTCTTGACCATACCTGCATCAGGAGGGTTTGGGACCAATGGTGCCTGGGAAGTCTCGGAGGGGACCACCAATTGGTTACAAATTTGCTCAAGATGAGCAGCGTGCTGTGAAACCGTCTGCATGGCCAAAGACAACTGATCCAGCCGCTGACTCAGTGTCTCCATCCTCTCTAGGATGCTTTCAAAAACTGCATTTCCATCACCGTCTGAACTCATGGCCCTTGCGTACTGTCACAGATACCCAGAAAAGTTCAGGAGTCAGTACAGTATAGTTAATGCAATTGTATTGACAAAAAGAACAAAAATAAATAAATAAATAAATAAATATATATATATATATATATATATATATATATATATATATACACAAAGGAATAGGCAAAGGGTTAAAGCCAGCAGCTCAGCTATTAGGATGCAAGGCTTAAACCACAGTGCTAGAGACTAGGCCTTAGCCACTGGTAGTCTCAGCAAGAACCAGGAACAGGAGCAGGAACACAGGATCTTGATCTGACGTAGCGGGAGTACCGACTCAGGCCTGCAGTCAGTAGGAAGCGAACTCTGACTCACGCCTGCAGTCAGAAGGGAGCGAACTCTGACTCACGCCTGCAGTCAGAGTCAGAATAGATAGCTGACTCTCCTGCAGTCAGTATCAGAGCTGGTCTACCAGAGCCCCAGGTCCGCACTTGGTTGGGTGTCTGCCAGGTACAAGGAACAAACGTAAGAGTAGTCAGACAGAGCCACAAGTCAGCACCAGAGGGGGTAGTCAGACAAGCCAGATCATACACAGTTCAGGTAGTCAGCCAGAGCCGACACCGGAGGAGGTGCTACAACGGATCCACCATCCAAGAAAACCCATTCAATACCTTGGAATCTGAATGCTGAAAGATCAGCATTCACACATTCCACAAAGTGATGAGCAACCGGTTTTGTTGCATCTCTATTCTTAATACTGAGCACATGTTCTCTTAGTCTTTGTTTTAGGGGTCTAATAGTACGACCCATATACTGTCTATTGCATCCATTACATGTAATAACATAGACAGTATGTGTAGTCCGACAGTTGATATATTGTCGTATGTTGTATTGTTTATTCATATGATTTGTCATTATAGTAGTGCCCCCCTGAACATAAGTCCAAACTAGGCACTTTCTCGCCCCACAAACATGCATACCCACCGTGGTCAACTAGGTGGGATTAGCGATGTTTCTACTCCTATAGAGACTCGGGTCCAAATAATTACCCAGAGTAGGTGCTCTCCTAGCAACAAAATTAACCCCTTGTTCATGAGCTGTCCTTAATCTAAAATCATTCTTTAAGACTGGTAAGTGTCTGTTAATAATATTCTTTATAGCACTAAATTGCAGACTATAATTTGTCACAAAGAATAATTTTGTAGGTTCATTGGCCCTTAAGCTCTTATGCCTTTTATTTAACAATGTCTCACGGTTACTTTCTTTAGCTCTAACATAAGCTGACTCAATCAATCCACATGAATAGCCTCTCTGTAACAACCTAGATTTTAAATCACTAGCTTGCAATTCAAAATCTCTCTCCGTTGAGCAGTTTCTGCGTATTCGCAGAAACTGTCCAACTGGAACCGCTTTAATAATATGTTTAGGATGAAAAGATTTAGCATTAAGCAAAGAATTACCAGCACATGGTTTCCTATATAATGTCGTACTTATCCCTTCTTTACTCAGCTTCAAACGCAAATCCAAAAATGAAATCTCTACTTTTTGGAATTCAGCTATAAACTCCAATGAACAATCACTGGTATTCAAGAAGTCTTTAAAATCTAAAGAGGCTTGCTCCGTGCCTTGCCAAACAAAAACAAATCGTTAATATATCGACAAAACATCTTGATACATGGACGAAAAACATTGAGAGTACCATAAATATAAATTTCCTCAAACCATCCCATGTAAAGGTTGGCAAAGCACGGAGCAAATTTAGCACCCATAGAGGTGCCCTTCTTTTGTATATAGAAGACGCCATCATATTTAAAAAATTATTTTCTAAAAGATATTTTATGGCATCCAATAGAAAACCCTTTAAATCGTTGGTATAATCGATGTAGCGATTTAAATGAAATTCAATCGCCCTTAGCCCCACATCATGTGGTATAACCGAATACAGAGATACCACATCCATGGAGCCCCAAGCTAAATCTGAGGAAACCGACACTTTAGACACTAACTCCAGGAGGTGCCCAGAGTCCCTGGTATAGCTAGTCAACCTTGTGACCAAAGGCTGCAGATAAGAGAAAACAAACTCTGATAGATGTTCATTTAAAGAGCCAATACCAGAGACTATGGGTCTCCCCCTGGGTGGTCTCTGTAACTTTGGGGAGGTGATGAAAAATGGGCATTACTGGATGTGATACTCTTAAAAAGTCAGCTTGTTTTTCTGAAAAAATACCCAAAGAAACACCTTCCTGAATAAGTTTATATAACTTCTTCTTAAAGTGGCTAGTTGGATCTTTAGTAAGCACACCATAAGAAGTAGTATCTCCTAATTGTCTCAAAGACTCCATATGATATTGTCTTGAATCCATTACTACAACACTACCCCCTCTTATCAGCATTTCTAATGATCAGTGTGTCATCCTCCCTAAGTTGTTGGACTGCCAACCTCTCCTCTTTAGTCATATTACTTTTAAAACCACATGACTCATTAAGTTTGGTATACAAAGCAATTAAATCCTGTTCAACCAAATCCTGGAATACATCAATGGACTGATTTCTACACTATATAGGATAAAAATCCGAACGTGGTTTAAACCACCTCTTAACATCAACCATTGAGGCACTCACAAGACTAGTTTGTCTAACCGAAGATTCACTCTGCAGCCCTTCAAGATCAAAGATGACACACTGATCAGAAAAATTATCCATATTGGATATTTCATATTCGTTTTGTCCCTCTGGAAGCAAGCAATTATTATTATTAGAAGATGCAGACGAAACTTCAAATAAAGTATCACTGACATCTTTCAAAATGCTGTCAACATTAATATTATCCTCACTATGAGCATCAAAAAAACATCTTAAAGTCAAACTACGTGTAAAAGTCCAACATGGTATCTATAAGATTGAAATTTCTAGTAGGTGAGAAATTTAAGCCCTTCGCAAGGACCCTTAATTGTGTTGGAGTTAGGGTCTTACTGGAAAGGTTTACCACCTCCTGTATCGTGCCCTCCAAGGTCAAAACATGACCCCTCTTCCTCTTCCTCCCCCTCCTCGTGTGTTTGTATAATTGTTGAACCCCTGTGTTCTTTGAAAATGTCCATAAGTCCTGTTCCTCGGTGCTTGTTGTGCTCCGTTTTTTGACACTGTTGGGGTCCGTGTAACATCAGGAAAAACCTCTGAAATATTATTCCTCATCGACACCTGCGAAGAGGATGAGAAAGAGGAGGCAGTACTCTGATCTAGATCAGATGAAACATCATCTACACTAGAGAAACTCACTCGTTTGGTACCCTTAGATTGCCTAAGAATAGATTTAGCCTGACTAGACTCCGAGCTTAACGACTTCTTAATATGTTTATTCCTATGGGCCCTCCTGTCTTCTGCCCAAGTGTAAACTCTATCCTTAAGAAAATCTTCCCTATCTCTAACAAATTTATCCACTTTTTTAGTCATAATATTTTGTTCCAAACGGGTGAGTTTATCTTTAATCTCATTCAGAAAATCATCTCTCACAGTAATTTCTCCTCTAGTTTCAAATTCTTTATGTAAATTGGAGATATCTAATTGAATCTTGGTATATGTGTCCCTCTTTTTCTCAAGGATGAGATCCATAAGTTTTCTAAAACAATCAGTTAAGATAAGATTCCACCTAGTTATAAAAATATGATCATCCTGGGAAAAATAGGGACCTTTTTCATCCTCAAACCCCTGGGTATCAAATCATTAACCATATATTTTTCCAAAGTAGTAACCTCCCACCAGGTTCGCATCTCTTTAAAACTCAGTTTCTCCAACTTAGTTAATAACATTTTAGTATTACAAAATTCATCAGCATTAACCAAAACATCCATTGAAAAAATCTTACTGGCCCTAGCCAGCCTATCTGAATAATCTACCAAAACCACATGTTGATGACCCAAAATGGGTTGATTCATACTTTCAACATTATCACTTATATTGTCAACATTTATATCAATTTGTTGTTGTGTATCCATATTGTTTTAAAATCTTTGCACAACAATGTTGAAATTAGGCTGTAACGTGAGCAAAATGAAGAGTTAATAGAACCCAATACAAGGGGAGCCGACCTCACTGACCATTTGAATTGACAAGATACAACATGAATGAGATCGCTACTTTAAACTCTTCAAATCATCTTATGATGAACAGAGTTCTCTTTTACTCACCACGGCAAAACGCCGTTGCGGATCCGGAGCAACCTCCACAGTCCTGGCCACAGACTTCGACATACGAGACAACACTGGAGGAGGTGCTACAACGGATCCACCATCCATCCACAGCCCAGAAGTTAATTCAACCAGTATTTAAAATCAATTGATTTTATTGATCTCTTATTAAAAGCATCCAGCTTACTGTGCAACATATACACGCAACAATTTAAAGAAACCAAATTCACGAAGCGCCTAACATGTTTCGTGAATATGTCACTTATTCATAGGCTGCCACAAAAACGTAAACTGGTCTCTCTTATACAGAGCATAAGATCCATGATTAACGCCCAATAAGGCAATTAACCAATCGTTGATAATTAGAATTCAAACACTCCAATCTAAAAAACACAATGTTATCAAACTGGATGAATGTTCCTCCCACCAATTAGTGAAGAGACTAAGAATCAACATATCCTAAAAAGATGTAACCAAATAGAACTCTCATTTATTTGACTCACCGAGTGCCCGGAATGCGCCGACCACGCCGAACAAACAGCACGCTCCACGCCTTCACCGCGCCCCGAGAGCCAACATCCAGTATACTAGGGGAAACTCCATCCAAGTTTCATATCAAAATCCCTATCTTATCTCATACACAATTTATGCAAAATATAAACGTACAAAATTTACTCATACAAAACCACATATTGTGCTATACACAGACAATCTCATTTTTAACTCATAAGTTAAAATAAACATAAAGGCTTAAGAAACTGACACAGGCAACAATATCAAGTATATAATGTATTCCAGAGGGACAAAAAATCATTGTCATAAATGGACTAATACTCAATATAGAGACAAATAGCCCATTAATTATTATGAATGTATAGAGACACATCATGTGTAGAATTCAAGCCATAGGGTATCCTAGTATTAAGATTGATAATCCACTGAACTTCAGCCCTATTAAGAAGAGCTTCAATATCACCACCTCTCAGCCACAGGTCTGCACCAGGTTGCGTGTCCACTATAGGGATAAGCAAAATAATAGACAGAGCCACAGGTCAGCACCAGGTTGGATGGAAGACTAGCCAGGTCATACACAGAGCCCAAGGTAATAGAACTGTTATGAACAACAACGAAAGGGCAACTGAGTCAGGACTCAGACTGCCCTTTAAACCCCTCCACAGGAAGTAGGTAGGAGGATGTAGTAAGGAGGAGACTACAGGAAGCAAACACATAAAACAGAGGCCTGCTGCATGCTTGAAGCCTGTAGATGATACTGAAACTAAGGTAAGCTGTAACATTGAGCTTCTCAGAAATGTCTTCCCAAGGTAGTTTCTGACTGGATGCGGGGCAAGGATTGAGTTGGAGAAGAGGCTGGAAGTTTCTACCCACAAGACTCTGTTGTTTGAGAATGTGTTCTGCACACCCAAGGAGGATCTCAACCCCATGTTCCATATGGACTAAGAGAAAAGGTATGACTAAAATCCTACTTTTTTAACCCAAACACGCTCACGGGTACTTTTTACCAGATTATTTCCAACTTCATTTAAATGCAAGCCACAATGAGCTGGCAATAATAAGAATGAAGCCTGAATACACTCATGCAGATTGTATTCTATAGTCTGGCGCATGAGTGGTAAATAAAACAATCTCTCATGGACAAAGGTCTCAAATAAAGAATCCACAAAAACACTATTTATATGTAAACACTTTATATTCTCGTAGATCCGAGTAATATTCTACAGAAACATATATACATGTTATGAGTAGAATGTGACTTGACTTTTCTCTTTTGGGGGCCTAAATAAAAATTCCTTTGGCTCCCAGTGTTGCACTTAGAGGACTTGTTTATTTTTATAGTCAAAGATACCCTATATAAAGAACACCTAGGCAGAATACCATGGATATAAGTCCATGCTGTGAGGAGTTATACAATATATAAAATCTCAATCACACCTTCTAAATATTTGTGGGATTTTGGCAAGAATCAATCTTATAAGTGCATCAGCAATTACAGCAATTGGTTTCTCTGATATCCATTGATTGATCTCAGATGTCCTTTACTTTTCTCTTTTTCTTGTTTCAAGTTTTTATTCCAACCTGTTTGTGGATCCGAAGGACGGTTGCTGTTGTCCCATACTGGACATCAAATGTTTCAACAAGTATGTGTTGACAACTCCCTTCAAGATGGAATCTTTGTGTTCTGCCATAGCGGCAATCTGCCCAGGAGAGTATCTGATGCCTCTGGGCCATCCACCCAGATAACCAAAGCTATCTATGTTTGGACTTAGTCTCGTATCATTACTAGTTCACAGCTCTGCAATTTGGCCTGGCTTCTGTGCCCTTCAGGTCATGGGGCTTTAGAGGTCTTCATCCACACCCGGAGCATCTGCATGACACCCTACCTGAAAGATATTTTGCTCAAGGTTCCCTCAGAGAAGAAATTGTTCCGTGTAGTTAAGGACTGTGCCTGACGATCTTGAACATACTAAAGTCCTCCCTGCTGCCTTCCCAAGAACTGGTATTCCAGGGGATGAGGTTCCACACCTGTCAGGAGAAGGTCTTCCTTCAGAAGGGGAAAATTCTTGTCATGCAAGAAGTGTCTCAGGCCCTGGAGTGGGCCATGATCAGGGTGTACATGGGGGCTCTTGGCAGACTGGTGTCCACACTAGATGCTGTACCTTACTCTCAGGGCTACATAAGGTAACTTCAGAGACATGTCTTCCAGATTCTTCCTTTCATACCCAGGGTACTCCAGAAAATCCGAATGAATGATGCAACCATAATTCTGGTCACCAGGACAGCATGGTTTTCAGACCTAGTCAATCTGTCGATTCAGGATCCTCTCCAACTTCCTTCCAGATCAATTCTCTTGCTTCTGGGTTACATGTTGCATAAGGATGTGGAGAAAATGGTTTTGACGGCATGTCTTTTCAAAGGTTTCTCTGTTGAGGTAATTTCCACTATGACTCAGACCAGAAAGCCTGCTTCCTCCAAGGCTTACCAAAGAGTATGGTCAAAGAGTGCGTGGACAAAGAGTTTGACCTCCCGTTGGTGTTATCTTTTCTCCAGGATGAACAAAGGACTCAGCTTAAGCTCCTTGAAGGTTCAAATTTCAGCACTTTCTGCTTTATTCCAGAGATGTATTGCCACCATTCCGGATGTCATGATTTTTCTTCTTGGAGTGGCTCATGCCTTCCTTGCCTTTAAGGCTCCCACTCCTCTGTGGGACCTTAACTTGGTTTTGGGAGTCTTGCAGAGGCCTCTCTTTGAATCCCTTGCTTCCATTCCTCTGCATGAGGTGATGCTTTAAATGACCTTTCTTTTAGCAGTGGTCTCAGTCCACAGAGTCACTGAGTTGCTGGCTTGGTCTTGCAAACCACCTTTCCTCATTTGCGAAAAGGCTCAGTACGGTGCACATAAATTTAAGGCAAAGCACAATGTCCAACAAATGGAGATCTGTCTCCTTGTCAGACTTAGGGTCAGGACAGAAAGAATGCACAACAATATCCTGACTGATGTTGTACTCGGAAACACCTTAGCAGAAACTCCTGGTGGGTTCCAAGAACCACCTTATAGTGATAAGGTGGTGCTTTGAACCTCCCAGGAGATTCTGCATAAGGTGGTTTCTTTTGCAGGGCTGGTTCTCTTTTTGTCATCCCTGAGGTTTTTAGGGCAGGTCAGGCTGCTTCCAAGGTCACTGTTGCCTCTTGGATCAAGAGTATGAAATCTGGAAGAAACCTATTCCCTACATGATAACAGCACATTCCACAAGGTCTATGGGGGCCTCTTTTGCCTACAAGAATCAGGCTTCGACTGAGCAGTTGTACAAGACAGCTACTTCGTGCATATATTTGCTAAACACCACAGTGTTGATGTTCTGGCATCAGCTGAAGCCAGCTTTGGCTGGAAGGTCCTGCAGGCAGCTCTGCCTGTCTAGGGACCTGCACACTCGGTTGCCCTACTGTTGTTCAGTTGTTTGAGCTCCTTTGGCTTTTGTTCTTGTGTGCTGTGTATGTTTATTGACACTGCTTGTGTTATTCAGACACTGGATAGTCTCAGGGAACTCCGGTATCATGGGGATGGGCAGGAGGTCCTTTCTTCTTTTTCACACCTTTAGGAGCTCTGTGTTTATACTTGTGTTCTATATTGAACGTAAGAGAAAATAGGATACAATCCTATTTTCTTACCTGATAAATCCTTTTCTCTTTAGTCCACAGGTCTCCCGCTATCACAGTGCCTGTGATCCTCCTTTGTCACTCTCGCTTGTGGTGTGCTCTGATTTGCTGAGTCTGTTTGGCCCGCCCCTGGTGACCTTTTTATGTTTGGCCGTGACACCTGTCAGGTGCCCTTTCGTGGTGTTTCAGAGCCAGTGTTGCTGTTGCTGTGTTCCTGTGTTCCTGATTCCTGTGTACCGATTTGGCCTGTTTTGACTACGCTCCTGTGTTCCTGCTCGTGATTGACCCGGCTTGTCTGAGAACCACCTCCGTGATCCGACCTGGCCTGGCTGACTTCCTGCTCCGTGACCTGAACTGTCTTGTTCCAGTGACCTGCTTTGTTCCTGCTACCTGCTCCTGTTGTCGCCATAGCGACATTCTGACTTCCGCTGTGCCTGCCTACCTGGCTGATCGTGTAACCTCCTTAACACTTGCAGTGCCTAGCCTCCAGTGCTGAGTCTCCGTGCTCACTTGCAGAGCTGTGCGTCCGTTACTGAGCCCTCCTTTGTACTTGCAGAGCTATTCCTCTAGTACTGAGCCTTCGATCCTTAAAGCTGCAATTTAACCCTTGCCGTGCTGCCGCCTCCTTAGCTGAGCCTTCTCACACCTGTACAGAGCCTACACTAGTATATCGCTACTTCTGCTGAGCCGGCCGCGTATATGCCTGGTCTGGTCGGCGGCTCACCCTGTCAACTGCAGAGCAGTCGAATTCGTTAACGCGCCCGGTAGAGGCGTTATTGGCTCTTACTCTAATGCTGGGTTCTCCGGTTTACGCCCGTGGGGGCTATTGGCTCAAGCTATTGCAGCAAAGGGTGGTCTCCGGTATACGCCCGTGGGAGGCTATTGGCTTCATCGTTTGCAGTGTATTGTGGTCTCCGTTGTTACGCCCGTGGGGGCTACTGGCTCAAGCTCTTGCAGGTTATCTCCGGTATACGCCCGTGGGGGCTATTGGCTCAAACTATCCCTGTGCAGTTGGTCTCCGTTATTACGCCCGTGGGGGCTATTTGCAAGCTCTTGCAGTGCAAGCTACTACCGTTGTTACGCCCGTGGGGGCTACCGACTCACGCACTTGCAGATTAGGTTGTGTCTGTTGCTACGCCCGTGGGGGCTATTCTGTGCAACTTTTCTGCTGATTCTACCTCTGGTCAAGTACTGCCTAGCAGCTTCCCAGCCTTTAGAACTTTAGGTGTTTCACCATCTACACCTATAGCTGCTTCATTACCATCTTGGGCGTGCCAAACACCACAAGAGAGACTGACTATTATCGCATTTAACCCTTGATTTGTTTCACTACTGTGTGCCTGTCCTGAGACAGTATATGTGATAACTCTCTGTATACTGGGCCTGTGGGGGCATATCTGTCAATATTTTGCTATTATTTTGTGTTGCCTGTAGAGGGCGATCTTTCATCTTAATTTTCATTCAATAAAACTGTGTTTTATTCTACCAGCTAGTCTGAGTGTCCTAAAAAACCGTTACAGAACGAAAGGGCCATGACCTCAGACAGTAAAGGTGGAAGTAACACACAAAACATCCATTGGAGAATGGATGTTCACGAGCAGAGCCTAGACCAATTGGCACTGACATTACAAACCTTACTTGAGCGTACGGTACACCTTGACAAACCTAATCAGAATCCGGTGGTCTCCCCAGTTCCGACACCAGATAATCTGCCTGTAGTCTCTACTACACGTACCAGAGGCTTAACGGCGGCGGCACCGTTACCATTGAGATATGATGGCGGACCTTCACAATGCAGAGGCTTTATTAATCAATTGGAGATATTTTTGGAGCTGACGCCCCAGGCATTTCCTAACGACCGGAGTAAGGTCGGATTTATGATATCGCTATTGACGGGCAAGGCACTGGCATTGGCGAACCCCCTGTGGGAGAATGCCAAACCCTGCACTCTGAACTTTAATGAGTTTGTAAGGAAGTTCCGCAGAGTGTTTGAGGTTCCTGGCAGGGCTGCCTCTGCTGCCAAAAGGTTAATGGAGATACAACAGGGCGATCGTACTCTGGGCGACTATGCCATTGAATTTCGGACCTTGGCAGCAGAGGTGGGATGGAACAATAAGGCATTAGTTGCAGCCTTTGCTCAGGGTCTGTCTGAATCCATTAAGGATGAAATAGCTGCCCGAGATGTACCTAGTGATCTGGATGAGTACATTGACTATGTCATGCTTATTGACTCCCGCATTTGTGAGAGACGGTTGGCAAAAAAGGGCGAGATCCAGAAACTATGGTCATGGCAGTCTTTTAAACCCACCCTCACCACCCATTCCTCCTGAACGTTCACCCAAGTCTGGAGAGCCAATGCAGCTTGGGTTCACCAGACTTACTAAGGAGGAGAGGGCGTACCGTAGGAAGCAAGGCCTATGCTTATACTGTGGTAAACCTTGGCACCTTTTACGCACATGTCTGGTACGGCCGGGAAACGGACGCACCTAGGGTACCTTGGGGGACAGGCCCTAGGTGGTGTGCAGCAGTCCCTAGATTCAAGTACAATGAAACCCACCATCCAGGTGGTATTCTCTTGGGCTGACTTGTTCGTGGAGGTCATAGCACTGGTGGACTCCAGTGCAGCTGGGTACTTTATGGACCGATACTTTGCCGAATTGCAGAGAATTCCGTTAAGTAAAAGAGAATCTCCCTTGGCTATTGAAGCCATTGATGGCAGACCCTTGGAAACTGCAGTTATTACCATGGAAACGATTCCTATCACTATGTCGGTTGGGGCTGTCCACAAAGAGGAAGTACGTTTCCAAATAATTCGATCTCCTCATCATGCAGTCATTCTGGGATTTCCATGGCTACTCTTACATAATCCTCAGTTTGATTGGCAGAGATGTGAGGTTAAATCATGGTGTGAGTATTGTGCTAAAAACTGTCGATCACACCCTGTTAAGATTTTGTGTACCAGCTGAATATAGTGAATTCAGTGACGTAGGGAAGCTGTTTGAAAGGTTGCTAAGAGAATATATTCAAGAATTCTGCTGGAACAGGAATATCATTAGCAATATCCAACATGGCTTTGTGAAAGACAGGTCTTGTCAAACGAACTTGATCGCATTTTATGAAAAAGTGAGTAATAATATAGATGCGGGAGCGGCGGTTGATGTGATCTATTTAGACTTTGCCAACAGGGCCGGATTTATAATAAGGCAGAGTAGGCATCTGCCTACAGGCGCACCCCACAGAGGGGCGCCTGTCATTGGGATAGTTTTTTTTTTTTTTTACTTTTTTTTTTTTTTTTGGACCGTTTATTTTTTTACATTTTTTTTTTGTGCTTGACTTTTTTTTATTATTTCCTTTTACAATTAAGCAGCCTTTTCCTTGGGGGGGGGATCGGGATGCTGCACCAGCCGACTCTGTGACACAGAACTTGAAAGACAGGAGCTAGAGTCAGTGTCACGAACGGACTGAGGCGCATTACATTAGTCATTGTCCTCACTTCACTTCCTGGAAGTTCAGTACAGCCCCGCTTCCTACCACGCTCAGTGCATCCTGCAGGGAGCGAGCCCACGACGAACACCAACTTCAACACAGCCGCTCTACACACAGACAGAGGAGCTACTCAGCAGCTGCCGCCTCTGGCTCTGCCTGTACAGTCAGACTCTGTCTAGAAGCTGCACCTCCACCGAAGCCTGCACGGACCGTTTATTTAACCCCTGGCCAGGTCTTGAGGTAAGCCTGCGCCGGGTATGAGACACCCACTCTGGCTTCCTGCTGTTTTTAAGATGTATAAGAGGCAGAGCGGGTATCCTTCTGAAACATAACCTTATTATTCACATCTCCAATCGGCATTACCCTTTTCTGCTTCAGAATCCCTGGGTGGAATAATGCCTTTCTATGGTCTTTTTTGTGACTGAATAAAAATATTTCAGTCAAAACTTTTTGAACTTTTTTTTTTTTTTGGCGGCGGGGGGGGGGGGGGGCGCTTCAGCTTTCTGTGCCTACAGGCTCCTGAGATGTAAATCCGGCCCTGTTTGCCAAGGCATTTGATACAGTTCCACACAAGAGGTTACTGTACAAATTGAATGAAATAGGCCTAGGGGAAAATGTTTGTGTGTTGATTGGAAATTGGCTGAAAGAGCAAGTTCTCCAGTTGGATAAACGTGATAAGTGGAGTACCTCAGGGATCTGTCCTGGGTCCTATTCTTTTTAATTTGTTTATTAATGACCTCCCAGAGGGCATAGGGAGCCATGTATCAGTGTTTGCCGATGACACAAAATTAAGTAAGGTAATAAAGTCTGAACTGGATGTGTCTTCATTACAAGAGGATTTGGACAAATTGAGTAACTGGGCAGGCAAGTGGCAAATGAGATTCAATATAGACAAGTGTAAAGTTATGCATTTTGGGTATAATAATAAAAATGCAACATATAGTTTAAATGGTGTTTCTCTGGGGAAATCTACAAATCAAAAGGATTTGGTAGTAATGGTAGACAATAGACTTAGCAGTAGCATGCAGTGCCAACGGGCAGCTGCAAAGGCCAATAAGATATTGGCATGTATTAAAAGGGGTATTGACTCAAGGGAGGAAGATATAATTATGCCTCTTTACAGGTCCATGGTAAGATCCCACTTAGAATATGCTGTTCAATTCTGGGCGCCCTTTCTGAAAATGGACATTATGGAACTAGAGAGAGTGCAGAGGAGGGCTACAATACTAGTAAGGGGAATGGAAAGCTTTAGTTATGAAGAAAGGCTAGAAAAGATAAACTTGTACACACTAGAGAAACGGCGTCTTAGAGGGGATATGATAACACTATATAAATATGTTCAGGGCCCATACAAAGGGCTCTCCAAAGACCCGTTCATTAACAGAACAGTACACAGGACAAGAGGCCACCCGCTTAGACTTGAGGAAAGGAGATTTAATCTACAACAGCGGAAGGGTTTCTTTACAGTAAGGACAATAAAGGTGTGGAATTCACTGCCTGAGGAGGTGGTGCTATCGAAAACATTAGATGCCTTTAAAAGGGGCCTGGATACTTATTTAAAAGAGCATAACATAAAGGGCTATGTACGTTAGTATTGGGACGAATATTTAGGTTGGGGCTTGTTGATCCAGGGAGGAATCTGATTGCCATTTGGGAATCAAGAAGGAATTTTTTCCCCCATTCAAGGTAGAATTTTAAAATTGCTAATTGAGGTTTTTTTTTTGCCTTCTTTTGGATCAACGATGCTAAACAGGAATAGG
Organism: Rhinophrynus dorsalis; assembly: GCA_037306005.1. Lineage (NCBI taxonomy): Eukaryota > Metazoa > Chordata > Amphibia > Anura > Rhinophrynidae > Rhinophrynus > Rhinophrynus dorsalis. Next base: position 111,666,528 of record CM074725.1, read on the forward strand.
AAAAGGTTGAACTAGATGGACGCAAGTCTTTTTTCAACTTAAATTACTATGTTACTATGTATTCAGCAAGGGAGAAGCCAGTGCATTGCCTGAGCACAGACCCTTTGATTGCGCTATTGATCTGCCCTCTGGTGTGGTGCCCCCTAGGGGTCGCACTTATCCACTGTCGTGTGATGAAAACAAGGCTATGGAGGACTACACTGAGGACGCCCTCAAGAGAGGGATTATTCGCAAGTCTACCTCTCCGGCTGGTGCCGGGTTCTTCTTCGTAAAAAGGAAAAAATGGCAAACTTAGACCATGTATTGATTACCTCGGGGGCTGACTAAGATGCTGAGCCAAGAATGCCTACCCTATTCGCCTCATTACTGAATTATTTGACAGGTTAAAGGGCGTCTTCCATCTCCACTAAACTTGATTTGCGGGCTGCATATAACCTGATCAGAATTAAGGCTGGAGATGAGTGGAAGACGGCATTTAATACCAGAACAGGGCACTACAAATATCTGGTAATGCCATTTGGCCTATGCAATGCTCCTGCAGTGTTCCAGGAATATATTAATGACATCCTGCGCGACATGCTTCAGTCCTGTGTGGTGGTATATCTAGGATGATATATTGATTCACTCTGCCAACCTCACCCCAGCATGTTAAGGATGTCTCTGAGGTTTTGCTTCGACTTTGCAAAAATAAACTGTTCTGTAAACTAGAAAAATGCAAATTTCGTAAGTCTCAAATACCATTTTTGGGTTCGTAATTTCTAGAGATGGCATTGCTATGGACCAAGATAAATTGGCAGCAATCCTTCAGTGGCCTCGCCCCAAGGAGTTAAAAGCTATTCAGCGTTTTTTGGGCTTTGCCAACTATTATAGGAAGTTTATCCAGAACTTTTCTACTATGTGTGAAACCTCTGTCTGACTTGACACATAAGGGCGCTACTCCCTCTCAGTGGTCCAAGGCAGCTGAAAATGCGTTTGAGACCTTGAAATCTGCCTGTGTGTCTGCCCCAGTGATGTCCCACCCCAATCCCTCCCTGCCATTTACCCTGGAAGTTGACGCCTCGGAGGTTGGGGTTGGGGCAGTGCTCTTCCAACGTCCTGTGTGGAGGTGGCACCTTGAGACCTTGTGGGTTCTTGTCTAAGAAACTCTCCAGTGCACAGAGCCACTATGAGATTAGGCGACAGGGAGCTCCTGACTATTATTCTGGCACTTAAAGAATGGCGCCACCTATTGGAAGGTACTAGGACCCCAGTATTAATCCCTTACTGATCACAAGAATTTGACATATCTCTCTGAAGCTAAGAGACTGTCCTCAACGACAAGCTAGGTGGGCACTCTTTTTGTCACGGTTTAATTTTGTAGTGTCATACCTTCCGGGCTCTAAGAATGTTAGGGCAGACACTCTGTCCAGACAGTTTGCGTTTGGACCTTGAGAGGGAGGAAGAACCAGTACCTATTATTCAGCCAGATCGTATCCTGGCTACTATTCGTACTAGCATAACTTTGCCACTGGGGGAAGAAAATTTGGCCTCTCAAACAAGGGCTCCGCCAGAAACCCCAGTTGACAAGTGTTTTGTGGATGAGCCATTCCGTACCCGCCTATTGTGTTGCCATGGCAGAGTTTGCCAGGAATTGTGCAGTTAATTCATCGTCCGGGAAGCTCCCCGTTTCTAATTAACTACGGGTACGGAATAGGCGGGTACGGAATTCATCTAAAGCGGCTGGGCATATCGGGGAGGGATCAACTAATATCTGGTCTCTTTCACAGTTATTCTGGTGGCCCTCCCTTAGAGCTGATTGCTCCGCTTTTACTGCCCGCCTGTGCCACCTGTGCTCGTGCCAAGACCCACAGACATCTCCCAGTGGGCCTACTCCAACCGGTGCCTAATGGCGAACGTCCATGGTCTCATATATCCATCGACTTTTTGGGAGAGCTGCCCAGCTTCTAGGGGGTATACGTTTATCCTCATGGTGGTCGATAGGTTCTCTAAGATGGCTCATTTCGTGCCTCTCTCTGGTCTTCCGTCGGCTCAGGAACTGGCTGTAGTCTTTGCTAAAGAAGTGTTTCGCTTGCACGGGGTACCCCAGAGTTGTAGTCTCTGATCGTGGGAGCCAGTTTGTGTCAGGTTTTGGAGGGCATTTTTGTGGCCAGATGGGCATCCAATTGTCCTTCTCCTCCGCCTACCATCCCCAGACCAACGGAGCCGCTGAGCGTGCCAATCAGGGACTGGAGCAGTTCCTGCGTTGCTTTGTTACCGATCATCATGATAATTGGGCTGACTGTTGCCATGGGCAGAGTTTGCCAGGAATTGTGCGGTTAATTCATCGTCCGGGAGCTCACACCATTTATTCTCGTTAATTATGGGTTCCAGCCTTGTCTGCTCCCGGACTCATTTCAGGCACAACAGATTCCTGCCCTGGATGAGCATATGGCGCAAACTTTGCTCTACTTGGGCACAAGGTTCAGAGGGCCTTCAGCAGTCATTCCAGCGGACCATCAGTGGCATGCCAATCGTAGACGGCTGCCAGCGGTCTCATTCCAGGTTGGGGACAGAGTATGGCTCTCCTACCCTCCTCCTACCACCTCAGAAACCTTCAATCTGCAGGTACCTCTCCAATAAGTTGGCTCCCCGGTTCATTGGTCCATTTAAAAATCATCCGCAAGGTCAATCCTGTCACTTATGCATTGGAACTCCCAGCCCCTATGCATATTCATAATGTGTTCCGGTGTCTCTCTTGAAACCCTTGGTTTGCAACCGCTACACTACCACTCCAGTGATTCCTGGGCCAGTGGACGTTCAGGGCCAAGAGGAATACGAGGTCCAGAGCATCATTGATTCTAGGAGACTTAGAGGGAAGTTGCAATATTTGGTCCATTGGAAGGGTTATGACCCTGAGGAACATTCTTGGGTGGATCAGAAGGACCTCCATGCACCTAGACTTTTGCGCAACTTCCACTCTAAATGAACATGTTTTAACATGTTTATAAATGACCTGGAAATAGATATAGAAAGCAAAATATCAATATTTGCAGATGATACTAAATTATGCAAAGTCATTAATTCAGAACAGGATATTTTCTCTCTACAGAGGGACTTACATACAATGTCAGATTGGACAAACATGTGGAATATGAAGTTTAATGTGGGGAAGTGTAAAGTCATGCATTTGGGAGGAAACAATCCCAAGGCTACTTATAAACTTAATGGAATAATTTTAGGTGACTCGTTGCTAGAAAAAGACCTGGGTATCCTTGTCAACTACAAACTTGGAAACAGTGACCAGTGTCAAACAGCAGTAGCAAAGGCAAACAAAGTCCTGTCTTGCATAAAAAGAGGTATTGAAGCAAGAGTGGATAACATTATTTTGCCATTATACAAATCATTGGTAAGACCTCACCTTGAGTATGCAGTGCAATTTTGGGCACCGGTTCTGAAAAAGGATATACTAGAACTAGAGAGGGTACAGCGGAGAGCAACAAAATTAATTAAGGGAATGGAGGACTTGACATATGAGGAACGACTAAACAAACTTGGTTTATTTACTCTAGAGAAAAGACGACTAAGAGGAGACCTTATCACATTGTACAAGTATATGAGAGGTCAATAGAAGGATCTCTGCGGTGAGCTATTTATTCCAAGGCCTGCTCAGGTGACCAGGGGACACCTCTTGAGATTAGAGGAAAGGAGGTTTAAACTTCAGCAGAGGAAGGGTATTTTTACGGTAAGGTCTGTCAAATTGTGGAATTCATTGCCCAGGGAGGTAGTTATGGCAGATACAATGGACACATTTAAGAGAAGATTAGATACATTTCTTTCAAAAGGGAACATACAGAGTTATACTGTTTATCAGTAGGCAGATCAGGAAGGTCTGATAAAGACTAATTTAATTGGTAGCAGGAAAGCTATAAAATTCTTAGTTACTGAGGTATGAAGCGAAGGTTGAACTTGATGGACTTGTGTCTTTTTTCAACCTAATTTACTATGTTACTACTATGTTACTAAATATCCCCAGAAACCAAGACCTCCTGCAGGGAGAGGGGGTCTTTGAGAGGGGGGTACTATCACAGTGCCTGTGATCCTCCTCTGTCACTCTCCCTTGTGGTGTGCTCTGATTTGCTGAGTCGGTTTGGCCCACCCTTGGTGACCTTTTTATGCCTGGCCGTGACACCTGTCAGGTGCCCTTTCATGGTGTTTCAGAGCCAGTGTTGCTGTTGCTGTGTTCCTGTGTACCGATTTGGCCTGTTTTGACTGCGCTCCTGCTTGTGATTGACCCGGCTTGTCTGAGAACCACCTCCATGATCTGACCCGGTTTGGCTGACGTTCCTGCTCGTGATTGACCCGGCTTGTTTGAGAACCACCTCCGTGATCCGGCCCGGCCTGGCTGACTTCCTGCTCTGTGACCTGAACCGGCTTGTTCCAGTGATCTGCTTTGTTCCTGCTACCTGCTCCTGTTGTCACCGTAGCGACATTCTGACTTCTGCTGTGCCTGCCTACCTGGCTGATCGTGTAACCTCCTTAACACTTGCAGTGCCTAGTCTCCAGTGCTGAGTCTCCGTGCTCACTTGCAGAGCTGTGCTTCCGTTACTGAGCCCTCCTTTGTACTTGCAGAGCTATTCCTCTAGTACTGAGCCTTCAATCCTTAAAGCTGCAATTTAACCCTTGCCATGCTGCTGCCTCCTTAGCTGAGCCTTCTCACACCTGTACAGAGCCTACGCTAGTATATCGCTACTTCTGCTGAGCCGTCCGCGTATATGCCTGGTCTGGTCGGTGGCTCACCCTGTCAACCGCAGAGTAGTTGAGTTCGTTAACGCGCCCAGTAGAGGCGTTATTGGCTCTTACTCTAACGCTGGGTTCTCCAGTTTACGCCCGTGGGGGCTATTGGCTCAAGCTATTGCAGCAAAGGGTGGTCTCCGGTATACGCCTGTGGGAGGCTATTGGCTTCATCGTTTGCAGTGTATTGTGGTCTCTGTTGTTACGCCCGCGGGGGCTACTGGCTCAAACTCTTGCAGGTTGTCTCCGGTATACGCCCGTGGGGGCTATTGGCTCAAACTATCCCTGTGCAGTTGGTCTCCGTTATTACGCCCGTGGGGGCTATTTGCAGGCTCTTGCATTGCAAGCTACTACCGTTGTTACGCCCGTGGGGGCTACCGACTCACGCACTTGCAGATTAGGTTGTATCCGTTGCTACGCCCGTGCGGGCTATTCTGTGCAACTTTTCTGCTGATTCTACCTCTGGTCAAGTACTGCCTAGCAGCTTCCCAGCCTTTAAAACTTTAGGTGTTTCACCATCTACACCTATAGCTGCTTCATTACCATCTTGGGCGTGCCAAACACCACAAGAGAGACTGACTATTATCGCATTTAACCCTTGATTTGTTTCACTACTGTGTGCCTGCCCTGAGACAGTATTTGTGATAACTCTGTTTCTGTATTCTGGGCCTGTGGGGGCATATCTGTCAATATTTCGCTATTATTTTGTGTTGCCTGTAGAGGGCGATCTTTCATCTTAATTTTCATTCAATAAAACTGTGTTTTATTCTAACAGCTAGTCTGAGTGTCTTAAAAAACCGTTACACCCACCCCAAGAAAGGGACCTTTGTTGTGGTCTTGCCTGTCTGGGTGTAACGGTTTTGTAAGACACTCTTGCTCTTGCTCTATATACTGGGCTTGAGAGGGCATACATATACCTGTATATCATTTACCTGTCATTCCATACTAGCCTGTAGTGGGCAGTGTTCCTTGTCTTTTAATAAAACTGTGTTTTATTCGAACCTCCTGGTCTGGAGGTTCGAATAAAACACAGTTTTATTAAAAGACAAGGAACACTGCCCACTACAGGCTAGTATGGAATGACAGGTAAATGATATACAGGTATATGTATGCCCTCTCAAGCCCAGTATATAGAGCAAGAACAAATACTGTCACAGGACAGGCATCAATAAGAAGTATCAGTATCGAATGGGTTAAAGGGTTAAGCGGAAGCACAGTGTTAACGGAGGCCACAATGCTCTGCAAGTGTAACCAGGAGGCTCGGTATAACGGAGGCTGCAATGCTCTGCAAGTGTAAACGGAAGGTTCAGTAAATCGAAGGCAACAGTGCTCTGCAAGTGTTAACAGACAGGCTCAGTATAACGGAGGCAACAGTTAACGGAATGTTCAGTCTGCACAAACACTGCTACTATGAAAGTTCAGAATGTCGCCAAGCGACACAGGATCAGGATCGCAGCTGGAACACTCTCAGGATGTCCGGATAGCCTGAATCAGGTCACGGAGCAGGAACGTCAGCCAGGCCGGGTCAATCATGGAGCAGGAACGTCAGACAAGCCGGGTCAGATCACGGAGCAAGTCCTTCTGATCGACCCAAGAACGCTTTTCAGGGCCATAGACCTTCCAATGGACCAAATATTGCAATTTCCCTCTAAACCTCCTAGAATCAATAATACTCTGAACTTCGTACTCCTCTTGGCCTTGAACGTCCACCGGCCCAGGAACCACCGGAGTGGTAGTATAGCGGTTGCATACCAAGGGTTTTAACAGAGACACATGGAACACGTTATGAATGTGGGGATGCTGGGAGTTCCAGTGCGTACGAGACAGGGTTAACCTTGCAGATTAATTTGAACGGACCAATGAACCGGGGAGCCAACTCATTAGAAGGCACTTGCAAATTGAGATTTCCTGAGGAAAGCCATACCCTGTCCCCAACCTGGAAGGAGACCACTGGCAGCCGTCTACGATTGGCATGCCACTAATGTCGCTGGAATGACTGACTGAGGGTCCTCTGAACCTATGCCCAAGTGGAGTGAAGCTGCTCAATATGCTCATCCAGAGCTGGAATCTGCTGTGACTGAAATGAGTCCGGGAGCAGGCACGGCTGGAACCCGTAGTTAATTAGAGACGGGGAGCTCCCGGACAATGAGTTAACTGCACAATTCCTGGCGAACTCTGCCCATGGCAACAGGTCAGCCCAATTGTCATGATGATCGGTCACAAAGCAGCGCAGGAACTGTTCCAGTCCTTGATTGGCACGCTCAGCGGCCCCATTGGTCTGGGGATGGTAGGCAGAGGAAGAGGACAATTGGATGCCCATCTGGCTACAGAATTCCCTCCAGAATCTGGACACGAACTGGCCCCCTCGGTCCGACACCACCACTCTGGGAACTCCATGCAAGTGGAACACTTCTTTGGCAAAAATTACTGCCAATTCCTGGGCCAAAGGAAGGCCAGAGAAGACACGAAATGAGCCATCTTGGAGAACCTGTCGACCACCATTAGGATAAATGTATACTCCCTAGACACTGGCAACATTCCCAAGAAATCAATGGATATGTGGGACCATGGGCGTTCGCCATTAGGCACAGGTTGGAGTAGACCCACTGGGAGGTGTTCCACCAAAATACCTGTGAGAGAGACCATATTAATTGATCCCTCCCAATGTGCCCAGCAGCCTTAGAAGAGTGATAGGTCTCCAGCAAACGGGTATGGAATGGCTCATCCACAAAACACTTGTCAACTGGGGTTTCTGGGGGAGCCCTTGCCTGAGATGCCAAGATCTCTTCCCCCAGTGGCGAAGTGATACTAGTACGCACTGTAACCAGGATACGATCCGGCTGAATAATAGTACAGGTTCTTCATCCCTCTCAATGTCTGGCCTGAATTATCTGGACAGGGCATCTGCCCTAACGTTCTTTGAGCCTGGTAGGTAGGATACTACAAAATTAAATCGAGAAAGGAACAATGCCCACCTAGCCTGGCGAGAGGACAGCCTTTTCGCTTCCGAGAGATGTCAAATTTTTATGGTCAGTTAGGATTAACACCGGGGTTCTGGTGCCCTCCAGTAGGTGACGCCATTCTTTTAATGCGAGAATAATAGCCAAGAGTTCTCTGTCACCAATTTCATAATGGCTTTGTGCATTAGAGAGTTTCTTAGAAAAGAACCCACAAGGTCTCAGGGTGCCACCTCCAACAGGGAGCTGGGAAAGTACTGCCTCTACCCTGATTTCGGAGGCATCAACCTCCAAGGTAAATGGCAGGGCGGGATTGGGGTGGGACAGTATAGGAGCAGATGCAAAAACAGATTTCAAAGTCTCAAAAGCGTTTTCAGCTGCCTCGGACCATTGAGAGGGATTAGCGCCCTTATGCGTGAGGTCAGACAGAGGTTTAACAATTGTAGAAAAATTCTGGATGAATTTTCTATAATAATTGGCAAAGCCCAAAAAGCGTTGGATAGCTTTTAATCCTTTGGGATGTGGCCACTGTAGGATTGCTGCCATTTTCTCCTGGTCCATGGCAATGCCATCTTTAGATATCATGAATCCCAGGAAGGGCACTTTGGACCTGTGAAACTCACATTTTTCTAATTTACAGAACAGTTTATTCTTGCGTAAGCGAAGCAAAACTTCAGACACATCCTTGATGTGCTGGGTTAGGTTAGCAGAGTGAATCAATATATCATCAAGGTATACGACCACACAAGACTGAAGCATGTCACGGAGGATGTCATTGATAAACTCTTGAAATACCGCAGGTGCATTACATAGACCAAATGGCATCACTAAGTATTCATAATGTCCCGACCTAGTGTTGAATGCCGTTTTCCACTCATCCCCAGCCTTTATTCTGATCAGGTTATACGAGGCCCGCAGATCAAGTTTCGTAAAGATAGAAGAGCCCTTCAACCTGTCAAATAACTCTGTAATAAGTGGTATGGGGTAGGCATTCTTAGACATGAGTTTATTCAGTCCACGGTAATCAATACATGGTCTTAGTTCGCCATTTTTCTTTTTCACAAAAAAGAAACCGGCACCAGCCGGTGAGGTAGACTTGCGTATGATTCCCCTCTTGAGGGCATCCTCAATGTAGTCCTCCATACCCCTGGGAGGCACCATGCCCGGAGGTAAATCAATAGCGCAATCATACGGTCTGTGCTGAGGCAATGCGCTAGCCTCTCCCTTACTGAATATGTCACTGAATTCACGATGCTCAGCTGGCACGGAGGGAGAGGTACACAAAATCTTGACAGGGTGTGACAAACAGTGTTTAGTACAGTATTCAGACCATAAACTGACCTCACATATCTACAATAGCAGCCATGGGAACCCTAGAATGACTGCATGATGAGGGGAATGAATTATTTGGAAACGTACTTCCTCCTTGTGGAAAGCCCCAATAGACATCATAATCGTAATCGTTTCCATAGTGATAAACGCAGGTTCCAAAGGTCTACCGTCAATAGCTTCAATGGCTAAGGGAGTGTCCCTTTTGACCAAAGGAATTTTGTGCAGTTCGGCAAAAGAACAATCCATGAAGTACCCTGCTGCACCAGAGTCTACCAGAGCAAAAACCTCCACAGACTGATCAGCCCAGGAAAATACCACCTGGATGGTGGGTTTCTGTGTACATGAGTCTAGGGACTGCTGTACGCCACCTAGGGCTTGTCCCCCAAGGTACCCTAGGTGCCTAGGTGCCGTTTCCTGGCCATACCAGACAGCTGGTAAGTGCCCAACTTTGCCACAATATATGTATGCCCTCTCAGGTCATATAGAGTAAGAACAATACTGTCTCTGGACAGGCATCAATAAGAAGTATCAGTATCAAATGGGTTAAAGTTCTAGGTAGGTAATCAGTCTCTGTTGTGGTGTGTTTGACAATGCCCAGTAGATGTTAAAAGTAGCAAGAGACTGTGGTGCAAGATGTGGAAGCACCTTAGCAGTGAGGCAGAACTGACACACTCCCAGGTCAGGCAAGGAGATACACAACACACTCTGCAAGATCTAGCACTACTGTTGAGCCGTGGGCACCTGTGCGGTGCCATAACGGAGGCAATGCACACTGCTAGAGCTGAGGGACCAGAGCCATTAGCACCCTTCTGGTGCGGTAACGGAGTCACAAACACTGCAAGAGCTGAATGGAACCAGAGCCAATAGCACCCTTCTGGTGCGGTAACGGAATCACAAACACTGCAAGAGCTGAATGGAACCAGAGCCAATAGCACCCTTCCGGTGCGGTAACGGAACCCTGTACACTGCGAGAGCTGATGGAATCGCCCAATAGCACCACCCGGTGTGGTAACTGATACACTGAGTGTAGTATGGGTTAAGCGGAAGCACAGTGTTAACGGAGGCCACAATGCTCTGCAAGTGTAACCAGGAGGCTCGGTATAACGGAGGCTGCAATGCTCTGCAAGTGTAAACGGAAGGCTAGGTACATTGAAGGCAACAGTGCTCTGCAAGTGTTAACGGACAGGCTCAGTATAACGGAGGCCACAGTGCTCAGCAAGTGTTAACAGAAAGGCTCAGTATAACGGAGGCAACAGTGCTCTGCAAGTGTAACGGAAGGACCAGTATACGGAGGCAACAGGCTCTGCAAGAGTTAACAGAATGTTCAGTCTGCACAAACACTGCTACAATGAAAGTTCAGAATGTTGCCAAGCGACACAGGATCAGGATTGCAGCTGGAACACTCTCAGGATGTCCGGATAGCCGGAATCAGGTCATGGAGCAGGAACGTCAGCCAGGCCGGGTCAATCACGGAGCAGGAACGTCAGACAAGCCGGGTCAGATCACGGAGCAGGAACGTCAGCCAGGCCGGGTCAATCACGGAGCAGGAACCAATGAGCGTAGTCAGTTGGGCCAAGTCGGTACACAGGAATGCAGGTACAGGAACACCACGAAAGAGCACCTGACAGGTGCCAGAGGCCCGGTATATGAAGGCCATACTGGGCAGGCCAAACAAGCTCAGCCAATGGGAGCACACCACAGAAAAGAGTGACAGATCACGGGAACCGTGATAATGTGCTGTGGATTCCTTTTAGACTCCCTTTTTCTCGTAGGAGATTTTCTTCTCTTTTCTGTTTTCCTTGTTTGTATGGCTTCAGACACATGAATTGTGGGTACTTGCAGGTTGGGGGAAGGGTTAAGCTGGAGGAGGAAGGAGTCTCCATCCATAAGACTCTGTCTTTGAGATGTATCCTGCCTTCCGAGAGGAGAGACTCAACCCTGTGTTCCATATGGACTAATGATACAAGTATTTAACATGTAAGAACACTAAAATCCTATTTGTAGACCAGATAATGAAGCTAAGAGACTGAAAATTGCATGAATGAGTATTTCAAAGAACATATGGCCAATTAATAATAAATGGTCTTATGTTCAGAAAAAGGGCCCCAGGAATGTCAGACGTATATCACTTCCTTATTATTCACATAAGATAGAATAAGGTGTTCACCTCCCTCTATAGACACACATATGAGAAGACAGTGAATAAAAATATCTTCTTAGATTTATAAAGTTGTCATCACAAATAATGGCACAGAAATTTGCCCTATGGGCAATTTAGGAGGATCAAACAAAACTGTTCTAATCTGGAGGATTTCGATATCCAGTTGAAAGTTCTGAGAGATGTTTTTTTGAATAACGGGTATCCTGAATAATTAGTGGGGGACTCCTATATTAGTGTCAGGAACTTTAGGGATACAAGTAAGGATTGGAAAATAAAATCAATGGATCATTTAAGGGAGCAGGCACTGTCGTTTATAACCAAATACAGTTTGGCATCTAAAGATATATATAGGATCTTTGAGAAACATTGGGAGACCCTACTGAATGATCATTTGCTTAAGAGAAGTATTTCAAAGAATCCGAAGATCATATATAGGAAAGACAAAACGTTAAAGAACGTACTAGCACCCAGAATATTTGTAAGAAGTGATTGAAAGCTAAGAAAAAATAAAATAGGTGTTTTGGCACAAAGAGGAATCCCACAGTTTTTTAGTAAAATAGTTGGAACAGGAGTTTATATATGTGGTAATAAGGTCCTAGGTGCTTTTACATGTAGAGGTGGTAGATGCCTACAATGTCCTTTTATTGTGGATAAATCTTTCAGGTCAAATGTAAAATCAGAGGTGTTTACAATCAGAAATTTTATGAATTATGCATCTAGCTTCATGATTTACCTGTCCTTGCGGCCTACAGTATGTGGAATAGACCACTCAATATTTAAAAACAGAATAGGTCAACATAAAAGGAATATATATATATATATATATATATATATATATATATATATATATATATATATTACCTCTAACATAGTGTCTTGAGACACTTTTTGAACCATCATGACTAAGGTGTCTTATCTTGACTATGGATAGGTGGATAATGTTGAGATTATGCAGCTTGTGCTTCATGCCAAATATCATTGTGACCATTTAGTCTGCGTTTAAGAAAAGTTTATTCTTTGCTATACATCTTTCAACTTCACAGAAATCATGTTGTAATATGGCTTCAAGTTATGATATGTTTTGAGGTTTTAACATAGATTATGGTGTCATCTGCATACATATGTACTAAAGATGATATGCAAACAGTGGGCAGGTCTTTTATAAAATGAGAAACTAGAAGAGGGCCAAGAATGGAGGTTTGGGGAAAGCCACTTGTTAGTTTGAGTGGAAGGGAGTCATTGTCAGCAGCTGACACATACTGCATTCTGTCTGATAAATAGGATCGGAACCAGTTTAGAGAATTATTACCCAATCCTGAGTTTTGGAGTTTTGGTCTACAATGTCAAAGGCCTTGGCAAAATCTAGGAAAATAGCTCCAGTGAGTCCAGTCTGGATATCATTGGTTACTTTTAGAAGAGCCATGACTGTTGAGTGATTTGGTCGAAAGCCTGTTTGAAGAAACTGGTCTGTTGGTAATATTTATATAGTTGCACGTGTACATATTTCTCTAGGATTTTATATAAAGTGGGGAATAGGTCTGTAAATTGATACTACATTACATTTTTATCCCCACTTTTGTGGATAGGCAGAACTCTAGCCACCTTCCAGGCTTTGGGCATATACCCTGTTGCCAATTAATTAAAGATGAAATTGCAAGCCAAAAATGATGTGAGAGGCTCTGAGGACGAACAAAAGCACAATGGCCTGTTCTCCGGCTAGTCACCGCTCAAGAGCATCACATTTTAGCTCTCTAGTGCCATTACAGAGGAGAAATTTCCACATACATATTAGAATAATCCAGTCCATAAGGGAGATCCAGTACCAAAATGATGGGCAAGTCTCCTCTGCGCGGAAAAACCAGCTAACCCCAGATGTCCATTTCGGCCTTATTTGGGCCTCATCAGTGAGGTGCAGCTGGCTTCCCTAGGCACTGAGAGCAAGGGGTCCACGTCTGGATTACCCTTTACACTTAGGGAGAGACCCCAAGTGTTTCTCAAAAACAAGCCAAAAATGATGCGAGAGGCTCTGAGGACGAACAAAAGCACAATGGCCTGTTCTCCGGCTAGTCACCACTCAAGAGCATCACATTTTAGCGCTTTATTGCCATTACAGAGGAGAAATTTCCACATACATATTAGACTAATCCCGCCCATAAAAGCTTTTGTTCGTACTCAGAGCTTCTCACATCATTTTTGGCTTGTTTCTGCGAAACACATAGGGTCTCTCCCTAAGTGTAAAGGGTAATCCAGATTTGGACCCCTTGCTCTCAGTGCCTAGGGAAGCCAGCTGCACCTCACTGACGAGGCCCAAAATAAGGCCAAAACGTATGTCTGGGGTTAGCTGGGTTTTCCATGCAGAGGAGACTTGCCCATCATTTTGGCACTGGACTGCCTTTATGGGCGGGATTAGTCTAATATGTATGTGGAAATTTCTCCTCTGTAATGGCGCTAGAGAGCTAAAATGTGATGCTCTTGAGCGGTGACTAGCCGGAGAACAGGCCATTGTGCTTTTGTTCGTACTCAGAGCTTCTCACGTTATTTTTGGCTTGTTTCTGCGAAACACTTAGGGTCTCTTCCTAAGTGTAAAGGGTAATCCAGACGTGGACCCCTTGCTCTCAGTGCCTAGGGAAGCCACCTGCACCTCACTGACGAGGCCCAAAATAAGGCCGAAACGTACGTCTGGGGTTAGCTGGTTTTTCCGTGCAGAGGAGACTTGCCCGTCATTTTGGTACTGGGCCGCCTTTATGGGCGGGATTAGTCTAATATGTATGTGGAAATTTCTCCTCTGTAATGGTGCTAGAGAGCTAAAATGTTCGTACTCAGAGCCTCTCACATCATTTTTGGCTTGTTAAAGATGAAATTGGTTGGGTTGTGACCATGGCACTGAGCTATAATAAAATTGCTGGTAGTTGGTCAGGGCTAGATTGGGATTTCAGTTTTGGGTTGAGGAGGTGATCATATATTTCACTTTCCTTTACTGGCTTGAAATTGAATTCATTTGCACTGCTGGACCAGGCAACAGGTGTCAGTGACTGTTCTGTACACGGTAGAACTTCAGAGTTACCTTTGTTTTGTTTAATCAGCACATCTAACAAAGTTGCTGTTAAATTCATTGACTATGACTACGGACACTGTATTGTTTCCTTGTCTGTTGTTATGTTTCATGTGTAAGAATGGTTAGGGGGGTTGTAGATGTTTTTAATAACCTTCCAAAATTTGGCTGGCTTTGAAATGTTATTGTGCAAGTTGACAGTAAAATATTGTGCTTTTGTTAATTTTGTTTGTTTTGTGCATGTATTCCTTACTTGCCTATATAGTGTGATCATAAGGGGAGTCGGTTTTGTTTAAATTTTGTCCATAAAGCATCTCAGAAACTGCATAATTGAATCAAGTCAGCTGAGACCCATGGTAGATGTCCCCCCCCTAACCCTGACCTTCCCTGGTGGGGCATGGGTATTACAGACCTGTAAGAATTCTGAGTTAAAAAAGTAAATCGCTGAATCAAGGTCAGGTATTAGGTGTATTCTATACCATGAGCAATTTTTTAAATAATTTAGGAAGGACTGAAGGTTAAATTTTCTAAATTATCTTGTGAGTATGACTTTGAGGCATGACTTGAGTGGTTTTATTTTGCAGACACAGTAAACTATGGAGTGGTCGTTAAACATGTTTGCTAGTACACCTGAATCTTGGATTCTGCTTGTGCAGGATGAAAGGATCCAGTCTAGCAGGGTATAGTCAGATATTTTCAGATTTATGCCAGTAGGGGAGGATATTAGTTGTGATACGTTCAATGTTTTAAACAATGAACAAAATGTTTCACTCCTGGAGTCTAGCCAATTAATGTTAAAGTCTCCAAGAAACATCAGCTTGCTTTTCTTGTTTTGAGTGGCAATCTCCTTTAGGTGTTGAGCTATGTCTGAAAGGGAATGTGCTGGGGTATTTGGCGGTCTGTAGATGCCAACAATTACAATTTGTTTTGAGTATGGAAGACAAATTTTGCCAGCAATGTATTCATAAGAATCAGATTTTTGAGAGTAATTTAGAAGTGTAACGTTTATTGGCTCCTGTATGTATATGATTACACCTCCTCCTCGCTTTGCATGGTCTTTTCTTCCCACAAGATAGAAGCAGGTATTCACCTCTCCCTATAGATAACAAATATGCGAATCAGGAAGACTCCACAGATGAAAATACAAAATATATATACATGTGTCCTTGTGGAATTATTACAAACCACCTATAAGACATCTAATGTAAAAAAATTTATATATATCTTAAACACACAGGCTTTTAAAATAATATAACAGCAAGCAAAAATGGTTTCAGCAGGCTACTTTGATATATGCTATACACATATAGCAAACTCTCTGACAAAATTCCTTCTTAAGCAAACATTTTCAAACTTGTAAATCTTCTGAAACATTATTGCTAAAATAGGAAGGTAACATCTATTATATTTTTACACCCATGATTGGGATTGTCCTTGAAGTGGCGAGAGTTCACTTCATTACATCAACTGGATCGCAGGATAGACTTCTTTCCATAAGATGCAGTCTTTATTGCTCTTATTATACATATGAGACAATCAGGAAACTAACAAACCAATTTGATTAATGAGTAAGAGAAATGGTATCTGATATGAAGTTTCTTGGCCTTCTCTAGGATCTCCATGATTCTGGCTTGCGATAATGCAGCACACATGGCATAACATGCTTCCTTCACTGAAGACTGGATGTGAGAAACATTACATTTCTTCTCAAAGGCAATGTTGGATCCACACTGATTTTCTGCTATATAAGTCTCTTCTCTGTGAGGATGGCATTTCTTTCAAAATGATTCCTGATACTGGATCCCCAAAACTCCTGGCATAGAAGAATGATCCACATCACGGCCCTGGTCTGGATATCCATAGCGAATGGATCAGTCATCCAACCTCTCAATCTTTTGAAACCACTTATGATCTATCATACCTCCTTACCTGCATTTCCGCCTCCCCCGGCTTCCCATTGGCCACCTCTGCCTTTATCTACCTGCCTAGCTCACAGATGAAGGCTCAATTTTTGTGCCTGATTCCGAGAGTTGTTGTTCTCAGTATCTACACTTCCGAAATCCATGTTCTAACTTGGCATGTTCCCAACCCTGCTTCTTGCCTGCCAACTTGATTTGTCTCCATCTCCTGGCCTCCGGCCGGCCTGCCTTATGGCTTGATTCTGCCTACTTCTATGGTATCTTTGCAATCTGCCTGCCATTGACTCTTTTGCCTGCCCCAGACAATCCATCTGCCTTCTCCTCTGGTACTGTGTTGTTAACTTTCAAGGTGCTTAGTTGGCTGGATTCAACGGGTCCCCACCTAGGAGCTTCTGAAATCTACTGACCTCTGCCTCCCTCAGCTGTGTTCCTTCTGGAGGGTCAAGCAGTTACTGCTCATCAACTTTTTCCTGTCCTACTTTCATCTCCTGCAGAGCTTCCCCAGGTGGGTCCGACTGTTACTGCTGTTTGACTCCTTCCAGTCATTCAATCTAGTCCTGCTGTGCTCCCCCTGGTGGGGTGGAGCAGTTACTGTACATCAGTCATGCAGTCATCTCCAGCATGATGCTGATACTCCACATCCGTTATACTGATCTGTTGTATAGTCATTGACAGCAGTGCTTCAGCCAGCTAGTGAACATCGACTCCTTCAGTCATCGTCTGCAGAGTTCCAGTATTTCAGTGCTCTTTGACTCCTTACTGCAAATCTCCAGGCTTTTGGCGGGACTTGTATTACACAGCCTGAACCTGGTTCAGAACCATTTGGATCCTTCACTATGATTAAGAGATTGGGCAGTCTCAAGTGGTCTCTGTAAGGGTTCATCCTGGTCCAGTTTCCAGCTCCTCTGGGACTGGTTATCTGGCCCAACACCTTTACCTTGGCTATGGCTGCAACAAAGACCCTCCAGAGACTACCACCACTCCCAAGCATTGCACTGGACTCCATGCATCCTAGCTTTGTGGTTGCCCATCTCTTAGTATATTGTTAGTAGAACACCTTTACCTTGGCTTTGGCTGCAACAAAGACCCTCCAGAGACTACCACCACTCCCAAGCATTGCACTGAACTCCATGCATCCTAGCTTTGTGGTTGCCCATTTCTCAGTCTATTGTTAGTAGAAAGGATCTAAAAGAAATGACTCATGAGTGATCTGACATTTGAAAGAATACCTGCATTACACTTTAACAGATATCCCCATAATTCTCTGGCAATTCTAGGGTTAATTGCCTATACCTCACTGGTTTCCTTGTGGCACCTTTGCCTTAAATTGAACTAGGAAACATTAACTCTCTGCTTCCCCCTCAGCTCTTATGCTTTTTAAAAAAAAAAAAAACAACAACAAAAAAAACCAGGAGGAAATACAAAAATTAGCATTCTGAGAACACATTGAGCAACAGTTCACTTGGTGTAGAGGTGCTATTGGGAACATATAAACATCAGATAGAGAATGGAGAAAACAACATAGAAACATTTAGGAGGAGAACATAACCGTATCTGACAATGTCAAATACAACTTGGAACCACCAGTGAATACTTAACTGTCCAGTGCTTGAATTAGGTTGCTTATTGCATGAATGCATATTTCAAAGAACATCTGCCCAATGAATAATAATTGGTCTCATGTTTAAAGGAGCAGTAAACTTTTTTATGAAAACACATATTTTATAGATCTTTTCCTGCGAATAAAAGAAGGGTACCCCCACTGCTGCCAGATGTTCTGTTCAAAATTTTTAACAGTTCAAATAATCATGAAGTGAATTTTCTGTGTTTACTTCCTGAAAGTTCTAACTAACAGGAAGTGAAGGGCAGTGTCTATAACATTCTATGAAGAACTGTATATCACTGACTTTCCTCTCCATTAGAATGTAACTAACTAGAATTTGACAACTAGAGGGTACTGCTAATGTAAAAAAAACATGGGTTTAAACTGTAATAATAATAATATGAATCTCTTGGGAGTGGGAGTACCCTTATTTTACTCAGTAGGAAAATCCCTACAATATGTATTTTTTCATAAAAAAAAAAAAAGCTTACTGTGTCTTTAAAAAAAAAAAAAAAAAAAGAGTCCCTAGCAATGTCTGGCGTATATCACTTCCTTATTCTTCCCACAAGATAGAAGCAGGTATTCACCTCCCCCTATAGCTAACAAATATGAGAATCAGGATGACTCCCCAGATGAAAATACAAATGCTATCTATCTATATGTGTATCCTTGTGGAATTATTACAAACCAACTATAAGAAGTCTAATGTAAAGAAATCATTTTTGTCTTAAACACACAGGCTTTTAAAATAATATAACAGCAAGAAAAAATGGCTTCAGCAGGCTACTTTGATATATACACATATATCGAACTCTCTAACAAAATTCCCTTTTTTAGCAAAACTTTTCAAACTTATCAAAACTTCTGAAATGTTATTGCTGAAACCAGAAGGTAACGTCTGTTATATTTTTACACCCATGACTGGGATTATCCCCGAAGTGGCGAGAGTTCACTTTATTACATCAACTGGATTGCGGTATAGGCTTGTTTCCTTAAGATGAAGTCTTTATTGTTCTTATTAACATTATCCGTTAATAAGAACAATAAAGACTTCATCTTAAGGAAACAATAGCTCCAATCAGGAAACCAAAAAACCAATATGGTTGATGAGTAAGAGAAATGGTATCGGATTTGAAGTTTCTTGGCCAACTCTAGGATCTCCATGATCCTGCCTTGCAAATAACTTGGCACACGTCATATCATGCTTCCATCGCTGGAAAATGGATGTGAGAAATATTACATTTCTTCTCAATGGCAATCTTTGGATCTACACTGATGAATACCTTCTCTCTACATTGCTCTCCACCTTACACAATAGAAACATCCTCAGCTCTTATGTCCATCCATGAGGATGAAACATGGCATTTCTTGCAAAATGATTCCTGACAACTGTCCTGGAATCACAATTGGCTCTGCCTGGAACTCCTGGCACAGAATAAGGATGATCCACACCATGGCCTTGGTCTGGATATCTATAGCAAATGGATCAGTCATCCAACCTTTCAATCTTTTGAAACCGCTTATGATCTGTCACACCGCCTTACCGGCAGTTCCCCCTCCCACTGCTTCCCATTGGTCACCTCTGCCTTCACACAGGTGGATACTCGATCTTTGTGCCTGATTCCAAGAGTTGTTATTCTCAGTATCCACACTTCCGACTTCCATATTCTAACCTGCCGTGTTCCGGACCCTGCTTCTTGCCTGCCAACTTGATTTGTCACCATTCCTGGCCTTCGACCCGGCTTGTCTTATGACTTGATTCTACCTACTACTCTAATTCTGCCTACTTCTCTGGTTTTTATACTCTCCGCCAGGCAGAATCTACTGAACTACAGTCTTGAATCCACTGAACTACTAGGGTATCTGCTTCATTAGAAGTTTTTTGCCTGGTAACAGCATCTACCTGAATATTACCAAGTAGGTTTGAAAAGTCTAAGGCTTCCCCCTTAAGGGCTCCTTCTTTAGCCAATAAATCGGCTAAGTAATTGCCTTGCTTTTCAGGACCTAGGACTTTGGAATGACCAAGGTATTTTTCCAATAAATGGTAAGGCCATTTGATAAAGCACAAAGGGCGAGATTTAACCACTTGAGTGCCAGAGGGGTACGCAACATATTGAAGAGCAATGCACTGCTTACCTCTCTGGCACTCAAAGGGTTAAAGGTTTGTATTAAAACTGTTTCTAAGTGAAAAAGGCACATATTACATGATTTACGTGATATTCGACAGGTAGTCTACAAGAATAACTAATGTTCATAGGCCCAACTAATATACATAACACAAAAACCAGTGTTGCACCTTTTTTCGCATCCTAATCACCCGATAAAACACATCTTAAGTCAAGTTGTAACATAACAACCAACTTTGGCTAGCAATCTTGATTGATGCACAAACAAATTTAAACCCACAGCCAATCCCAAGACCCCAAAGTATCAAATATGTTCAAATACACCTATATATACACCCAAAAATAACGGTCCCACCTTGTCTGTGTTTCGAGTTTTGGCAAGCCAGATCACAGGAGGATACAGTGGAAGATACCAATTAGAGCAAGAGAGAGAGAAAGAGTCGCATTCAGAAGAGCAAGGTAGAATGAGTTTAGAGTTTGGAGAGGTACACTTTTTTACAGATTACTATTCTTTTGTACATATTAAGAAAGATTAGATACATTTCCTTCAAAAGGGAATATACAGGGTTATACTGTATATTAGCAGGCAGATCAGGAAGGTCTGATAAAGACTAACTTATTTGTTAGCAGGGAAGCCATATAGTTCTCATGTCAATAGGGTATGAGGCAAAGGTTGAACTTGATGGACTTGTGTCTTTATTCAACCTAATTTACTATGTTACATACACCCATATAAACACATACACACACAGTCTTTTTTTTTTTTTTTTTTAATAACACATTACACATTTTTTGTTCTTTATTTTTACAGTGTGAATTAGTGAGTGACAGAGAGTGAGTGGGATCAAGTGTGTCTGTGAGGGCCTGTGTGAGTGCCTGGGTGTGAGTGATGACGAGGAGAGGCAGACAGAAGAGAGGGATGGGGGAGTAGTGAAAGAGGAGGAAAGTCAGGAGGGCATCCCTGGGCAGAGTAGGAGTGGGAGAGAGAGATATGCGGGGCGGAGGGGGACCCGGCCTAGAACAGGCACACAGGGAGCAGGGTGAAAGTGAGACAAGGGGTACTTGTTGGGGAGCACCCTACACAGTTGTGGCAGAGCAGTTAGGACACTCCAGTTCTGACACCTACAATATATATCCTTCAATGCAATACCTGCAATGTCTCAAACAAGCTATATACTCACACACCATGAGTGAAAAATCTTCTCTCCCATCCTTTAAATAACAAGATGTGGCTTGAATCCAAATGTGGGTCTGCTGACACCTTCAGCGGGTAGAGATATATTGTAAATCAATTCTCTCATTCAGTGACCTCTTTCATCTTAGGACAGTCGGCTTTATATAAATAAATCGCCAGCATCTTCTGTAATATCTCAGTGGGCAGGGACTTCAACACTCACAATTCTCCGGTGCAGATATTTTCAGCCCTCCTGTCTATGTGTGCATCCATGTTATTGACTGCACCTTTGCAAACAGAGAATTTCCTGGCTGGTTGCAACAATTTAGATAATAATCTACACCTCCCGTTTAGCTGATAGTTATATAAAACAGGTCCTTGATGTAAATAATTTGGGGGGGGACTTAGCTCCTACCTGTTTTCATAGCACAACAACACTTCATCAGGGATAAGAAATAAGCTGCTATATTTCAAATCGCCACCACATGGTCATTTATAATGATAATAATCACCTCTGTGAACCAAAATATTAACCCTGGATATACCTATGAGAGAATTGCACAGACCAGAATATTCCAAATATAGAAAATATAGAAAATAAAAATGAAACTAATGTAACCCCTTCCGGATTGGCCGGTGACCAACTTCCGACCTTATCCATGATTACCTCTGACTTTGGCGCTAACAGGATGATGCTGAGTCTCCGCAGAATTTGGGAGATTGGGGAATAATGAGCTTTTGGCAGTGCCTCCACTTAGCTAGGTATCTAATGATAGATGTTTATCCCTGCTAAGAAAACAACAAAGGAATTCTAATAATAACTGCACACAGTATGTATTTTAAATGGGAATGGTACCCACAATATATATTGTAGCATTCAAAAAATAAAAAAAGTGCAACAGAATAACACAGATAATTATAACATAATCCTATACTGCACAGTGTGAAAGTTCAGCACCCATCAGTGACACCCTCCCAACAGTACAGTCCCTATTATTTCCTCCCCCTCAGCTGATACAGACTCAGTCCCCTGGGGAAACGGTGGTGCACGTGGTGGGGCCCTTGTTGGAGGTAGCGCTACCCCTGTAGTGTGAGGTGTGAAACAGAGTACCTTTTTGCAGCTTGTATGCAAATCTCCCTGTCTTTGCTT
This sequence comes from Rhinophrynus dorsalis, assembly GCA_037306005.1. Taxonomy (NCBI): domain Eukaryota; kingdom Metazoa; phylum Chordata; class Amphibia; order Anura; family Rhinophrynidae; genus Rhinophrynus; species Rhinophrynus dorsalis. The sequence continues at coordinate 111,688,772 of CM074725.1, forward strand.
GACCTGGGAACTGTGCTTTCCTCCCTTCTATGCTGGTTGCAGGCCTTGCACCTTTGGACAGTTTTGCACAGCTTTGCACTTGAACCCTCTGAGCAGCAACACCTTGATTGGCAGGCAGGTCACCTACAGGAGTTCCTCTGACAGGCGTCTGGATGGTTACTGGAGTGTCAGTTCCTTCTTCATAAGTAACATGTGGAGTAGTGCACCAAACAAGATATACTGCTAGACATTCACAAGCTTCCACACTAGGAGACTTCTGGGATCTCTCACTTTAATATACAACTCCTAGCAGACATGTGGTTTAAAATGTCTCTTATGCTGAGCAGCAGGGAGTTCTGCTCACTTCCCCTGCTCAAACCAAAACTGAAACTCCTCCAGCTCCCCTAGATCATCCTTCCCCTTCCTGGATACTCAGCAGGATTCTCATTGGCTGAGGGGAATACTGGGGCAATGAGTCAACCACAGAGAACTCTATGGTCTACAGTGTAGCTCTATTATAACTGGAGGTATCTGGATACCAGGGTTACATTCTCCTCTCTGTTAAATTCTTGCCTTCCACTGGCAAGATGAGGTAGTCCATGTGAAAAGTCATACACAACATAACATTTACAAAAGTCATATTACACTAGATATGAGAACAAACTAATACAGAGTATCTTCTACACAAAACACATCAGCAAGAGCATGTAAAAGTACAACTACTTTAGACTGTACATTAGTAGGATATTCATAGCTGGGTTCCCCTATGGAATCATAAGTTAGTGTCCTAGGAGGACGCCTCACTCGTTGTCCCCTTCTCAACTCCCGTGGAGGAAGTCTGTGCACTTCAGTATTTCTTCTGTCTTCAGTGTTGGGGAGATCTCCAGTGGCTTGAGGCCCCGACTCCCTCACAGGACTCAAGTTCCTTCTCTCAGAAGCTGGAACAAAGCTGGGACTTTCGGGGTTTAGATTTGTCTGGGTGGGAGGATTTAAAAGAGGCATCTGCTGAGACATGTCATCTGGTAATGTCCACCAGTCCTGATCAGTTGTAACCTCTCCTCTATCTTCATCAGAGCCAAGTGGCACTCCATCATCCCCTTCCTCTGAATGAATATTGGGGGTATCCACTTGCCCAGGTATTTGACTAGGGCCTTCATCCCCATCTTCCACATTGGAATCTTGTGAATCCTCTTCTTCACTGTATATGACTGGCAGTAGGTGATTGCGATGTCAAGCTTTAATCTGGCCGTTGGGACCTCTTATCCTGTATACCGGTATCCCCGGAAGTTTGGACACCACTTCAAATAGAGTATCTTTCCAGCGGTCTGCTAGTTTATGCTTTCCAGGCACTCCCAAATTGCGAAGAAGTACCCTGTCTCCAGGCTTGATCTCCTTAAATCTCACTTTGCGATCATATCTTCTCTTGTTATTTTCATTAAGTTTGGCTGTGGCTTGTTCAGCCAGCTCATAAGCTCTCTGAAGACTGTCTTTCAGTTTCTTCACATATTGGTAGTGAGAAGCTTGACTCATACCATCAGGGGAGACTCCCAGTCGAATGTCTATAGGCAATCTAGCTTCTCTCCCGAACATCAGGAAATATGGGGAGTAACCTGTCGACTCGTGTCTAGTGCAATTGTAGGCATGGACCATTGCTTCTACATGCCGACTCCAAGATCTTTTCTCTGAATCCTTGAGGGTTCCTAGCATATCCAGGAGAGTTCGATTGAATCTCTCAGGCAGAGCATCTCCCTCCGGGTGGTATGGGGTTGTTCTTGATTTTTCTATCTGAAGCAACTTTAGGAGTTCTTTGATTAACCTGCTCTCAAAATCTCGCCCCTGGTCAGAATGAAGTCTATTAGGAAGTCCATAGTGTATGAAATACTTCTGCCATAACACTTTGGCCACGGTGGCTGCTTTCTGATCCTTGGTTGGAAATGCTTGGGCATATCTTGTGAAGTGATCGGTTATAACTAGGACATTCCCACTTCCGGTCGAGTCTGACTCTATGCAGAGGAAGTCCATGCATACCAAGTCCATGGGGCCTGAACTCTTGAGGTGGCCCATTGGTGCAGCTTTGGTGGGTAAGGTCTTACGCTGTATGCATCTTCTCAAGTCCTGCAGTACTGCTCCACCATTTCTCGCATCTTCGGCCAATAGAATCGGTCTTGGACTAGACCATACGTTTTGTCCACACCTAAATGTCCATGCTGATCATGAAGAGCTCTCAGGACCATTCCTTTAAACTTCTGTGGCAACACTAATTGTTTTCTACCTGGGTGGTCATGATATTGGGCAATCCTGTACAGTAGTCCTCTTTCTACCTGAAGCTTACTCCACTCTCTTCTGAAGATATCACGATCCTCATTGCAAAGACTCCTCAACAAGGCAGGGTTTTTTTACTTCACCGCTCGTAGCACTGGGCCTACTACAGGATCTTGATACTGAGCTCTCCTTTTATCTTCCAGCCCAATTGCGGACCACTGCTTCAGGATCACTGGTAGACACAAGGTATCGGGAACTACTCCAGGAGTCCAGCTAACTGAATCAATGCATCTCAGCTCAGAGAAGTCTACACAATCCCCAACAACCGTGGCAGTTTTACACAAGGCTCTCACCCCTGGACCAGGGATTTCTTCCCATTCCTCATCTTCTTGTGTTGGGGGCAGTCCTGGTCTTCTGGATAGAGCATCAGCACTCACATTCTTGGGCCCAGGCTTGTACTTCAGGGTGAAATGATAATTGGAAAGTGCTGCCAACCATCGATGTCCAGTTGCATCTAACTTAGCCGTGGTCAATATATAAGTGAGAGGGTTATTGTCTGTTCTTACTTCAAATTGAACTCCATATAGGTAGTCATGGAGCTTATCTATAATAGCCCACTTGAGTGCTAAGAACTCCAACTTATGCACAGAGTAGTTCTTCTCACTTCCATTCAAACTTCTACTAGAATATGCTACGGGCCTCAATCCTTCAGGGTAGATCTGATGTAGAACAGCTCCCAACCCCTCAAAACTAACATCCACATGCAAGACATAGGGTTTATCAGGATCTGCATATGTCAATACTGGAGCCTCAGTGAGCTTCTTCTTAAGCATATGAAATGCCTCTTCACATCTTGATGTCCATCGTTCTCCAAAGGGCTCTTTGGGGTGCGGTGCCTTCTGTCCCCCTTCCCCTGGGGTTGTCTTCAGGAGATCATGGAGCTCTCTGGCTATTGTTGAGTAGCCTTCTACAAATCTTCGGTAGTAACCACAAAACCCCAGAAATGACCGTAGTTCTTCAACATTGTTAGGTCTTGGCCAGTTTACTACTGCTTCGATCTTTGCAGGATCTGTGGTCACGCCATCTGCTGACACCACATGGCCCACATAGGTGACGGAGCTCTGGGCGAACTTACACTTATCCAGTGAGAGTTTCAAGCCTTCCTCCTGTAGTCGATCTAATACCTTGAGCAATCTAGCCTCATGCTCTTCAGGGGTTTTCCCGAAGACTATAATATCATCTAGGTAGACCAGACATTCTTTAGGGTTCATATCCCCTATTGTCTTTTCCATGAGACGCTGGAAGGTTGCAGGGGCTCCCGTGACACCTTGAGGCATCCTGGTGAACTGATAAAACCCCAGTGGGCAGATAAAGGCTGTCTTCTCTTGATCTTCCACCTTCATGGGTACCTGGTAGTATCCAGATCTCAAGTCCAGGACACTGAACCACCGACTCCCACATAGGGCATTCAGAAGATCCTCAATTCGTGGTAGGGTGTATTGATCTGGAATGGTTCTCCTATTCAGAGTACGGTAGTCGACACATAATCTCACTGATCCATTCTTTTTCCTAACTAGCACAATAGGAGAGGCATAGGGGCTCCGGGATTCAGCTATAATTCCTGCCCCTTCCATCTGTTGAAGAATGTCCCTTCCATCGTCAATGTCTCGTGGAGCTATTCTTCTGGACCGCTCCCTGAATGGAGCAGGGTTGTCTAACCTGATGATATGACGAGCACTCCTGGCACATCCAACATCCATCTCCTCTCTAGAGAATACTTTCTCTCTTGATAAAAGCTCAGCACAGAGCTTGTCCTTGCATCCTTGAGGTAAGCTGGAATCTCGGAAGTTGAACTCTAAGGGTCTGTGGGAGTTCTCCTCTGATCCAACCTTCATAGCAGTTAATGGAGTTATGTCTTCCAAAAGATAAACCACTCCTAATTCCTGTTGATGAGCGATCTCTACGCTTGTATGAGATATATTCCGAACAGTCACTGAGAATACACTTGTCTTCCTGTTCCTCCAGTCTTTAACTTCGGGCATTACTGTCCAACCTTTCTTGGCATCTTCCTCGGGAAGGGACTCAACAGAGTATTGTTGACCTCCACCAACTATTCCTTCAGGTAAAGTGGCTACAGCTTGTAGGATCCTTACTTCTCCTGGCTGAAGACACACAGAACGTCCACCCACATGGTGGAATTTTCCAGATTGTGTTTGAAGGGCCAACTTGTGACACTCTTTTCCTAGACCAGGATGAATTTCCATCAGTCGAGCCAGGGATACATCTCCCACTTCTTTCAGGTAAGCCCGAAACACATCCTGCACCACCTGTGCATTCGTGCCCAGAATTACTGGGGCACAGTGATCTCTAGGCACTGGACAGATTAGTGCCTCAATGTCCATGGGGCAAACCATCCCTGTGTTGATTTGGGGTATGGTTAACTTTACTTGGATAAACCCTTCTACAGGGTAGGCCTGAGAACTTAATCCCCAGAGCTTAATGTCATCAGCAGGCTGAATAGGAATGTGCTTCAGATGATTATCATAGAATGATCTATATATGATGGTTACTTGTGATCCTGTATCAAGTAACGCAGATGCATGGATTCCCTCCACTATAATAGATATTATAGATTTAGGTCCCACTCTGGGATTTATGGCTAAACTGTTAATCCCCCTCATGCGTCTCCTTTTTTTCCATTTCCTCTTCTGCCTAGGAGTGTGGGAGGGGGTCGGCTGTTCTATAGTTAGAGTTTCCACATAATGAACTTCTTTGGTGTTAGTGCATTCCCTTGCAAGGTGACCAAGTTGTCCACATGAGAAACATCTAAACTCCCTTGACTTACTCATGGTAGGGGAATGGGCTGACATTCTCCTATCTCTGGGTAATGTTGCCCCAGCACTTTTCTGGGGAGTGCTGAATTTTGATTCCAGCTCAGCCAGTTTCTTCTTCACTGTCAACAACTCTTCCGTCATCTGGGGTTCTTGAGAGGATGTTTTCTTCTCATCAGGCTTCCTGACAGGGTGAGGAGACATCTGACTTTCCAACTCTTTCACCCTTTGTACCATTTCAGAATAAGTAACAGGCTCTTGTGGCAGACTGGCCCTTAATGTGAGCATCACTGGGTCATGAGATAGGGCTCCTCTGAGAACTTGTCTGGTTCTCCGCCGGTCTATGTCAGAGATGGAAATTACTCCTTTGTCAGCCAACTTCCATAACATGAGCTCCAATCGGATAATGAAATCAGAAGCCTTTTCATTCACCTTCTGTTTGGTGGCAGAGAGTTGTGCATTTAGCTCTTCAGGGTCCTCTACTTCCCCATAGGTGTCTTGTAACACTTTCATGAAATCATTCACTGTTGCATCAGTATGTCTCTTCTTATGGAGTCTCACTAAGTTCACTGCTGGGGGTCTCAGACTCTCCATTAGTCTCTGCCGTTTGGCATTATCTGTACAAGTCCATTCCTCTAGGACCTGAAGAGCGTTACTCCTCCATGTCTCAAAATTCTCCTCCCCTGTAGGAACAGGTACAGTACCAGAAAAAACTTTTAACTTCCTGTAGCTGTGAGTGTGTGTGGCCTGAACTATAGTATCAGATAACTGTAGCAGCACTGTAGATAAGTCCACAGATTCTACTGATTTATTAGAAGAATGAGGAGATTTGGAAGAGGACCTTGATGATGATGATCTGCGAGGGGGTTTCTGGGACCCAATGTACGGACTCTTTAGAGACAGATCATCTTCCGCATCATCACTTTCATCAGAAGATGAACTAAAAACATTGTGAGGATCTCTGTCTGTGCTATCTTCATCCTCTTCATGGGCATATACTAGCGGGCACCCTGCTGGAGAGGCTTTTGTCAAATGTATACAGAGGGGGCCATCTTCCTTGTCCAGGTCTTTCCTGCCTTTGATCAAGGCCACTCCCTGTTTGGTAATATGGTCATCCCTAGTGTCTACAATGCAGACTTGCTCTAAGCCAGATATTTGCCTCAAAGTAGCTTTCATTTCCTTCTTACTAGCCCTTTCAGGCAAATTACATACAGCCACAACTTGCTTGAGTGGAACCTTCCTCTTTAAGGCCCAAACTCTCACTTCTTGAGATGTAGGGTAGGATACTGTACTGAAGACTTTACTTGCTCCCCAATTGATCTTAGCAGTGCCTCCATCTGTAACCCCTTCCGGATTGGCCGGTGACCAACTTCCGACCTTATCCATGATTACCTCTGACTTTGGCGCTAACAGGATGATGCTGAGTCTCCGCAGAATTTGGGAGATTGGGGAATAATGAGCTTTTGGCAGTGCCTCCACTTAGCTAGGTATCTAATGATAGATGTTTATCCCTGCTAAGAAAACAACAAAGGAATTCTAATAATAACTGCACACAGTATGTATTTTAAATGGGAATGGTACCCACAATATATATTGTAGCATTCAAAAAATAAAAAAAGTGCAACAGAATAACACAGATAATTATAACATAATCCTATACTGCACAGTGTGAAAGTTCAGCACCCATCAGTGACACCCTCCCAACAGTACAGTCCCTATTATTTCCTCCCCCTCAGCTGATACAGACTCAGTCCCCTGGGGAAACGGTGGTGCACGTGGTGGGGCCCTTGTTGGAGGTAGCGCTACCCCTGTAGTGTGAGGTGTGAAACAGAGTACCTTTTTGCAGCTTGTATGCAAATCTCCCTGTCTTTGCTTGACCTGGGAACTGTGCTTTCCTCCCTTCTATGCTGGTTGCAGGCCTTGCACCTTTGGACAGCTTTGCACAGCTTTGCACTTGAACCCTCTGAGCAGCAACACCTTGATTGGCAGGCAGGTCACCTACAGGAGTTCCTCTGACAGGCGTCTGGATGGTTACTGGAGTGTCAGTTCCTTCTTCATAAGTAACATGTGGAGTAGTGCACCAAACAAGATATACTGCTAGACATTCACAAGCTTCCACACTAGGAGACTTCTGGGATCTCTCACTTTAATATACAACTCCTAGCAGACATGTGGTTTAAAATGTCTCTTATGCTGAGCAGCAGGGAGTTCTGCTCACTTCCCCTGCTCAAACCAAAACTGAAACTCCTCCAGCTCCCCTAGATCATCCTTCCCCTTCCTGGATACTCAGCAGGATTCTCATTGGCTGAGGGGAATACTGGGGCAATGAGTCATCCACAGAGAACTCTATGGTCTACAGTGTAGCTCTATGGTAACTGGAGGTATCTGGATACCAGGGTTACACTAATAAACAACCAGGAGACTAAATTAAATAAAAATACAGCTTGAGAGAGGGAAAAAAAAAAAACTGACGTAAAAGACTTGTGTATGAGAATGTGAATGTAATAACGTTATAATCTATAATATGTGTAAAATGTGCATATAACAGTGGATATGTGTGAAAAGAAAGGAATAAATAGCTGAATCATATAGTGTTAAATAAAAGTAGAGACATTTAATCTATCGTTGTGCCCACCTGAAACCAGTGTGCCACAATGATAGACCCAGTACATCTCTCTTTGACAAAGTCTCCTGAATCTCTCGCCCTCCCCCATCCCCCCACACAATATGTTCTAGTGGGACAAGAACAGTGCCCTCCAATGATTTTTGGTGATATGAAGAGTTGTGAACATCTAGGGCATATTTCATATCAAAGTTTAATATGGGCCGCCTATGTTCAAGGAACCTGTCCTTGATCCTTCTTTTTGTACGTCCTATATAAACATTATTGCATGAACACCTAATGCTGTAAACTACAAAAGTGGTATTACAATTAATATAACTTGTAATAGGTTGTATATATCACTGTATGTCCCATGAATTGTTTGGTGTTATGTGCAATAAATTGGCATGTGATGCATCTCCCTGAGCCACAGCGCAAAATGCATTCTTGTGTAAGAAAATGTTTTTCCTTCTTTTTATTTAAGCTGTATTTCATTTTCTTTTTCAAAAACTTTTTTTATTTTTAGTATAAATTATCTTAGGTTTTTCTGTCAAGTATGGCTTAAGCAGTGGGTCAGTAAGGAGTATGGACCAAGGCCTATTAATAATTGTCTCTATATTTTTATAAGCATTATTATAAGTAGTAACAAATGGAACTATGTTTTGTAAATTGTTGTTTATTTTTCTTCTTTATTTCTAGGGTTTATTATATCTTTTCTGTCCATGGATGCAATATGCTGGTAACTATCCTCCATAAGTTGTTCTGAATAACCTCTGAATAACCTCTATTAGTTTTTTTTGTTGTTGTTTTGTTTTTTTGAAATGCTTTATTGAGCAAAAGTAAATACAACACAAAATAGAAAGCCGTGAAACAGGGATTAGAAAGATCAGAGCTCAGCAAACATTAGATTATTGCCCCAATAATCATAGATTGCATTTAAAAGCATGACATAATCTAATTGCATGTTGGCGAAACATACAATTGTATTACTAAGCAGACCCATAAGCAATGAAGAAAAGTGAAGGGGAAATCAGGAGTAAAGGGAATGGAGTGGACAGAACAAGTATGGAGCAGAGCAGCAGAGAGAGAAGAAATGAAAGAGTGTCGAAGAGAGGGAAGGGAGGGGAACAGGTACCTCTCATGGAGACATGTTGAAGGAAGCCAAGTGTCCTATGGTTGGAAGTGAGACGTGAAGAAGTCATTAATAAAATCGGGGTCTTTCCCCATTTTCAGATTCGTGAGCCTTAGCAGGGTGATGTGGTCTCTAGACTTCGAAACCCACTTGGAATAGGTAGGCAGGTCGACAGATTTCCAGTGGACTGGTATCTGAGCCTTGGTCAGGCCTAATAGGGCTAGCAAGATTTGACGTGGACCAGAATGCAGAGGAGGTAAATGGTTATAAAAAAGAATTTGCCAAGGGTCTCTAGACAGCTTGATATTCAAACTACGATCAATGCATTCCAAGCAATTTGTCCAATAGGCCTTCAATTGTGAGCACGTCCACCAGAGGTGGAGTGGCGACCACAGTCCCCTGTGACATCTCTAACGTCTGTCACTAACCGAGGAAAACATAGCTTGCAGCCGCACTGGGGAATAATGCCATCTGCTCAGAAATTGAAAGTGGGATTCCAAAAGCTGAGTTGAGATACAACATAATTTGGAAGTGCGCCAGATACACTACCAGTCCGCATCTGATGAGGAGGTGAAATCGGACAATATATCAAATTTTGCTAAGAAACCGTCTCGTAGCAGTAGGGAGTAGGAGAAGTGATTTAAACTTAGTATGTGGGTGAGACCACCCCTGTTTAACAGCCAGAGAATCTAAGAAATGTTGAATCTGGAAAAACCTCCACATCTCTCCTGAATATAGATTGAAACGAGTCTGTAAAGAGTAAAACAACGCTATCCTCCTCTTTTCTATGAGATCCCCAATCCTAAGGTTTTTGTTGGTAGTCCACTGTGGAAAGTCCTTAGCTGGGAGAGGGTAATTAGTAGCATGGTGATAAAAGACCGGAGAAGCTAGGGAGGGAAGAGGGAGAAGAGGAAAAGAGGATGTATATAATCACCACACAGCCAGAAAGGCAGTTAAGACAGGATGATCTAAAGTCCTGAGAGAACTAGACGGGGACGGAATCAGAATCTCAAAAAGCATATCTTGCGACGGGAGGAAGGAGCGTTCTATAGAAACCCATAGCTTAGTTAACCCATTATGTTGCCAATCCAAAACTGACGAGAGCAAGACAGAGTGGTAATACCGTTTGAAATCGGGGATGTCCAGGCCTCCCTTCAGTCTATTTCAGACTGATAGGTGGAGGCTAAGTCTAGGTACACGGGATTTCCATATGAAACGAGAAACGTATGTGCGAAGCTGGGTGAAAAAAGTCGACAGAATCCTGAGGGAGAGAGTTTGAAAGCAATACAGAACTCTGGGGAGCACGTTCATCTTGATGGAGTTGATGCATCCCAACCAAGAGATGAAGTGGGGAGTCCAAGCGTCAAGATCATGTTTGATCCTTCGCAGTAGCGGTGGGTAATTCAAATCGTAGATAGACTGAATAGTGGGAGCGATCCAAACCCCTAAGTACTTTATGCCTTTCGCTGCTCATTTAAAAGGGTATTGCGACAGAAAATCAGTTTTCATAGATGGTGATAAGCAAAGTGGGAGTGCCTCAGACTTTGATAAGTTAATTTTAAATCCGAGAAGGCGAAGAAGGTCCAAATTCCATCCATTACAGCCGGCATTGAGCAGAGAGGATTCGACAGGGTAAACAGCACATCATCCGCAAAAATGGACAGTTTGTGTTCCTGCCATCCAAAGGAAACTCCAGAGATGTCCTGCCTAGAGCGGATATGTTGGGCAAAAGGTTCCATGACCAAAATTAATAAAAAGGGCGAAAGGGGGAAGCCTTGATGGGTACCACTGGCGATCTTAAAGGAATCTGAGAGACAACTATTTACCTTGATTTTCTCTGTACAGTTAGAATACATAGCTCGTATCATAGAAATAATGCCCGGACCAAAGCCAAAAGGATACCATTTCTATGTTATTTGTTATCACTAGGTCCAATACATTGTTGTTTCTTGTAGTCAATTTTACCATTTGCTACATGTAGCTTTCCCGAAGATTGCTCACAAACCTGCTTCCCTTAGCACTCTGACAGATTTCATTATTCCAGTTGGTATCTGGATAGTTAAAATATCCCATAATTATAGTATGCCCAAGCTGGGCAGTTTTCCTCATTTTTGTCATCAAAAAGAAACACTTTTAACGTTTTGCACAACATTTACTCTCAATTACTACCCACAAGGACTCTGCATTATAACCAGCTTCCTCACTAATATCATCCCTCAAAATTGGATTTAGCTCTGGTTTCAAAAATAAGCACACACCTCCCCCTTTCTATTAATCCTGTCTTTCCTAAATAGGGAACAGCCAAATCATGTGTATCATTCCACCATGTTTCTTTTATACCAATTATGTCCAATTGCTCATTAACCGCCAGCAATTCTAGTTCTCCTATTTTATCTACCGTACTTCTTGCATTTGCTAGCATACAATTAATTTTGAAGTCTTTAAATATTTTACCCCCTACATGCCTTTTTTCTACATCTTCATTTAATAAGAGTTCCTCCCTATTGACTACATTTATCCCCACCCTTTCTCCACCCCCCCATGATAATTGGCTTGGACTCGGTTCCTATCTACCCAATATTTGACATATATACCCTTTCCTAGTTTAAAAGCTCCTCCAAGCTTCTTAGCATTCTCTCCCCTAGCACAGAGGCTCCTTTACCATTTAGGTCCAATCCATCACTTCCATATAGATTGTACCCAAAAGCAGTCAGCCCAGTGCTCTAAAAACACAAAACCCTCCTTACTACACCAATGCTTGAGCCATGCATTAAGCTCCTTGAGCTCCCTCTGCCTACCTGCACTGGCGCATGGCACAGGTAGTATTTAAGACAGATTGTCGTTAAACTGTACATCAGACGCTCCACCACAGGGTTTTAGTGTAAGTGTAGTAGAAGAAAAAGAATAGATGGTGTAGAACTAGGATATAAAAGCTATAGATGCAACAACAAATTATTAAAATGGGGTGTCTCAGACCAAAAGGAATGTGCTATCTGTAGTTACACTAATTTAAGACAAAAGAAAAGACAGAGCCACACAGCATCAAACCACCCCCATATAGCAACTGGTTGAACACTGATGCTTTATTACATAATCTTAAAATATAATGAATTAAAAATCCATAATAAAAACAATAATCACATTGATACACGGCAACCTATTGATAAGCATCCATCACAGTTATGTGAATACTCTCCAGATTATTATTACAGTTGAATCAAGCATTCAAAATGAAAGATAATATTAAAGCGATAGTAATGTTTCACAAAAAAGCATCTCTAATTAATCTTCATATTATTTGGGCCATGGAGAGGGTTATTTCAATACTGTGAGAGTTATAGTTCAAGAGTTTGTAACTGGTTTAAATCTTTCCTCACTGGTAGAGCACAGAGAGTAACATCAGGATCTTGCTCATCAGCACCAACTGAATTAGCCTGCGGAGTTCCACAAGGTTCCATCTTGTCTCCTATTCTATTCGCAATTTACTTACTACCACTGGGAGACATCATCAGAAGGCCTAAGATATCATTGTTATGCAGATGACACACAACTCTACTTCTCCTTTGCTCCAGATACTAAAGACCCAACATGCCTCATCAACAGTTGCTTAGCAGACCTCATAGAGTGGATGAATGCTAGTTGGCTTAAAGTGAACCCTGACAAAACAGAGTTACTCTTGGTGAGGGGACCCCGGGCAACAAGAATATCTCAGGATCACCCATCTGGCCTGGAACTTGGAGGCTCTGAACTCGTTAGGTACGAAGTCTCAGAGTGATGATTGACTCTGGACTGTCATTTAAACAGCAGATCTCTTCTGTAATAAAATCTGCCTTTTTTCATCTGAGAAACAGCCAGGATACAACACTTAATTCCACCGGATGATATGCCAACATTAGTCCATGCATTTGTGTCTACTTGTCTAGATCACTGTAATGCACTTTACTTGGGCCTCCCAGAAAAAGAACTCCATCGCCTACAGACAGTACATAATGCAGCAGCGAGACTACTGACCAATAAAACTCGCTCATGTCACATAACACCTGTTCTCCACTCTCTGCATTGGCTTCCAATTAAAAGGCGAACATATTTTAAAATTGGCCTGCTGACCTTCAAAGCCTTAAATAATCAAGGCCCACAGTACCTGAAAGAGCTCCTGACACCCTATATTCAATCCCGCTCACTGCAATCAGCCAACAGAATAAAGACAACCTCAGGTTCCCAAGCATTCAGCCACGCTTCCCCGACATTCTGGAACTCTTTACGTCCTGAATCAGAAAGGCACCATCATTACAGACTTTTAAAAAAAAAGCTAAAGATCCATCTCTTTTATCAGGCATTCAGTCAACTCATGTGACCATAAGGAACTCTTAAATTTTATTTCTGTTTATAGATTTGTAAAGCGCTTTGAGTCTCACAGGGAGAAAAGCGTTATAAAAAATCACAAATTATTATTATTATAAGTGTCCCCCTCCTGCCCCTTTTTTCTAATGTAAGCTGCCTCAGATGTGGAATTTGGTCTTTTGACCAGACAGGTCACAGTAAGGAAAATCCTACCCCTCCCTTGACAGGTTTTTCCTTACGTTCACTGAAGATTGTATTGCTGTGATCCATCCGAACAGTCTTGCTGCTCTGAGATGAGCAGTGTTACATCAGGAAAAGGGGCAGGAGGGGGATACTTTACCATTCAATTACTCTTGAACCCAAACCAAAGAACATTTTAAAGTTTAACCCTTTAACCTTCTTACTGCAGGTTAGGATGTAAACCCCAAATCAGTATATTATAACACTTTCCAACTGCTGTGATGCACCAACTGTTCACTTATTCAAAAACACAGCAAAAAGCACACTCTATTTGTGAGCAAGCTCTGAGTCCTGTAACGTGAGTTATACAGACCTACGCAGGTGATTGCTTACAAACCCCACCCTTAATTAATTGCACACACTCCCCAAACCAAAGAACATTTTAAAGTTTAACCCTTTAACCTTCTTACTGCAGGTTAGGATGTAAACCCAAAATCAGTATAACACTTTCCAACTGCTGTGATGCACCAACTGTTCACTTATTCAAAAGACAGACAGAGAGAGAGAGAGAACAATAAGTATGTTCACATACTATGTAAAGACTGTGGAGAAGGCGTGTGAGGGCTAGGGAACACCAGCAACTCCCAAGCACACCTGTTCAACAGCCTTCACCTGTTGCCAGTGAGGAGGTTCTGGCTAAAGAGCCACACAGGAGCCCATCCCCACCTGGAGGACAACACCTCCCTGCAGAACCACAGCTGCTACAACAGGATGCACCCACATACAGCAACAGGATGCTCCCCGGCTGCCACAAGGACCCCTGGAGCAGCGTTGGCTATAAAGAAGACCACCAAAGCCTAGGGCATACCGCCTAAGGATCAGGCTCCTGGGAATGTCTGATAGGTGATAGATCGCCACTGGTTGACGCCGCACAGCATCATTGCCCTATATGAGGTCATCAAGGATGAGGCTGATCCCGTATACATCCACAACCATGCCCTAACTGACTTGCAGAAACTCATGAGTGGTTACATTGAGCAACATGGGAACTGTGAACATGAGATCAATGTTCTCTGGCTTGACACATCTCAGTACATAATCTGCATTAACAAACCGACTAACTGGAGAAGTGATATCACTGGAGAACTCTGTTTCAACCTTAGTTAAACATTAACACAACTTACTGGATAACCCAATGATCACCCATATCCAGTAAGTTAGTTTCACAATCAGAGTGGGAATCACAGCCTATTTGGTCTCATGTTCTATCTATCCTTCCTGTTACTTCTTAGCTAAGTCAAACAGTTGTTTGGATGACCCCTATAAACTAAAACAATTGATGCAAATGAATGTTCACAGTGTTGCACCTGTTGTTATGCTAAGGGATAGTTATCTGTTGTTCAAATCCAACCCATATCATGGCCATACAACACTGCCATGTTTGACTCCAGTGGTGGATTGCAAGTTGGATTTGGACAACTTTGTGTGTGGTGTGTGTGCTAACCCATGTTCAAACATTCTACTGCCATTTAACCTGGGCAAAACTTGTGTTCACTGCATTGCTTTGCAATGCATTGGAGAAATCCTTGCCACTTAGTCTATCATCAATAATCACAAACCTTCTTAGACAGGATTGAAAAGCAGAATTTTTTTATTTGGGGAAAAAATAACAATTTGGGATCTTTATTTATGGTTGGGGGCTTAGGGCTTGCTGCCAGAAGTGGAAGGCCTGATTGACTGCCTGGTCACCCTTCAGGTTGGTGTAGGGGTCACACTGGAGGGAGAGGTACCCGTAAGCTTCTGAGTATATTACATCACGTTATGTCCCACAGACTCCCCTTTATCTTTCTTTCGACAGACGCAGAGAAGGCTTTCGACAGGGTGAACTGGCACTTCCTTTTCCACATTTTAAGTGTGGAAAAAAAAGTGAACATTTGGAAAATAGTGATCACAACATGGTTACATATGAGATCAGTCTGATAAAGCAAAACTGTATAGGTTCGACAAACTCTTAATTTAAAAAAGCTAACTTCAAATTGTTAAGAGCTTCAATGCAAAACATAGACTGGGATAAATTAATTAAAGGCAAAAGTACTGAGGAAAATGATCAGAATTCAAATTTAGGTTGCATAAATGTACCCAACAGTATATACCAATGTGGAACAAATGCAAAAGAAGTAAATCACAGCCAATGTGATTAACTGCACATGTAAAGAAGGAAATGGCAAGGGGGAAAAAAAGCATTTAAAGTATTTAAGTCTGAAGGAACTGAACATTCTTTCTTAAAATACAGGGAGTGCAACAAAGATTGCAAAAAGGCAATTAGGGTAGCAAAAATAGATAATGAAACTCAAATTGCAAGGGAAAGCAAGACTAATCCAAAAAACTTAAAAGGGAGTGCATTGGACCTTTCAAAAATTAAATGGGTGAGTTCATTAGAGAGGATAAGGAAAAGGCCGATGTTCTAAACACTTTCTTTGCATCAGTATATACAAGGGAATATGGAATAGTAGAAGAGCCTCATCAAGTAACAAAACAATACAATTATCAGATATTGGGTTAACTCAAGAAGATGTCATGGGAAGACTGAACAAATTAAGATTGACAAAGCACTGGATTCTGATGGTATACTTCCAAGGGTTCTTCAGGAACTCAGTGCAGTGTTAGGAAGACCCCTATATTAACTCTTTAAAGATTCTCTCACCGCAGGCTCAGTGCCACAAGTTTGGCAAAGAGCCAATGTAGTGTCTCTATTTAAGAAGGGAACTAAAATAGAACCTGGGAATTACAGACCTGTGAGTTTGACCTCTGTAATGGGAAAACTGCTAGAAGGGATATAGGGGACTATATACAGGATTACTGTCATGGTTTTGAAGAACACTCAGACAATTAGGTCAGGTAAAATCAGCTTTATTAAGAAATAATAAAGTAGAAAAAGATAACTTTCACAGGTCCAGATCCAGACAGTACCGTAGTACTTCCCAAATCTGACACAGGTCAGGAATACAGGAACAAATGATAAATAATATAGAGAACTGGCTTGATCCGAGGACAGGAATCAGGAACAGAACCTCAGCAGTACCTGAGGAAAGAAGGAGGTAACTGCAGAGCAGAATCCCTAGAGACTAGGGAAAGGAGGCAACCAGCCAGGAATCTGGCAGGTACCTAGGCCCTAGGGTGCAAAGGTATCAGACACACTGACAAGTGACTGGTCACAGAGTCAGAGATAATGGAGGCAACAGGAATCGGTACTGCCAAATGACAGATCAATGGCAGAGGTAACGGAGGTAACCAGGATAAACACTGACAAGTGACTGATCACAGTGGCAGTGGCCACGGAGGCTACACTGGTAGGCTCTGACAGGTGACTGATCACACTGACAGGGACAACGGAGGCAACCAGGATTGGTACTGACAAGTGACTGATCATAGAGGCAGTGGCAACGGAAGCAACAGGGATAGGTGCTGACAAGTGGCAGATCACAGTGGCAGTGGCAACGGAGGCAACAAGGGTAGGCACAGACAAGTGACTGATCACAACGGCAGTGGCAACTGAGGCAACCGGAATAGGCACTGACAAGTGACTGATCACAGTAGCAATGGCAGCGGAGTCAACAGAATAGGCACTGGCTACATAGAACAAGACTCAGGCTGTGGCTGCAACCTCGAGGCACACTGGCAAATCTCTGCGCAATCACTACAGACCACTAGATGGAAAGGGTACTGGCCCGACAGTCGCAGTAAGGGTAGCTGTAAGTGAGAGTGGGAGAATGAAATGTAGGTATACACCCAGACGGTTTAGCCAGGTAGCGTGGAAGAAAGTGGAAGGCCCAATAAGGTGCAGAATAATAAGTATCCAAGCCAGAGTGAAATACAGAACGGAAGTCAGCCAGGCCTAGAGAGCAACGGGGCGGCAGTAGCCAAAGCTAGATCGGTACACAGAGTGGAGTAGTCAGGCCTAGAGAGCAACAGAGTGGTTAGTCAGCCAAAACCAGATCAGTACACAGGGGCGGAAGTCAGCCAAACCTTAAATAGCAACAGAGCGGGTAGTCAGCCAAAGCCAGATCAGTACACAGGAGCGGTTGTTAGTCAAAGCCAGATCGGTACACAGGAGCGGTAGTCAGCCAAAGCCTAGTCAGCAACAGATCAACGGAGGAGCTAAGACAGGAGCAAGGTCAGGCAGACCGGGTCATACACGGATCAGGAACAGCAATGGAACGAACGCTAGGTACAGGAACACCAGTAAAAAGGCGCCATCAGAATGAGAAGGCTGAGGTTAAAAGGACAGAACCCAACAACCAATAAGATACCAGTAGACACAGAACAGGAAGTAGCAATGTTGCAAGTGCAACATTACGGCACCGTGATAATTACAACACAAAAATTAAATTATTAGCAGGAATCAACATGGTTTTATAAGGAATCAGTCATGCCAAATTAATATTTTCAGCTTCTATGAGGACGTAAGTAGCAGCTTAGATAATGGTAAGGCAGTTGATGTAGTATATCTAGATTTTGCAAAGGTATTTGATATAGTGCCACACAGAAGGCTGGGGTATAAAAGAAGGAAATTGGGGCTAGGGGATAACCTTTACAATTGGATACAAAACTGGTTGAAGGATAGGGAACAGAGGGTGTGGTTGTAAATGGACAATTCTCCAATACAGTTAAGGTGGAGAGTGGAGTACCTCAGGGTTCAGTATCAGATCCTCTGCTTTTTAGCATGTTTATAAATAACCTGGAAATAGTTATAGAAAGCAAAATATCAATATTTGCAGATGACACTAATTAGATGACACTAATTAAGGGTAATTAATTCAGAACAGGATATTTGCTCTCTACAGAGGGATTTACACAAAATGGCAGATTGGACAAACAAATGGAATATGGGAAAGTGTAAAGTCATGCATTTGGGAGGAAATAATCCCAAGGCTACTTATAAACTTAATGGAATCATTTCTGGGGACTCGTTGCTAGAGAAAGACCTGGGTAACCTTGTAAACTACAAACTTGGAAACAGTGACCATTGTCAAATAGCAGTAGCAAAAGCAAGCAAAATCCTGTCTTGCATAAAAAGGGTATTGAAGCAATAGTGGATAACATAATTTTGCCATTATACAAATCATTGGTAAGAACTCACCTTGAGTATGCAGTGCAGTTTTGGACACCAGTTCTGAAAATGGATATACTAGAACTAGAGATGGTACAGTGAAGAGTAACAAAATTAATCAAGGGAGTGGAGAACTTGACGTATGAGGAATGAATAGACAAACATGGTTTATTTACTCTAGAGAAAAGACGACTAAGAGGAGACCTTATCACATTGTACAAGTATATGAGAGGTCAATACAAGGATCTCTGCGGTGAGCTATTTATTCCAAGGCTTGATCAGGTGACCAGGGGGCCCCCCTTGAGATTAGAGGAAAGGAGGCTTAGACTTCAGCAGAGGAAGGGTTTTTTTTACAGTAAGGTCTGTTAAATTGTGGAATTCCTTGCCCAAGGAGGTGGTTATGGCAGATACAATGGTTACATTTAAGAGAAGATTAGATACATTTCTTTCAAAAGGAAACATACAGAGATATACTGTTTTTTTAGTAGGCAGATCAGGAAGGTCTGATAAATACTAACTTAATTGGTAGCAGGAAATCTATAAAGTTCTCAGTCACTGGGGTGTGAGGAGATAGGTCTTGCCCTTGGGAGGAATAGTACTCGGAAGCATGTCAGGTTTTGCTCCATGAGGTAAGCTTGTTATGGGTCCAGTCGAAACAAGGATTATGAATCCTGAGCCAGGGCAGCCCAAGGATGACAGGAACCTTAGGAGAAGGAATAACATCAAACACAATGGATTCAGTGTGAAGGACCCCTGTCTGCATCTGGAGCAAAGCAGTTTCTAAAAGGACTAGGCCACTGCCCAAAGGTTTGCCATCCACAGTGGAGACAAGGCGCTGAGCCCATTTGTGATGAAGAGGCCAGTGTGGCATCAATGAACAAGCCAGCAGCCCCAGAGTCAATAAATACTTAAGCTGAGATAGCAGAGGAAGCCCAAGATAGGGTAATGGGCAACATAAGTCTTGAAGAGGTAGGAGAATGGCAAGACGAAACGCTCAGTGGGTCTCCTACATCAACCTTTAAGCTTTGGAGTTTCCTGGTCAAACTGGGCATTGATGCAAGAGGGGACCCTTCTGGCCGCAGTATAAACAAAGACCTTGAGAGCATCATCTGTGTCGTTCAGTGTCAGAAAGTCTATTGACATTCCCAATCTCCATAGGTTCATCCAGGCCAGGAAACACCACGGGAGGGAGGTCTCGAATGCCAATGTGCGAAACTCCACTGCCTATTAGCTGAGGGGATGTTTGCCCTACTTGATCTCAGAAAGGGCGGCCTCAACGGAGATCTTGTGACCAGGAGCTTCGAAAACAAGGTGAAACTTGAATGCCTCAGAATCTTCTAACAGAGGGGAGTTTTGTTCAACAAGGGGTGATGCACAGGCCAAGGCCTCTACTCTGGCAGCATGAATGCTGAACAACTGGGGAGATGTCTTGAATTGGAGGGCACACTGGTTAAGGAATCCCCTGCAGTCCTATGGCTAACTGGAAAACTTCTCAGATAGAGGTATCTTAGGCAGTATGGAGGGGTTGAAGACTCCATCCCAGCGGTTCCTGTAGCAGTGGTAGAAGAACCTGTAGGGTTACTGGTTCCAGACGGTTGAGTAGAGATTGCAGAACTTCTCAACAATTCCAGGATGGCATCAACTAGATGCATATCCACTCTCTCCCCGTCCAATCAAGTTGCTGCATTGGGTCTACACTCATTATGAAAACATTTTCCTGCTAGCAAATCCAGTCAAAATCCCAGGGTTTTCAGGCTGGTGCCAAGGGTGCAGTGCATCTGGCTCTGTATTGTCACACACCCCACCAACAAAGCTCCTATTGGAGCAATAAGACTTCTGGAGCAGACCTCTATATATCCAGCGTCAGAATATTAAAATAATGCAGAATGCTGGGATATGAATTCATATTGCCTCATTCTGTATTATTAGGCACATTAATGAGTGAAGGAGAGAGGGGGGTTGAAAGACTGTGTAAGTTTGAGGGGGTGAAAGAGTGGGGGAAAGATGAAAAAATAGGAGAAAATACTGGAGTAGGGAGAGAAATGGGGTTGAAAAAATGGCAAAAGACTGGAGGAGTGAAGGAGAGATGTTGAAAAACTAGGGGTGATTGAAGGGGTGAAAGAGGTGGCAGAGAAAGACTGGGAATAGACTGGGGGTGGGAGAGTTGAGTTTTGAAAGACTGCAGGAGAG
Source organism: Rhinophrynus dorsalis (assembly GCA_037306005.1). Lineage (NCBI taxonomy): Eukaryota > Metazoa > Chordata > Amphibia > Anura > Rhinophrynidae > Rhinophrynus > Rhinophrynus dorsalis. Next base: position 111,709,399 of record CM074725.1, read on the forward strand.
GGAGGAGGATTGAAAGACTGGGGGTAGGGAAAAGGGGAGAAAAGGCAGGAGAAAAGGAACAAAAAGACTGAGGGAGACTGGTGATTACCAGTAGAGCAAGGCTGGGGTGTCAGACAGTGTATGTAACATAGTAAATTAGGTTGAATAAAGACACAAGTCCATCAAGTTCAACCTTCTCCTCATACCCCAGTAATTTTATAGCTTTCCTGCTACCAAATAAGTTAGTCTTTATCAGACCTGCCTATCAGTATAACTCTATGTTCCCTTTGGAAAGAAATTATCTAATCTTCTCTTGAATGTATGCATTGTATGTGCCATAATCACCTCCTTGGGCAAAGAATTCCACAATTTAACAGACCTTACTGTAAAAAAAAAAACAAACCTTCCTCTGCTGAAGTCTAAACCTTCTTTCCTCTAATCTCAAGGAGTGTCCCCTGGTGATCTGATGAGGCCTTGGAACAAATAGCTCACCGCAGAGATCCTTGTATTGACCTCTCATATATTTGTACAATGTGATAAGGTCTCCTCTTAGTCGTTTTTTCTCTAGAGTAAATAAATCAGGTTTGCCTAGTCGTTCCTCATACGTCAAGTCCTCCATTCCCTTAATTAATTTTGTTGCTCTTCGCTGTACCCTCTCTAGATCTATAATATCCTTTTTCAGAACTGGTGCCCAAAACTGCACTGCCTACTCAAGGTGAGGTCTTACCAATGATTTGTACAATGGCAAAATAATGTTATCCACTCTTGCTTCAATACCTCTTTTTATTCAAGACAGGATTTTGTTTGCCTTTGCTACTGGTGTTTGACACTGGTCACTGTTTCCAAGTTTGTAGTTGACAAGGATACAGAGGTCTCTCTCCAGCAATGAGTACCCTAAAATGATTCCATTAAGTTTATAAGTTGCCTTGGGATTGTTTCCTCCCAAATGCATGACTTTACACTTCCCCACATTAAACTTCATATTCCATTTGTTTGCCCAATCTGCCTTTTTATATAAATCCCTCTCTAGAGAGCAATTATCCTATTCTGAATTAATTACCCTACATAATTTAGTGTCATCTGCAAATATTGATAATTTGCTTTCTATATCTATTTCTAGGTCATTTATAAACATGTTAAAAAGCAGAGGACCTAATACTGAACCCTGAGGTACTCCACTCTGCACTTTAACTGTATTGGAGGATTGTCCATTTACAACCACACACTGTTCCCTATCCTTCAGCCAGTTTTGTATCAAATTGTGTGGGTCTGTGACTAAAAGTGTACAGTAGAACAAGACTGGGATCTCAGTGTATATGTGGGTCTGTAACTACCAGTAGACAATGAAACAAGGAGGTCATACAGCATTCTCCAGTGGGATACTGGCAGAAGAAGAAGTAGGGGGACTGAGGGAGAGACAGGGGATCAAGGACTAGAGGAGAGTGGGTATGGGGGAGAAAAAGGGGGGACAAGGAGGTGAAAGGTAGGGGAAAGGTTGGAGGAGAGAGAGAAAGAGATGGGATAAAAGACCGGGGAGGGAAAGAGTGGATAAAAAATAGGGTAAGAGACAAAGGGGACAAAAGATCAGGAAGGGAAAGAGGGGATAAAATACTTTGGGAGACAGAAGAAGGCTGGAGTTTAAGGGGGTAATGGTGTCATGTAGCTGGATTCCTATAATTATATGGTGCCCTGTCTTCTATTATGGTGTATTGCACTGCTCTGTCCCCTTTAATGGTTTTGGGGGGGGGGGGTGAATGTGAGTGTGTGTGTGCTGTAAAATACCATTGGTATTCTGCTCGTTACCTGTGCATCCCCCGCATTGCAACACAATTTTAGCTAAGTAAAGATGCCATACAATTGTGATGCCAGCATGTGTGCTTGTTTGTATGTGTATGGATCACTGAATGTGTGTCGGTGAGTGTGTTTGTGTGTATGGTAATGTGTGCGCGCATGTATTTCTAATTATTAAGTTAATTGCAAGAGAGAGGGAAAACAATCTATAACCTTCCTTGCCCATATAGACACACACCTCCCACCCTCACTGGCCCACCATACATCCCCTCACAGAATCCGAATCCTCCAACTAGATTTTTATCTACTCCGTCCTGGTCCATCCATTGTACTGTCCCAGGCTTTTTTGCTATCTGTTCCCATTTAAGAAGACTTAATAAAATTTGTTAATTGTTTTCAGAAGAACTTACAAAGTTAGGTGTCATTCATATCAAAGTTTATTATTATCTACTGATTTTATTCTATAACATATTCTTTGATTATACAATCTCATTAAAACGAGTCTTGAATTGAAAATCACTATATGTGTAAAACTGAATATACAATGTTAAAATACATAGATATGTATGAAGGGCACAAGTTAATCTCTTAAAATAAGAGCTGCTTAGAATAATTGTGCTATAGTGTACAGGAGCTATACTTTTATCCAACCTTAAACCATTTTACCCATGTATAATAACATTTGAAAATAAGATTTTTAAAAATAAAATGATACAACAAAGGTGTTAATTAGTTTCAAATTAATGTAAGTTAATAAGTGTGACAAAACATCTTTCTGACAGAATAGGAGTATGCCATGGGTTCTTTACTCAGGGTCATTCAGAAGTCAGCGACAAATGGCCACTTGCCGGTAGACCAGCAGAGATATTCAGCTGAATATCCCAAGGTGTAGTCCCTTGGAGCCAACTGCCAGCAGTCCATTGAGGCAAGTGATTTAATTATTGCACTGGCTGGGGTTAGATTACCCAGCAAAATCTCCTTCAGAAATTCAGCCAAGACTTGTATTAAGGAGGGTAGAACAGAACGGTTCACTATGGAAATGTTGCCCTCTATTTGTCCATCAACAAAACATTGTGTTAAAAATGTTGCCTGCTTAAAAAGGGCAACATCAGAATGCTACCTGCATCAAAAGGGTGACATTCTGATGTTGCAGGATTAAGGATCACCAATGCGTTGTATACCTCTCTAGGCTTAAGCTGCATTGAGTGTCACCAATGCGTTTAAATGGAGCAGAGTGTTGCCAATGCATTGTATACCTCTCTAGGCTTAAGTGGCGCAGAGTGTCATCAATGAGTTGTATACCTGTCTAGGCTTAAGTGGCGCAGAGTGACAATGCATTGTTTACCTTTCTGGTGCTTTTTAGCCCAACAAATGTATCAAAGCAGTACATGGCTTAAAGGGTTAAATGCCAAAAGTTGACTACTTGAAAGTAGAACTGTCAGGCTGTTTGACTCTGGCTGCGAAGTGGAGCTGATCTCTCGTTATTGGCGTTTAAGCTTAAAAAAATATAATTTATTTAATATGTGATGTTTAACCTTCTCTGGACCTGAGAGGAGACTGAGAGCTGTCTGTCTCATCCACATTTTTTGACTGGTAAGTTGCTGTTCTTTTGCTGCAAAGTTTATGATTCAATAATATGCATAGTAGTCTCCTGGGATGTGGAGGAGACAGACAGCTCTCAGGGCCGGCTCTCAGTCTTCTTCTCATAGGAGACTGAGAGCTGTCTGTCTCCTCCACACCCCAGTACACTACAGTGACTATAGAGTAAATGAAGAGGTAATGCTTTTTGTAAATAACATCAATGTGTTAAAGTATATTGACATTTTCCTGCTATTACAGTGTATAAGCTGGGGCTCCGTTTCAGCTTTTTGGTATTTATTTTATACAGAGTTTTGAAACAGTATTTTAAATAATAATATATTACAGGCTAAGATAGTTTTGTGGATAACATATTTCTGTGGGGAAGAGTAGCTTTGCTTGCCTAATGTATTACAGGCCATGATAGTTTTGTGGATAGCATTTATGTGAGGAAGAGTAGCTATACTTGCCTTATGTTTTCTGTATGACAGAGGTATTCAATGAATTGCAGTGCAATGAGTTGGATACATCTCTGGCAGTCAAAGGGTTGACCTGCGCAGCTCACCGGTCTGCATCGGGTGCTCTTCCATCAAGTTCCCTTTTTCCCTAACTTTCTGTATTGTGCGCTCTTGTCTGACCTCCTGGATTTTCAGCTCTCACATGTGGCTTCATGCCATAATTTCAGAAGAATGGAAGATCCCAGACTGTAAGCTGGCCCTCTCCAGCAAAGACAGGAAATTATTTCTATTTGATACCAGGCATTGGGACTCATCTAATGTTGATATGTCTGTATCCAGAGTCATCCGCCGCACTGCTATCCTTTTGGAAGACTGCTCCTGTTTCAGGAGAAAAAAGAAACAAGGGTGCTTCCTAGTGCAATATATCTTGCCAATTGTAGACCTCCACCAATACACCACCATACTCACATATTTACAACCACTAATAGTGGTCAGCATAGACAGATGGGGGAATCAGACTGCCCTCACTCAGTCATTCAAATGAATGGTAAACTGCTGCTTCTTCAAGAATTGCTTGCTGGGATCCTTCAAATACAAAGAAAACACACACAGGAAGAGCGCAAAAACACCACCACCAAACTCTGATGTTGTCTTCACTAGATATTGGATGAATAGTGTCAATACTCACAATTAATGTACAGGGTAGCTGATCGTCAAAACAACCAGCTGAATCAAAAGGGGGAATCCAGGACTGCCCCGGTTCAGTCACATCTCCCAAGAACAAATAACAATGCACCAGAATCTCCAAAAATATTTAATATGTATAGCCGAAATAACAGATATTAATATAAAAAAGGGTTAAAAGCTCCTGATATGACGCGTTTCGCAGTGGTCACCCCTTTTTCAATTATCACAGGCTAATATAAATTTAAACAATGAATATTAAAAAATATACGTTTGAGTAAAAGTGGAGAAAAAAAGCGTCACTCACCTCACATCATGGACTCTAATATACCTCACTTACTGTTTGTCCTTCCGGAAAAGAGGATAACCCCGCGAAACATCACGTGATAGAACATCACGTGATCCAAGTATGTATAGGATCGTAATCTTTCCCAACATCAAAATGCACATATATACAACCACGGCAGAGTCCCAAAAATGAAAATGGGCTCAACAAATACAATCATCTTACTCCACCAAAGTTTCACAATCAGAATGACCTGGGGAAGAAAAACAAACGTGAGAAAAGTCTCATGTGATCACTCTAACGCAATCATAATGTAGAACATAGAAATTCGGAAGAGCACCCAGCCCAGTGATATAAATAAAAGAACCATATTTGAAAAAGTGTGAGGCTAATATTCCCTCTCAACTCAAAACATACAGTACACCAAAAATTAGAAATAATCAAATAACAACATACAATAATAAAGTTCACTGGAGAGACACATCTATTAGGGACAATATTACAAAAAAGAAAAAAAAAATATTTTGCAATATCAAATAAATAAACAAATCAAAAATAAAATAAAATTAAAAATAATAATATATATATATAATGAAAAAGTAAACAAAAAATGATAGGGGTACTATCACGGCGCAGTTTCTCCCCTCATGTCACTCTCGCTTGTGCTGCGCTCCGATTGGTTGAGCCTGTTTGGCCCGCCCCTGGTGACCTTTTTATACTGGGCCAGTGGCACCTGTCAGGTGCCCTTTCGTGGTGTTCCTGAGCCAGTTTTGCTGTGCTGTGTTCCTGATTTCCGGTGTACCGACTTGGCTTGCTCTGACTACGTTCCTGTGTTCCTGCTCCGTGATTGATCCGGCTTGTCTGAGAACCTGCTCCGTGATTTGACCCGGCCTGGCTGACGTTCCTGCTTGTATCCTGACCCGGCTGGTCTGAGAACCCACTCCGTGATTCGACCCGGCCTGGCTGACGTTCCTGCTCGTTTCCTGATCCGGCTTGCCTGAGAACCTGCTCCGTGACCCGGCCTGGCTTGCGTTCCTGCTTGTATCCTGACCCGGCTGGTCTGAGAACCCGCTCCGTGATTCGACCCTGCTTGCTGACGTTCCTGCTCCGTGACCTGCACCAGTTATTTCTGCCCAGCCTACGTTCCAGCTTCCTCTGTCGCCGTAGCAACATTTTGACTGCCTCCATTTACTGTCCTGAGCGGTTGCAGTGGTTAACTTGTGCTGTGCTAGATCCTGCTACTGAGCCGCTTCCTGCAGAGCTGTGTTCCAACTATCGAGCCGTTAACCGTGCAGAGCTGTGTTCCAACTATTGAGCTGTTAACCCGTGCAGAGCTGTGTTACAACTATCGAGCCGTTAACCCGTGCAGGGCTGTGTCCCGGTTCTGAGCCTCCAGTCTGGTACAGAGTGTTGCTTTGGTATTGAGCTGTTTCTCTCCTTGCAGTACAGTGAAGTTCGTTACCGCGCCCGGTAGGTGCACGGCTCTGGCTGGTACTGTGCACGTCTCTGTGGTTACGCCCATGGGGGCTATTGGCTCAAGCCCTTGCAATTCAGTTGCTTCCATTACACCCGTGGGGGCTATTGGCTCAAGCTCTTGCAATCCAGTTCCTTCCATTACGCTCGTGGGGGCTATTGGCTCAAGCTCTGGCAATTCGGTTGCTTCCATTACGCCCGTGGGGGCTATTGGCTCTAGCTCTTGCAATCCGATTGCTTCCGTTATGCCCGTGGGGGCTATTGGCTCAAGCTCTAGCAATTCAGTTACTCCCATTACGCCCGCGGGGGCTATTGGCTCAAGCTCTGGCAGTCTACTTGCTCCGTTAATATGCCTGTGGGGGCTACTGTTCAAGTGCAGCAGGTTCTGGGTGGCAGGTTCCTCTTTGCTGGACAGTTTTCTCAGTATTACAAACTTTTGGTGTTGAGTCCTCTCCACCATTCACTGCCTTTATCACCTTGGGCATGCCAAACATCACAACTGAGGCAGACTAATTATTGTATTAACCCTTATATCTCTACACTCAGTATCTGCCAATTTCCTGTGCTATTTTATGCTATACTTGTATATTGGTCACGCTATTGCCTTCCTGCTGCTACGCAGTGCTGCCTATAGGGGGCGAGCTTTGTCCTTTATTTTGTTCTTAATAAAACTGCATTTTATTTCATCTACTGGTCTGAGTGTCTTGAAAACCATGACAGTACGAAAGGGCCATGACCTCAGACAGTAAGGGTGAGAATAATGCACAAAACATCCACTGGAGAATGGATGTTCACGAACAGCGCCTAGACCAATTGGCATTGGCCTTACAAACGTTACTTGAGCGAATGGTACACCTTGACAAACCAAGCCAAAATCCGGTGGTCTCTCCGGTTACGACACCGGACAATCAGTCTGTGGCTCCTCTTGCTCCTCCCAGAGGAACCTAACCTATTCAGGGGCTTTATTGGAGATCTTTTTGGAATTAACGCCCCAGGCATTTCCTAATGACCGTAGTAGGGTCGGATTCATGATTTCCCTGCTGACTGGCAGAGCACTGGCATGGGCCAACCCTCTTTGGTAAAATGCCAAACCCTGCACTCGGAACTTTGATGAATTTGTAAGACAGTTCCGCAGAGTGTTTGAGGTTCCTGGTAGAACTGCCTCTGCTGCCAAAAGGTTAATGGAAATACAGCAGGGCGAGCGTATTTCGGACCTTGGCAGCAGAGGTTGGTTGGAACAACGAGGCACTGGTGGCAGCATTTGCTCAGGACATGTCCAATACCATTAAAGACGAAATTGCTGCCAGGGAGGTACCCAGTGGCCTGGATGATTACATTGAGTATGTTATGCTCATTGATTCTCGCATTCGCGAGAGACGGTTGGCAAGAAGGGCGAAATCCAGAAATATTGGGCATGGTAATCCTTTTAACCCACCCTCTCCTCCCATTCCTCCTGAACGGTTCCCAGAAGCAAGTGAACCAATGCAGCTAGGGTTCCCCAGACATACTAAGGAGGAACGGGCAAACCGTAAAAGGCTGGGATTATGCTTGTATTGTGGCACGGCTGGGCACCTAATACGTACATGTCCGGTGAGACCGGGAAACGGACGCACCTAGGGTACCTTGAGGGACAGATCCTAGGTGGTGTACAGCAGTCCCTTGACTCTTGCACACAGAAACCCACCATCCAGGTGGCATTTTCTTGGGCAGACCTATCTGTATTGGTCATGGCACTGGTGGACTCCGGTGCAGCAGGATGCTTTATGGATCAGTCCTTTGCCGAGTTGCATAAGTTTCCGTTATTCAAAAGGGAAACTCCGCTGGCCATTGATGGCCGACCTTTGGAACCTGCATTCATCACTATGGAAGCAATTCCTATTTCTATGACTGTGGGGGCTCTTCACAATTACGCTTCCAAATAATTAGTTCTCCTCATCATGCAGTCATACTGGGGTTCCCCTGGCTACTATTACACAACCCGCAGTTTGACTGGCAGAGATGTGAAGTTAAGTCTTGGTCTGAATACTGCGCTAAGAACTGGCAGAGATGTGAAGTTAAGAAATGTGACGTTAAGTCTTGGTCTGAATACTGCGCTAAGAACTGTCTGTCCCACCCTGTCAAGATTTGCTGCCCCTCCATGCCAGCTGAATATCGAGAATTCAGTGACGTATTCCGCAAGGGGGAGGCTAGCGCATTGCCTTCACATAGACCCTATGATTGCGCTATTGATCTGGCCCCGGGTGTGGTGCCTCCCAGGGGGTCGCAAGTATCCACTGTCATGTGATGAGACCAGGGCTATGGATGAGTACAAAGAGGATGCCCTCAAGAGAGGGATCTTTCGCAAGTCTTCCTCTCCAGCTGGTGCGGGTTTGTTCTTTGTGAAAAAAAAAATGGCGAGCTAAGACCGTGTATCAATTACCGGGGGTTGAACAAGCTTATGCCTAAGAATGCCTAACCCATTCCACTCATAAACGAAATATTTGACAGGTTGAAGGGATCTTCCATTTTCACTAAACTTGATCTCAGGGCTGCTTACAATCTGATCAGAATCAAGGCGGGAGATGAGTGGAAGACGGCATTCAATACCAGATCAGGGCATTATGAATATCTGGTTATGCCGTTTGGGCTATGTAATGCACCGGCAGTATTCCAGGAATTCATTAATTACATCCTTCGTGACATGCTGCAATCCTGCGTGGTAGTCTATCTCGATGATATTTTGATTCACTCTGCCAATCTCACGCAGCATGTTAAGGATGTTTCTGAGGTTTTGTTACGATTACGTAAAAACAAACTATTCTGTAAACTTGAGAAATGCGAATTTCATAGGTCCCAATTACCCTTCCTGGGGTTCATGATTTCAGTAAATGGCATTGCTATGGACCAGGAGAAATTGGCAGCAGTACTACAGTGGCCGTGCCCTAAGGGGTTAAAAGCGATCCGACGCTTTTTGGGCTTTGCCAGTTATTATAGGAAATTTATTCAGAACTTCTCTACGATTGTGAAACCATTGTCTGACTTAACACGTAAAGGTGCTACTCCCTCTCAATGGTCCGCAGCAGCGGAGAACGCTTTCGAGACTCTTAAGTCCGCTTTTGCCTCAGCTCCAGTACTGTCCCAACCCTGCCCTACCATTCACATTGGAGGTCGATGCCTCTGAAGTTGGGGTTGGGGCAGTGCTCTCCCAACGCCCGGTGGAGGGTGGTCCACTGAAACCCTGTGGGTTCTATCACGGTCCCCGTGATTCCCTGTCAATCTCTCTTGTTGTTACCTGTGCATTGGAGGAGGCTGATTGGCCCGCCCAGGATGTTCCTTTATATACTGGGTTTATGGCACCTGTCAGATGCCCTTTCATGGTGTTCCTGCATTCCTGTGTACCGACCAGGCTCGTCTGACCATTCTGCTGATCCTGCTCGTGATTTGACCCGGTTCCAGCTGACGCTCCTGATCCGTGATTGACCCGGCTCTGACTGACGTTCCTGCTCCGTGATTGACCAGGCTCTGGCTGACGACCCTGCTCTGTGATTGACCCGGCTCTGGCTGACTTTCCTGCTCCGTGATTGACCCGGCTCTGGCTGATGTTCCTGCTCCGTGTATTGATCCGGTTCCGGCTGACGTTCCTGCTCCGTGATCGTATCCTGTGTTCCTGTGTGATCTCGGTCGCCTTCCGGCGACATTCTGAACTGTGTTTGTGTCACTCTGGCTAGTAATCTCTCTATACTAACGAGCTGTTGCCTCCTGTGCACTGAGCCAGTCCTCATAAGCTCTGCTGAGCTGTAGTCTCCATTACCGAACCTGCATTAACCCTTGCTGTGCCTGTCCTCGTACACTTGCCAAGCCAGTGTGTCCCGTTTGAGCCATTTAACACTTACTGAGCCTGTGCCTTATAGACCTAGCCTATCCATTCACACTAGCAGAGCAGTTGTCCGTTCCGGTGCTCGGGCAGCACCGTGGTTGCGCCGGTTGGCGTTAGTACATCCAGTTTGCTCTTGCAGTGTATGCTCCGTAAAGGCACCGGAAGGGTGTCCCAGCTCTGGTCTCCAAGTGCTCAATGTGTTACGCTATCTACCGCACTAGCAGTGCTTTGGCTCGCTGATTGCTTGTGCAGTGTTGCTCCGTTCTGGCATCCAAGGGGTGTTTAGGGCTCTGGTCCCATTGGCACACGCAGGGTTACTTCCGTGAGAGTGTTGAGGGCGATTCAGGTTCTGGTCCCATTAGCTCCTGCAGTGGCTTTCCTTCTTATTATCCCACTAAGGTGGTATTGGCTCAGCTCTGGTCAATCTTTTCTGTTCATTTGGGGCGTTCTATTGCACAGCTATCTGAGAGTGATTCAGTTCAGTCACACAATACACCTTCTTCTGCACCATCAAGAGACTGATATTACCTACTGGGCGTTGGCTAATTAATTTTACTGAGACTATTCAGTTTCTCTACATTAACCCCTGAATGTATGTTATCCTGATAAGTATATTTTTCTCTATACATATTTGGGCCTGTATATTGTCATCACCATTTATACCTGTCCTGGCCCCCAGGGGCGCTGTTCTTTAACCATTATTTCAATAAAACTGTGTTTTTACTTTTTACCGGTGTCTGAGTGTCAGAAAACCGTAACAGTTTCTCTTCAAAGAAACTCTCTGTTGCCCAAAGCCACTATGAGATTGGTGACAGGGAACTCTTAGCCATTATCCTGGCACTCAAGGAATGGTGTCACCTATTGCAGGGCACTAAGAACCCAGTATTAATCTTAACTGACCATAAGAACTTGACATATCTCTCCGAAGCTAAAAGGCTGTCCTCACGACAGGCTAGGTGGGCACTTTTTCTGTCTCCGTTTAACTTTATAGTGTCCCTACCTTCCTGGTTATAAGAATGTCAGGGCAGATGCGCTGTCCAGACAATTTTCTTCGGACATTGAGAGGGAGGAAGAACCAGTACCCATTATTCAGCCTGATCGTATCTTGGCTACTGTACGTACTAGCATCACCTCGCCACTGGGGGAGGAGATATTGGCGTCTCAAGCAAGGGCTCCCCCAGAAACTCCTATGGGCAAGTGTTTTGTGGATGAGCCATTCCGTGCCCGCCTATTAGAAACATACCATTCATCTAAGGCCGCTGGGCATATTGGAAGGGATCAGCTTATATGGTCTTTAACACAATTGTTTTGGTGGCCCTCCCTCAGAGATGATTTCTCCACTTTTACTGCTGCCTGTGCCACCTGTGCCCGTGCCAAGACACCCAGGCATCTCCCAGTGGGCCTACTGCAGCCTGTACCTAATGGTGAACGCCCCTGGTCCCATATATCTATTGACTTTCGGGGGGAAATGCCAGTCTCTAAGGGGCGCTCATTTATTCTGATGGTGGTAGACAGAAAATGGCTCATTTCGTGCCCCTCTCTGGCCTTCCGTCGGCCCAGAAATTGGCTATGGTTTTCACCAAGGAGGTGTTTCGCTTGCATGGGGTACCCAGAGTGGTGGTGTCAGATCGTGGAATCCAGTTTGTGTCCAGATTTTGGAGGGCATTTTGTGGTCAGATGGGCATCCAATTGTCCTTTTCTTCCGCCTACCATCCCCAGACCAACGGAGCTGCTGAGCGTGCCAATCAGGGACTGGAGCAGTTCCTGCGTTGCTTCATTAATGATCATCATGACAATTGGTCCGACCTGTTGCCGTGGGCAAAGTTTGCCAGGAACTGTGCAGTTAATTAATCGTCCGGGAGCTCCTCGTTTTTTATCAACTACGGGTTCCAGCCGTGCTTGCTTCCGGACTCATTTCAGGTGCAACAGATTCCAGCTATGGATGAGCATATCGAGCAGCTTCGCTCCACTTGGGCACAGGTTCAGAGGACCCTCGGTCAGTCTTTCCAGCGACAACAGCGGCATGCCAATTGTAGACGGCTGCCAGCGGTCTCCTTCCAGGTTGGGGACAGGGTATGGGTCTCGTCCAGAAATCTCAATTTGCAGGTGCCTTACAATAAGCTGGCTCCCAGATTCATTGGTCCGCAGGGTGAACCCTGTTTCTTACGCTTTGGATACATAAT